>CM021103.1:252601248-252954518 GCA_007115665.2 Sequoiadendron giganteum
CCCTCCCTCACTCTCCCTATCTCTCTCTTTATCTCCTCTCCCTCCTCCTCTCCTCCTTCCCCTACCTCCTCTCTCCCTCTTTCTCTCCTGCCTCTCTCTTCATCCCAACTCTTTCTGTCCTCTTCCTCTCTCCCTCTTCCTCTCCCCCTCTCCCTCCCTCCTGCCTCCCTCTGTCCCCCCTCCCTCTTTCTCTCCACTCTCTCTTCCTACGTCCTCTTCCTCTCTCCCCTCTTCCCTCTCCCCCTCTCCCTCCCTCCCTGCCTCTCCCTCAGTCCCCTCCCTCTTTCTCTCCCTCTCTCTCTCTTTCTCTACCACTCTCCCTCTCCCTGCATCCCCTTCCTCCCTCCCCCCTCCCTCTCTCTCCTCTCTTTTCTCTCCCACTCTCTTTCTCTCTCCCTCTCCCTCTCCCTCCCTCCCTCACTCTCTCTTTCTCTCCCACTCTCCCTCTCCCTCTTTCCCTCCCACTCCCCCTCTCTCTCCCTCCCTATCTATCTCCATCTCTCCCACTATCTCTTTCTAACCCTCTCCCTCTCCCTCCCTCTCTCCCTTTGTCATCCCTCTCCCTCCCTCCCTTCCTCCCTCCCTCTCTCTCCCTTTTAAACAAAGAGGGAGAAAAGAAATATATTAAGAAAACCATGTTTCATATAATGCATGTGCATTTTGAAGAAGTAGAGATGCTACCATTTTAGGAAGAAATAACACACTTGCATTATAACGTGAGCTTGTTTTGTATTCCACTAAAAATAGTAAAAAAATTGAATATACCTGTGATGTCAAGGCCCACAGTCTACATATTCTCCTGGTTTCGTGTGTGCTCTGACAAAAACTAGCCTTTTGATGATATTGTGAAGTGTGCAAGCATGTTTTTCACATTCCATCACCTTTTCCATGATCTTTCTACCACCTTTGCTTGAAATAGAAGAGTTTCCACATTGAAAGACATATAATATCAATTGAATTTTTAATTCCATTGAAAACTAATATACAATTGAAGTTTGGAGGGGAACAAACTTTTGAACAAGTCAAATTGTTGTGGATTTTGAAGAAAGAAGAAGCTAAGCCTACATAATTGAGTTGAACTCCTCCATTCGAAAGTCAGGCTTTGTAAGTATGTGAAGTCTTTACACATTTTCTTTCATTCTATTATGGCTTGCTTTCAATTTTTTTTTGTCATTATAACGTTACATTGTCAATGCACATTTTAAACCTCCTAATTATTCCCATACATGGAAAATGTCTTTAATGACCCTCTTACGACTTGGAGATACCCAAAATTTAATCAAATTTCAAAATGGAAGCATATATTGTCAAGGTTCTCCTACACCACAAACTTATCAAACACTCACAATGCCATTACACTCATTATGATTGTAACTTACATGATATTTATCTTATTTACCTTCAAACTAAAACTCCCCCAACGTATCTAACTATTTTTGTAACTTTTTAACTAACTTATCTCTTCACAACTTTGCCAAAAAATGCAATTTTTTGCAAATTTCCATGCTTCCATTTTGAGCCTATCTTGCAATCATGGCATGCCACGTTACCACTTTTCTTTAAGGTATTCTGGATTGAAAAAAATCATACCACATTTTTCTATGCTAGGTTAACTTTTGTATAGGATGATTGTAAGTATTATTTAAATGAAGCCTTGAATGACATATATTTTTCAAATAACTTGAATGGATACATTTTTCAGGAACTAATATTCATCTCATTACCATGGTACGGATAAAATTATTCACCATGCCAAAGAAAAAGACAAATATGAAACTAATAGATGAAGAGAATGAAACCTTCAAAGAAAATGAGACAGTTCAGACGACGACATATCGTGAAAAGAAGAAATTGGAAACGATTGATGAAAACAAGCCAATTGAAGAGGAACCTCAATCATAAAAAAAAAGGGGGGGAATTGGCAACACAAAAGGAAAGAATGCGAAAGCTTCATCGTAAGATAGATTCAGATACCATAGTTGGAGACACACCCTCTACGACAAGTGAATATGAAAGGACACCATTAAGCATGAGCGAATATGGAGGGACACCATCTAGTAGAAGTGAATATTGATGAACACCATCTAGTGCAAGTGAATATGGAGGGACACCATCTACCTCAAGTGAATATTGTTGGACACCATCCAACACATCTCAAGTTGAGAGTACATCATCACTAGGATTTGACGAAGAAGGTATGCCATCATCCCCATGTGAACCTCCAGGTATTTTTTCTTCTCCATCCTCGATCGAAGGTACGCAATCTATCCCACCTCAATTAAATATTGATGAAATTCCTAATGTTGAGATGTATGTACCTAGGAGAACACCACCTAGAATTTTGTGTAGAAAGCCAAAGTATTTGATTAATATTGACGATGAGATTTTGCAACACATGGAAGGTAATATTTCAACATGCACTTGTAGAAGATATGCTAATAAGATTTGAGAACGATTCTTTGAAAGACTAAATGAGACTACAAGATGCCAACTACTTGTTGAAATGATGTGGGGTGTAAAGTATAGGAACATCATGAACACTCTTGGGTTGAGAACATCGAATGCATCGAGTGAAGACACTATTGTGAAGAATCTAATGGATGCTTATGAGAGCGTGGGTAAGACCTCATGCTCAAAGGACAGTAATGTCACCCGACGTGTCATTACATCGACTTTGGTAAGTTTTCAAACAAAGAGAGATCGTCTCAATAAAAAGACGAGTAAACACATGGGAATTAGTTGAAAAACTTTATCAAGAGCCATTCAAAGTTAGCAAAGAATTGAGGGCAATGATTCAAATGAATTATGGGCATTCTCGGGGAGACTGTCAAAAAAAGATAAAGAAGTTTTTGAAGCCTTGAGAACACTAATTTATGAGTATTGGAAGAATGTGACAAGGCCATCTCTGAATCAAAGGGATGTGGTAAGAAGGAGAATCGGTATTTGGAATCGTGAGCCACATCCAAAGCATTTTTTGGATATGACTCAAACCCAACTTTTTTAAAAATTTGAAAATGATTATCCTCAAATTAGTATTTCTCAAAGATTATTTGAAATGCTTAAACCTTTTTATGTCAAGATAAATCACACATGCACTACTTGTTTTAGACTATAATTTGAATTTTCTAACCATTATGATGTTTATCGTTCTATATGTGTAAATTTGCATACTAACGATGTTTTGCAGGATTGTGGCATAGAAGCCCCACCAAAATCTTCAAGAGAGTTCTTATCAAAAAAATTATGTAAAATAGAGAATGGCCAGATATTCTACAGGACAACATGCTTGGATGGTTCATGCGAGCATTGTGGTGGCTTCCAGTGTATGCCAGTATGTCAACATATGGAAAGCACAGATGAGGTGGGACAAAAAATAGTAGAGTTTAGGAAGTATAAAACAGTGGCATATGCTACAAAAGATGGGTCTCAAGAAAAAAAGGTGTGATTTGGTTATTGATAAGATTCAATTGTACCAGTTTATGTCCATGTTTCATGACAATATATTGTCTGAGTATGCAATGCATACCCATAGAGCCTGATGGTTGGACATGCAATTCAAGCTATGCAAGGACACCTTTCCACTTGGAAACATAGTATTAGTGGTTGACTTTGTAGAGAACTACACTCTACAACCACAACATGAGGTGTAGTCACAGTATTACAACTCCACATAGGTTTCGATATTTGTGCACATAGAATTCATTCATGCATTCGATAGTACAAATGACCAAAGGAAGGTATTGAGGGAGTACCAATTTTACATTAGTGATGATCGCACACATTCTCCAGAGTTCATGCAAGGTTGCTTCCAAATTTTCTACATTGGTTTGGCTTAGAGAGGCATAAAATACGATCGACATATAATATAGTTTGATAATTGTGTAGCATAGCTCAAGAACTCGCGCATGTTCTACTAGTTGTGCAGGATGCATGTAATTACAGGTGTTCAACATATGTGGAACTTTTGTGAGGCCATACATGGAAAGGGGGAGCATGATGGTGTAGGAGCATGCATGAAAAGAGCATTAGCATGAGAAGAGTTAAAGTATACATATATTGCAAAGTTGATAGATGCAAAATCAATTGTTGAGAGGTGTAATGCTTTGATGGGTCCAAGTAATGAAGGCATGTCTTTAGTTCATAAATTTTTTTGGTTGATGGATGATACTAACATTGCACCATATGAGGACTATTGTACACTAATAGGATCGAGTGAGGTACACTCTTTCCTTAGCTCAAATGCAGGTTCATGGAGTATCGATACATGAAATATGGCACTCTTTTTTTCGTCATGTACAATGAAAGCCTGGAATGATTGTGAGTCAGGGGAGTGGGTTGACATATGGTTGACAAGTTATCTTAGCCCACTTCACACGTATCGCCCTCCGACGATATTGGAACTAACACAGATGGAATCATCAGTCGACTTTGACCACGTATTAGATCTAGTTCAACTAGGTGATATATCTACTTGCTTAGTTGTTGAAATTCCATATCGTTATCTTACTTTGTACTATATTCGTAATGTTGACAAATTTCAAGATATTTTTTGCACATATCAATGTAGGGCATGTTTATGCAGTTATTGCAGATGAAGACAATGATGAGGGAACAAACTATTACTTGTGTTGTTGTGTTGAGGCCAAAAATAAATTGGAGGCCCCAATTATAGATGGAGAAAATATTGAATACCCTATAGGCTCAGTTGTGGTTACTAGAACATGGATTAGAAGGTACCCACATTCCAGTGTTAAACATTGGCTATTTCGGGACTTTGACATGCATCGTAAGATTCTTCATTACTCAAACCTTGTCGTGGCATCCAATGTTTTTTTGACAAAATATGGGGGTAGACCTTTGAAGAAGACCTTGTGGAAGGTATATGAGTTTGGCCATGAGGCAATACTTGACACAATAAAGAGTAGAGTAGACCCAGATGGTTCATTGGATTAATTTGTAAGTATATGCACATTGGTTCTTATTAATCTATACTTGTATGCACATTAATTTGTTTGATGTCAATGCTACCATCTTCTTTTACTTTGTGTATTTGTAAGTAACATACTAAATAGTTATATGAGCCATCCAAGAGAATGTTAGCCAGAAAAGCAATGCAACATCCTTATTTTGATGATCTTGACAAATCTCAATCATGATTTTAAGCCATTAGAAAAGTGTGTGCAAAGCTTGGTGAGGGAATTTCAAGTTATTCATTTGAATTCAACCTTATCATGAGCAGCTATGATGTAGACATTATAAGAGCATCTGAAATTTCAACTTACTCTATTCATGAGAGGTGTTGTTAGCAATAGGTATGTTTGAAATCCCAGTGAAGATGTATGACCAGGAGTGACTAAGTTGTGAGACCTGCATGCCTATCTGTAAGTGTCTTCCATCTATTTTTATTTCATTCCCATTTTGGATGCTCTTTATTTTTCTCTTTTACTTTGTGTATTTGTAAGTAAACTACTAAAAATTGATTGATCTCTCGTTGCAAAAAATGTCGATTTATGAGCCATCAAAGAGAATCTCAGCCAAAAAAGCAACGCAACATCCTTATTTTGATGATCTTGAAAAATCTTAATTTTGATTTCAAGCCATTATAAAAGAGCATGTGAAGCTTAGTGAGGGAATCTGAAGTTACTAAATTGAAGTTAACCTCATAATGAGCACCTATGATGTAGACATTTAAAGAGAATCTCGAATGTATGAGTGACATTGTAGAATATTTGTGAGAATGAAGTACCTAAGGCATTTTCATGAGATTTACTTACATAATGAGATTTATTTAAATATTGTAATTTTGGAGTTCATGTTTGGTGTAGTAGCACCTTGTTCTATAAATGCCTTCAATAGGAAAATTTGCAAAATTTGAATTTTGAAATGTAAACAATGTGAAAATATTCATGTAAAGGTCATATGTAATGTATTCAAAGTCTCAAAGAGGTCATTAGGTGATTAGAGAAGTGATATAAAGCATGTAAGGTCAAACTAGGATGTTTTACGTGTGTGTGTGTGTGTTTATTAGTGAAGGGGAATTCAAGAAACAAAGGAACATACCTTTAATAATTCAAGAACCCCCTTAACTTTTTGAGGCATAAATTATCATGTATCCAAACCATCAGATCCGCAATTTGTCTTAGGACAAACTCACTCCACCATGCCAAACCAAAACCCTTATTTTATGCTAGTATAAGGAGGGTTTATTGAAAGGAATGGTTCCACACCTTACCAGAACATGCCACCAGCTCAAACCTTCTTAAAATCACCTAAAAAAACTCAAAAGACAATCACCCAACCTCTACATGCAATATTTTATCAAACCCTAGGGTGAAACCTCATTTTTCATGCCCTTTTCCATCAAAATCTACAGGGGCAGCAACACGAACCCCATAAAAACTATTCCATTCCACTTAGAAATTTCTCATCTAATCCAACAATATTGTGTTGGGCCCCTCTAGAAAAAAATCTCTCGGTATTGGCTATCTCGGAGTGGTTTTCTCGTGGCGGCAGATTTTCACTTGATGGAAAAAGTGTCAAATTCAAGTTGTGCAAACTTGCAAAGTGGTGCAAATTTTGCTCTGCAACTCGTGTGACCAAACTAATTGCTCCAACACATCTGAATAGGTATTTTTATGCTAGGCATGGTCCTCTTTCGCATTGAAACACGTGGAATCGCTCTGAGCTATGTTCCACTGGATCGATCCCTTAAAGGTCCAAACTACAAAATGGCTGTGATATTCAGAATACTATTAATATAATACTCTGACACTTATAAAATTCTCATTTGATCCTATAGGATTACTTTGGGCCCCTCTACAAAAACCTCTCTTGGTTTGGGCTATCTCATAGTGGTTTTCCCGTGGCGGCGAATTTTCACTTGATGGAAAAAGTGTCAAATTCAAGCTGCGCAAAGTTGCAAAGTGGTGCAACTCATGCTCTGCAACTTGTGTGACCAAACTAACTACTCCAAAACATCTGAATAGGTATTTTTATGCTAGGCATGGTCTTTTTTCGCACCAAAACATGTGGAATCACTCTGAGCTACGTTCCACCGAATCAATCCCTCAAGGGTCCAAAGTGCAAAATGGTTGCAAACTTCAGCATGCTATTACTCAGATACTATGATGCTTAGAAACTTCTTGTCTAATCCTATAGGATCACATTAAGCCCCTCTACAAAAACCTCTCTCGGTTTTGGCTATCTTGGAGTGGTTTTCCTGTGGCGGAGGATTTTCACTTGATGCAAAAAGCGTCAGATGCAAGCAGTGCAAAGTTGCAAAGTGGTGCAAATTTCACTCTGCAATTAGTGTTACCAAGCAGACTATTCCAACACATCTGAATAGGTATTTTTACACTAGGCATGGTTCTCTTTCATATTGAAACACGCAGAATTGCTCTGAGCTATGTTCCAACAGATCGATCCCTTGAGGGTCCAAAATGCAAAATGGCTGCAAAATTCAATATGTTATTACTCGAATACCATGACACTTAGAAACTTCTCATCTGATCCTATAGGATTTTTTTGGGCCCATCTACAAAAAATTCTCTCGGTTTTGGCTACCTCAGAGTGGTTCTCCCGTGACGGCGGATTTTCACTTGATCGAAAAAGTGTCAAATTCAACCTGTGCAAAGTTGCAAAGTGGTGCAACTTTCTCTCTACAACTCGTGTGACCAAACTAACTACTCCAACATGTCTGATAGGTATTTTTATGCTAGGCATGGTCCTCTTTTGCATTGAAACACATGGAATCACTCTGAGCTATGTTCCACCGGATCGATCCCTTAAGGGTCCAAACTGCAAAATGGTTGCAAACTTCAGTATGCTATTACTCGGATACTGTAATGCTTAGAAACTTCTCATCTAATCCTACATGATTGAATTTGGCCCCTCTACAAAAATCTCTCTTGGTTTTGTCTAACTCAGAGTGGTTTTCCCATCGCAGCAAATTTTCACTTGATGGAAAAAGTATCAAATTCAAGTTTTACAAAGTTGCAAAGTGGTGCAACATTCACTCTGCAACTCGTGTGACCAAACTAACTACTCCAACACTTCCAAATAGGTATTTTTATACTAGGAATGGTCTTGTTTCACACTAGAACATGTGGAATCTCTCTGAGGTACGTTCCACCAGATCGATCCCTTAAGGGTCCAAAGTGCAAAATGGTTACAAAATTCATCATGCTATTACTCGGATATCGTGACACTTAAAAACTTCTCGTCTAATCCTATAGGATTGTGTTGGTCCCATCTACAAAAACCTCTCTCGATTTTGGCTATCTTGGAGTGGTTTTCCCATGGCGACAGATTTTCACTTGATGGAAAAAGCATCAAATACAAGCAATGCAAAGTTGCAAAGTGGTGTAAATTTTTCTCTGCAACTCGTGTGACCAAGTGGACTATTCTAACGTGTCTAAATAGGTATTTTTACACTAGGCATGTTCCTCTTTCAAATCGAAACACGCGGAATCGCTCTGAGCTATGTTCCACCGGATTGATCCCTTAAGGGTCCAAAGTGCAAAATGGCTGCAAACTTCAGCATGCTATTACTCAGATACCAGGATACTCAAAAATTTATCTTCTGATCCTACAAAATTGTGTTGGGCTTGTCTACAAAAACCTCTATCGATTTTGGCTATCTCAGAGTGGTTTTCTTGTGGCAACAGATTTTCACTTGATGGAAAAAGTGTCAAACTCAAGCTATGCAAAGTTGCAAAGTGGTGCAACTTTCACTCTGAAACTCATGTGACCAAGCGGATTGTTCAAACACATCTGAATAGGTATATTTACACTACACATGGTCCTCTTTCACACCAAAACACATGGAATCACTCTGAGCTACATTCCACCAGATCGATCCCTTAAGGGTCCAAAGAGAAAAATGGCTACAAACTTTAGCATGCTATTACTCAAATATCGTGATTCTTAGAAACTTCTCATCTAATCCTACAAGATCACATTGGGCCCCTCTATAAAAACCTCGCTTAGTTTTGGCTATCTCGGAGTGTTTTTCCCGTGGCGATGGATTTTCACTTGATGGAAAAAATGTCAAATTCAAGATGTGCAAAGTTGCAAAGTGGTGCAACTTTCATTTTGCAATTTGGGTGACCAAACTAACTGCTCCAACGCATCCCAATAGGTAGGTTTATGCTAGGCATGGTCCTATTTCTCACCCAAACACATGGAATTGATCTAACTTGCGTTCAACCGGCTTGATCCCTTATGATGGCATGCAAAACACTGGAAAAGAGAAACATACAAACGACAGTTGAGAAGGTCAAGTATTCCACACAAAAAAATGTATGATCATTGGTGCAAAGCACCTTGTTCCTCCATTTGATGAAGAAGGTCTAGTTCAGTGGTTTTAGTGATTATCTGATGGTGAATAGGTTGGTCAATAGGTTGTTGTGGGTATTTGAGCATGCTTTGTCTTGACTAAGGTGAATAAAGACCATTAGGTATGTTTTAGAGTGACTTTTGGTTCTAGTGATAAAAAATGTGAAATATTCAATCTTGCACTAGAAGTTGTCTTTGTAGCCTTTGAAGGCAAATTTGTGAACTTGTATATGATTGTGAAAGAATGGAGTTTTTTCTATGTAATAAGGCTATTTGTATGCCATTTGTGTGGGTTTAGAGGTCATTAGATGTACTCATTAGGTTGGAGGAGTCTAAAGTTGCAAATTTGTAAGTTGCTTAAAGCAACAAATTTCAAATGCAACGATTACTTGTTTTGAAAGTTGGTTTTTAGTTAGTTGAGGGCATGGATCAGTTAGAGAAGGGTGTAAGACACTATGTAAAGCCTTGAGAGGCTCGAATGGAGGTTGTTGATGAACTTTTGGAGAAGATCTAATAAGAATTATTCACACTGTTCTCTACTTTTTAGATTTTTGATACAGACTTGTTGATCCCATACTTGGTACGACCTCCAAAATTTAGATAAAAAACATATTGGAATCTTTTTATGAATCATTTCATGGAATGCCAATTGTAAACGTGTTTTTTTCTTTTAGATAAATTTGTTTAGCATCAATCAATTAATATTCAAGATAAATCATGAAGGACAACAATGATCAACTCTAGGGCTAACCAATTAATAATTATACATGTGAATAATTCAAGCATGTACATGTCAAAAAGAGAAGCACAAGTACTCAAAAACACGTAAGCCTCAAAAAGTATACACATGAATACATAGTATACACATATTAATACAAAGTATATGCACGAATACAAGGTATACGCATGAAAACACATAAGCCACAAAGTATACATTCGAACGCACGTAAATCACAAAGTATACACGTAAGTTGTAAAGTATACACTTGAATACATGTAACTCATATCTATTGAACCATCAATTTAGAATGCAAATATGGACAGGCATCGATTAAAGATATTTGTATTAACCAAATTGCCATGTAGGCATACATCAATAAATGTCGGTATAAGTATGAAATATATGTACATATTAGCCATATAGGCTTATGAGAATCCCATATAGGCATACAATGTCAAATATGTCCAATAAAAATATGTACAAAACTGCCATGTAGGCATACAACAAAGAGCTCTAGAATCAAAAGTCATTGCTCTCCATGCCCTGGAAATAAATTCTTTCCCTTTCCTTTTCGATCAGATGGTGATAGTTTTGTCACTCATTTTTGTTGCACTCGAGGAGTGCTCCTATTGCTCCTCCTAGTGTTTAGTTCATGGTGAAGTTTTAATTGTTACAATAAGAAGTAAAGACATAAATATATAGAAATTACATTATAAAAAATGATATATTTGAAAAAATAATCACTTACCGCCATCTCATGATCTCTCTCCATGGGGAAAATATTCTCACGCCCATGCTCAGGTGTGCTCAAGCCCTGTATAAACCATACAAATATAAATTAAACTACGTGAATCAATAATGGTTTGATTTCTCACTAACTAACATCTATAACAACAAATGTAAATTGAAATTTACAAATTTTCCTCATACCTCTCCTATCAGAGCCATCGAGGATTGTATAGAAGATGACACACCAATATCCATTTCCCTCATCACATTCATAAGTGTTTCGGCTTGCATCATCTAAAAATAAAACAACAAATTATTCAACGTAATCAACGATGTGCATATAAATTACACAAATCTATTAAGTACTTGATTCATTAGTTAAACTCTTTATTCTATTACCTTCGTGTAGGTTTGAGTAAATCCACTAGCACTGGGAACTGTTCCATCAAAACCTCCAATATTAGTCTATCCAATACCCAAAATCACATATTAAATTACCATTCATAAAACAATGCTATTAACATGCTTTAAATTTATAATTGTTTACTAGTTACATACCCCAGGGATAGGTGTACTGCAGAAATAAGTTGGTGGGGGGCCGGTATATCTAGTCTCAACACTGTGACCCTGCAATTTTATTAAAATCATAAAACAGTTTTAGTTAATCTTGCATTTCAAAATCAAAATTTAATAAATTAAATTCAATGAACATGCACTAACTTTTACCTGACTATCAATGCCATATGCCTCATGCAAAATGTCAACTGCCCTCTCCATCTCCATAGCTGCAGAAGGATCCTCTGTACTAGTCTCCTGAGTGTTGGTGGGGTCATATGAACAAGTAGCCCCACAAGATTGACACACATGTGTTCGATGGCCACCACTTGAAGACTCCCCTGGATGGCGTTGTAGAATAGGGCTCATATGATGGATGACACTCTGGTTCAAAGTGTTGATTGCCTACAATATCTCTACATCAGCACTTTCCTTTGCGATGGAAGGCATAACAACGTGCTCATGAGGTGGCCTAGCGAGAGCTTGTCCACCTTGCCATGTAGGATCCGGCTGTGCACCGGGTCTATCCTAAGCTGACCCCCCACATCTCCCCTAGAAATCCCTCATATCAAAATAATTTGGAATTTTGTTCAATATGAACTCACTATATAGTTTCCTAAGGAAATATCATGGGACCTCACAATTTTTGCACAGTGGGTAATAAAAGACCATGTACCACCTATCGTAAAACTGGTCCCTAATCTGTTAGTGGTGGCACCAATGGATAGGAAACCTCTTCGCATTGAGGGTAAGATTTTGATTTGTGCATGGGTTGGTGAATAATGAGCACAAATCACCTTTTGTAATTTTTAAATCCTTTACATCTTTGTATGATAGTTTATTTGCATAATAATCCCTAGCCGCTTGCCTCCTATCTTTCCATCCAGTTATTTGTTTGCTAATTGAATCTACATTTTTTACCATATCTTTCAATGAATTTGCTAGGGTCATTCTTTCTGTGGTTGAACCATTTAGATCACTCAACTTACTGATCAAATCCTCAATTTGTTTTTTGTTGTTCTCAATTTCACTCATTAAATTTTGTTTAGTGCTAGGAGGGGGTTGAGTGATTGGTGGAGGAGCTTGTTGTTATGGTTAATTTTGATATTGAGGATTTGGTTGGTCTTCCTATTGAGAATCTTGAGGGTTTGCAGGTTGATTTGCATCTCCTACAAATTAAAACAAATATATATCAAATTCAACCTAAAACTAACAAATTCAACCTAAAACTAACTAATTCAAAACAAAAACCACAAAATCTTTACCTTTCACATCTCCTCGTCATCGTGGTGCCATCGTTGCAAAGAAATTGAAATTGTTGGTGAAAGAATTTATTGAATTGCTTCTCCTAGAACATGAGCGCGTAAGTATGGGGGTTTTGGCCTCGACTACAAGGAAAAAACAGTCGAAATAACAATGACAAGTTTTCACTTTTTTTTTCTTTTCAAAAGTTTTTTGAAAGATGTCCATGGAATTGCTACCCATTTCCATGCACCCACCCATGTAATTTTTGCTTACTTTAATACAAAGTGTCTTTCTCTTGGTGTGGTGGGTTTTTTTTCCCGTAAGGGTTTTCCCACGTAAATATGGTGTTATCTCTGTAATCGTTGATTTATGTTACTCTTGTTATCCTGTACGTGTTCATCTCAAGTGTTTTAATGTTTTAAAACTGGTCTTTGCATTTCTCTTCTTTGGTTTTAGCATTAGGAAGTGTTTCCTCACTGATGCTTTTCCTTTCATTTTTAAGGTCTTCAACACTAGGGACTCTAGGTTGAGAAAAGGGTAATGGTGTGGGAATGATGTGTGATCCCCCCTATGTTTGAGTCAATAAGTTACAACTTAGTGGCTGCAAAACATTGTTATGATTAGATTGCATCATGGATTTCAATAAATCTCTTAGTTTTTTGTGCGATTCACTAGTGGGAAGTGACTTAGGAAGCTCACTAATTAAAGGAGATCCCACTTGTGTCGTCATAACCTCAAGAGTCTTGCCTTTATTTTCATGACTTGTTAGTGAAGGGGATTCTAATATCACCTGATTATCTTGACCTACGAAAGGTTTAGTGTTTGAATGAAATGTTTCAAGGTTCACACATTCTTGCACCATCATATTCTCCCTAGGATGAGGGTTTTTAGGAGAACAACAAACCAAATGTTCTTGGCATTCAAAGGTAGGTTCTTGTAAAAGGACCCCATCGCTAGTAGGGGAATGATCAAGGGTTGAATTTTCTTTCTCAATAAGGGTTTCCCTAGGAGAAGGGGGACAACTAAGATACTCATGGCCTTCATCGATTGTGTGTTCTAACAACAAAGCATCTTCTTCACAACTATGAGAGATACTAGGAGAAAGAGAAATGTTAGTGTCATGATTAACTATGTTTGTGTTATCTTGTGCATTAATTTATTGCCCACTAAGAGAGGTAAGAGGAGAGAAACAACTAGAATTCTCAAAAATCTCATTGCTTGGTTCTTCGAACACCAAAATATCTTCATCACCAAGAAGAGAGATATTAGGAGAAGAACAAATATGATCATTAGGAATGTCCAAGGTTGTATCCTCTTTCACTAAAATATTGTCATAGGGAGAGGATGGGAAATGTTTCTTAGCATGTCGGGATATGTAAGATACTAACATTGTTTGAAAAAAATGAAAAGCACTTGTAAGCATTTCACGCAATGTTTCAGCAATATAAACAATGTAAATCCAACGATGCAAAACATTTTTACCCAATGTATGCAAAGATTTAAGAATGTAAAAAATGTATATCCCAAAATCAAAAGCACTTTTATCAAACTTATGCAACGTTTAATGAATAGAAACATTGTGTATGCAAAAGTGAAAAGTACTTTTATCCATATTATGCAAAATTTCAAAAATGTGAGTAGTTTCAGATCTAATGATGCTTGTAATTGAAATGATTCCAAGAATGACGACCCTAAAATGATGTTTTTGACCTATATGCATAAAAAAAGTGCTCCCAAAACTTTCCAGACTTATAGTATATGGTACCAGGAGGCCGAGGAAGCACATAAATGAGGTTTTTGATGTTGTAATAGGTAGTTGAAAATCTAGATTGGGACTAAGTCACCCACAATGGTGAATTAGTCCTAGTAAGGGTTTTTTTTATATTTTTTGAGTTTTTTGGTTGGTTTTAATGGTTTTCAGGCTATATGATGCAAACCTAAGATGCAAATGCAAAATTTCAAAAATTTGCAAAGAAAATATATGCAATAATGCAAGCTAAATGACCTTTTCACTATTGAAAGTTATGAAACCCTAGAATGCAAAGTAAACAATGCAAAATGCAATGCAATGTTAATGCAAGATATTCCTAGGATAAGGGTGATCCCACAATAGTGGTTTACAATTTTTGGCCAAACTGGACATTGAAATTATTATTTTTAACTAAATCTTCATATTCGGGACCTATAGTGGCTAAACCATGAGGAATTTGAAGATGATGCAAAATAGAGTCCCATCACATTTTAATTATAGATTCTAAAAAAAAAAAAATTAATTTTTTTTGGAATCAGATTGCACTTTTTTTTCCATCTCCCACGAAAATTGGATTTTTTCAAAAAGAAGCATTTTTAAAAAGTGATGCTCACCATATACAACATAACTTATTTTGTATGAAGGATAAAATTATAATTTTTTCAAATTTAGATTTGTAACTATGATATCTAGCACTTTCATTTGGTCTCATAGTTTTTTATTGAATAATTTTTCCTTAATCAAGTTTCAAAGTCAAACCAATTGCAATTCAAACATAGGCGAACTATATACAACATAACATTTTCTGTATGTATCAAAATTCAATTTTATTTTTTTTAATGGATCAAGGACATCAATACCCAGCCCGAACATATTTTTTAAAATTTTATTTTGATAATCTGCTATTTTTCCACATGTGTAGAACAAAGAGCTTCATTTTCAGTGAAAAACCTATGTTTAATAAAACTAAAAAAACACACATAATAAAACCAAAACATATTAAAATTATATTCGTTGGATAGCTCGTTCTAAAGACTACCTGATTCTAGTTGGGTTTGTGAAGATTCCTCCATTTTCATTCTCAACCCGAGCTCCGAAGTGCCAAATTTTTTATTTTTTTGTGTCTGAGATGGGGGATGAGGGATAAGGGGGTTCGTTCGAACCCATAGGGGTTCGAGCGAACCTCTTTGAAGGGGTTCGATCAAACCCCTTTCCTATGCATTGTTTTGGTTTTTTTGGCGGCCAAGATTCAAAGGGGTTCAGTCGAACCCTAGTTCAAGCGAACCCCTTTTTTGGTTCGGTCGAACCAGTAGGTTCGTACGAACCCCTAAAATCACATTTTTTGCCTTGGGGTCATTTTTTGTGAGTTTTCCTTCCTAACTTGAATTGTAAACCACTATTGTGGATTCACCCATGAAGAAGGACTCCAAATCAAAAAAGAAGGTATTTGAAAAGTGGGTTCACCAAAATGAACCACAAATTTTAGGGGAGATAGGGTATTCTCTTTCACCTCTAGGGTTTTTCACCTAAAAGGAGAGAGATCTTTCTACCCTAAAACTTGGAGCTCATTCAAGATTGAGGCTAATGGGATTGAGATGTGTGTAAATGAAATGATCTAGATTCAATAAACTAAAAATAGAGATGAATACCAATACAAAACTAATGAAATGAAAGATGCTCAAAAACACAATGTAAAATAACCTAAGAATGCATGTAAAGTGTAACAGAAATGAAAGAGATTGGAGAGGTGCACCTAGAAATTGGAATATGATGAAGAAGAGGTTTGGAATCTTGTGAAAATTATTGTTGAGACCACTTGGGACACTTACGCCAAGTTGGGTGACTTAGTCCTATTTCGGGGAGATTTTGTTAGAGGAGGTTTCAAAGAACTGGGTATCTAGATCTGCAAAAAACACTTTTCAGGCCTAGCAGTGGGGCTCATTCACCAATGATGGCGACTTAGTCCACCTATAGCTTTCAAGGATCTCAAAGTTGGAATCTATAGCTTTCAACCTATACTTATTCTCCTAACAAGTGTACGGATCTGAATCTGCAGACTTTGACCTATAGGTTGTCTCCAAGCTTCTTTTAGGGTTTGTTGACTTTGAAGTATGTTGATGGGATGTTGACACCTTTTAACACCTTATTTTTTGACAAATATGCATACAAGACATGCAAAACACACATGCAAAGAGGAGAAAAGGGTTAGGGTTAGATAATAGGGGTTTTCCTTAGTCAAAGCCCATTTTGGTAATCAAACCCTAGAAAATGAAATGAAATGGAAAGGGAAAGATGATTGAACAACATGCAAGTGCCACAACTCACCAAACCCTTGATGTAGAACTCTAAAGATATGCAAGTAATCAACTCCAATGGATGAATGCTTTATGATGTCTAGAGTGCTTGATTTCTTGATTGAGAAGAATGAATCATTGTTGGGGGGCTAAAATGAGGGGAAAATCCTTTATTTATACATGATTTTCCCTAATTTCCCAAAAATACCTCATCTCAGGCCAACCTTAGGGTTTAGAGAACAATATCCTGCCAAAATATTATAATAATTTTGACTTTTTAGCTAGATGGGACTAAGTCACCCAAGGTGGCAACTTGGTCCCACCAGGGCAATTTTGCTAATTGTCAAGAATTAAATTGTGATTAATTTTGTTTAACGAGATTGTCCTCTGAAACACACTTAAGTAGGGCCTGTAAGTGCATAATGGGGATATTTAAACATAAGAAAGGGTCAATTTATTGATGAGAAACCTAGAAAAATGTGAGAGTTTGTTACAAAACCTTACAACTCTTTGAAATAAGGATTGGTAAGAGGTTATTAGGTGAATTATAATGAAAGGATCCTAGAAAAGTGTGAAAGTGGGTTACAACACTTCACAACACCTTTGCAAGACATCATTAGGTTGTTATTGATTTACAAGTGTTCAAGACCTAATGTGAATGTTTTGGCCACATTACAACATTAAATCTAGGCAAAACCAGGCCAAAATCCATAAGAAAGGCCCAAATGAGTGTAAAAATTTCCAAGGATACATTTATTTGCGACACAATAAGATATATTAGATAATTTTGAAGAAGAGATAGAACCTTCACCTTAGTCATCAAAGATATAAAATTGAAAAAGATGACAACTAGAAATGTATTTTGTCTCTAATTGATTTTTTTATTACTAAAAATTATGGTCATCGAGATGTAAAGGAGGATATGGATATGAATGATGTAGAATCTTTGAAGGTGACCATGGATGAGGAGATGGTTTCTTTGAAGAAAAATAATACATAGGATAGGTAGTGAATTTTATTGATGGATGAAATCCTATTGGATACAATTAGGTGTTCAAAAAAAAAATATAATGTAATACCATTTTTTGAGGTATGATAGAGGATGGGAAGGTGATGAAAAAAATTGACACTTTTGTAGAATGTTACAAATTCTCTTACAAAGTTAATGAGCATAGAAAATTTATATGGTACTATGTTTATGGGATTCTCAACCTCTGAGAATTAGATAATGGTTAAATGATACTCCATTTTCTCTTTCAAGGTGTTTGAAAAGTGGAATAATATTATAAAAGCATCTCAACCTTGCTTCTAATGTTAAGATTAAAAAAGTTACATGTTATATATGAAATGGGAAAACTAGAGTTAGTTTTTGGCTAAAATAAAAAATTTGAATTGTTCAAAACCACCTATGGGGTGCCTATTGCATAGATTTGTTTGAGATATCCAACTTAAGAAAATAATAGGCAGAATGGCCCATCGGACCAAAATTTATGGCCTCCAAAAATTTATATAAAAGGTACAAAATGTTGTTTGGTGCATAAAAGAGTTGGAAATGGGGAGTTACACTTCCTTGGTGGTTTTAGCTCATATTTTTCTAATTTCTATTTTATGGTTTCATATATTACATATCCTATATATTAGGTGATTGAGATGGAGGTTCTATTTGATTTTCTTAGATAATATTAAATTGTTAGGATTCCTCTAGATATTTGGTTGATGATACTCCTATTAAGATTTACTTTGTAAGTGTATTATAACTATTGTTTACTAAAGAATACATTAGAATCCTTTAAATTCTAGAGTTTTTATCTCTTCAGTGTCAAAAAAAAAAATTGACATTTTTACACTTGTTTAAGCCCTCCTTGTAAAGTTAAGCTTATTGTTGCCTTGATTTAGTGTTTTAATTTATTTAACAAATTCACATTAGGTCTTGGGCCCTTGTGAACCAAATGAACCTAAATGTGCCTTATTTAGGGTGTTGTAAAGTGTTGTGCCATACTTTCACACTAATCTAGGGTTTTTATTAATTGATTAGGCTTCTTTATGCCTTATTTGGCCTTATTTTGCATCCACAAGCCTCATTTAATGCATCTTTCTGAGGATAATCTCAACACATATGTAATGACCAATCATAAATTAATGTTTTTGGATTGAGTGGCCCAAATTTGGTGATCTAGGACTCATACACCATCTTGGGAATATGGGTCCCACCTAGGTTTTAGGGATCCAATCTGAATTTCACATGATTCTAAGCTTTTCTTGAAAAATGTGTCCCATAGCCTAGCCTAATGGGACTCATAGGCCACTTCTGGTGTATGAGTCTCGTGTGACTTAAAATTAAATTAAATTCAAATTCTTGGTGGGATTTTATTCTCCTAGATCTGATGTCGACTTGTAGTTTTGTAATTTCAGGAAATTTGGCATAAACAAGTATAAATACAAGGTGATTTCACTCATTTTCTCCTGGCAAGTTTACAAGTCATCTAAGCTTTCAATATTCAAGTAGTATAGAAAATTTATGATTACAAGAGTTTACAAGAGAATTCAAGAGTGATTATCAAGAATTTTGGAGCATTATTCAAGTATCAAGCATCATGTTTGTTTTTGAGCTAACAATTGTGATGTAGGGTTCCATGATTCAAGAAAGTATTCGATTCAAGATCTATAACATTCAATAAAGAGTCAAGATCTACATCCATTGGAGCCACTTCATACATGTTTGCAACATCTTATTCTAGGGTTTAGTGAGTTGCAGCATTACATTTTGTTCATTCATCATTCCTCTTTTCCATTTGACTTCATTTCAAGGTTTGACTACCAAAACAGGGTTTGACTACCAAAACAGGGTTTGACCAAGGCAAACCCCTTTCCACTAACAAAAAAATTGTTTTCCCTCTCTTTAGTGTGTGATTTGCAGATCTAGTTTGAAGACATATTGAAGAGAAAGATTGGAAATAAGCTATCAAATTTGCAAAGTTGTCCAATTTTTTACCTTATTTTGAAGAGCATTAAAAGACTCTTAAAGAGAAAAATTCAGCAATCCAAATCTGGAAATCATGTTGAAAGAACATAGCAGAGGTTGAAGAGCAGATTCGGACTGTAAATTTTTAAAAAATCCAAATTGGACTGATATGCCACTTTTGGCGTATGAGTCCCAGTATAGTGAAATTTGCAATTTTTACCTGTGTTCTAGACATATCTCTACCAAATTTTTGTTCCTTCCTAGAAACCCTAATCTGGGACTGAATCGCCCAAACTGGCATATGAGTCCCAGTGGTCATTAAATTCATCATTTTCAGTATTTCAAGTTTCCATTCAAGTTCTTATAATTTTCCAAGTGCCCCTTTGTACTTTTCCAAATTTATATTATGTTTTGTATTCATTTCTAGGCCATTTAGTGAAGCTTTGCATATCATTAGGTTTCATAGTTAAGTCTTGCATGTTACTAGTCTTTCCAAGCCCTAGCTTGATGGTGAACCCCTTTTTAGTCATTAATCATACCTTAGGACACCTTATTGTAGATCTCTTTCCCTCATTCCATCCTTAGATTAAGATCTCTAGGGCTTCCTTGAATGAGAAGTGTAGACGATTGTTGTTGTATGTCCTAAACCATAGCCAACGACAATTTTCCACCTTTCATTTTGGTGAACCTACATTTAGAACATTTCATTTTTTTGATTTGGAGTGCATCATAATCCTAGATCTAGCTTGCATTAATATTGCATTAGTTAATTGGCATCTATGGTTTCTAATTCTTGCATTAGTGAAAGTGCATGTTGCATTTTTTCATCTTGCATCATTGAACATTATCTAAAATCTACATTTTCACTTAGCCTAGACATCATCCAAACCATAAAGCATAACTTGCACTCAATTTTTTTTTAAAATTGTGCAAAACCCTAAATTGGGACTCATACGCCCCTCTGGGTGGTTTAGTCCTAATATAGGAGGTTTTTCCTAATTTTTGGGTATTTTGTGGTGATTGTTATTCAGCATTCAAACCTCTGAAAAACACTGTTTGAGACTCATACACCCCTCTGGGTGATTTGGTCTCATTCAGATTTTAAACTGCATTTTCCAACATTAAATTATTTGTTTATGTGTTTCTATTTGTTGTTGTTAATTATTTTTTTCATTCTACAGAGTTTCTATTTCATTCATTTCATTGCATCTAGCTTAATTTCATTTGCATCAGAATTATAGAATATCATTAATCTTATTTTCATTAGATCTTGTATTACCTTGATTGTCCCTTGTATGAGATTTTCTACTTGGTGTCCTATTGCTAATACTATAGTGAGAAAAATTTTGAGACTCATGTCATTCCACGATAGCACAATCATCATGGATCTTGGGTTGTCTATCTCTTTCACTACTAGTGTTGACACTAGTTCACTAGGTATGGACCATACCCTTAACAACTATTTTCCTTCAAATAACTTGAGACGCATGTTGAAAAAATAGTTGCTAGTATTCCACAAGAAAACATAATACAAATTCATGAATAATTAGCAATCCTAAAAAATCAAATAAGTACTAAGAATATTTCCACCACTCCTATCCATACCATAGATTACATACATCGCATGCTTGAAAGTGAAGACGAAGTTGAACTTGTGTGTAACATCATTCAAATTTTTGGAAAAAATCTTACCTCAACCACTAGTTGTGCCTTCCTAAGCTAAGGAGGAATTAAAATTCCTCCTCCCATAACAATTTCCTTTATTCCTACCTATACCAACCCTTAAGTTACAATAATAATGCAACCTACTAGTAATGTGATTCCTTCCTTGGGTATTTCCGCTAGCATCCCTAGTACCTTTGTGACATCGCACGTCATATCTCCTACCACTCTACCACCTATAAGCATTCAATTCACTTTCCCCTAAAACAAATACACACCTCCACATTATTCACCTCCATCTCAAAATGCAAAACATGATCCTCTCATAAATAAAATTTTACAAACCATTTCATCCCTTCAAAAGCAAGTTTCCACCATAAACCAAAATAAAAATTACCAACCTACATATTATGTCAAAAGCAATCCCTTATACTTGGAGATATTGAGAACATTGATGCCACAAGGTATAGAGGTTCCTAGATTCGAGAAATATGGGGGGGGAAGGAGATCCTTCTAACCATTTTTCCACTTATACCGCCTAATAGAGTGACTTTATTCTTGAGGATAAGCTCTTGGCTAAGATTTTCCCTATATCCTTGAAGGATACCACCTTAGAATGGTTTTTTTAGTTACCAAATAACTCAATTCATTCATTCAATGAATTTTTTGAGGCATTTATAAACCATTTTCAAGTGCATATAACCCCTAAGATGACTTTAACCGATTTGATGAGATGTAAGAAAAAAGATGATGAAAAGATTACTGAATTTATTTCATGCTACCAATCACTTTATTCCCAAATCGACGTAAAGATTATTGACCCTCACCTTCAAAATATTTTCATCAAGAACCTACAAAGTAAGATACAAGATAAGATTGCCATGATCAAGTTCCCCTCCTTCATACACTTGTGTACTGCCCTTCGTGATTATCAAAACTCGGTTAGTAGTTGCAACACAAAATCCACTCCTACCCGACCTGAGAAGTCTAAATCCACAAACCAAAACAATTATCAACCTTTTAAAAAAGAGAAAAAAGGATTCCTTCAACTTAATCCCCCTCAACAAAAAATTCAACATGTTGATACCCAAGTAGCTGATATAAGGAAGACAAATCCTTTCGCATTTGGGGATCCAGCTAGACAATTCTCTCCCTTACCCAATACCCTCCATAACATAATGTCACAACTCTTAGAACAAAAAATTATTACCTTACCTCCTATTAAAAATCCCAATCCTAATAAACCTTTACGTCTAAACTTTAGATCAATTCCTATTGCCACTATCACTGAAAAAATGGACATGACACAGAACATTGTAAGCATCTTAAACATCTTGTGAAAGACCTCATTGATTTCGGTTGACTTCAAGTTGGAGGTGTTAATGATCAAGGAAATAAGTCTATTGCCCCTCCCAACCAAAACTTGAAAATATTTACCAACCCTATGCCTAATCATAACATTTCATTTGTCAAAGCTAGAAAAACTAAAAAAAATGATGTGATGAATGTTGAAACAGATGACAACTTGATGATAATTTTCAACAAGATCCCATAGATATTTATGAACAAGGTCCTACGGATGATATGGTTGGATTGATCGAAGTCATACCTCGTAAGGTTTGAACTAAAAATCCTCTTGACATTTCTTTCTCATCTAAAGATATACTTAAACATGCACCCGATGGTCCTCTTTACATAGCTGGTTGAATCTATGATAAGCCCACTAATGGGATATTAATTGATTCCATCTTGTGGAGAGAATGTGATCAGAAAATAATTATTACTTGTGCATGAGCTCTATCAAGAGACATATGATAAACTGAAAGCATGAATAAAGACACATAATGGTTTCACATGCCCTACGATGGGATCGATCACCCTTCCTTTACAAATAGGACCGAAAACATTAGATGTCATATTCTCCATCATCTTGGCATTAGATTAATTTCATGTGAAGCTTGTTCACCCATGGCTACGTTCCATGGAATCCATCCCATTGGTTGTGCATAAATGCTTAAAGTTTCCCTTTGATAATTAAATTTTTACTATGCATCATAGTGGCTTCAACCCTTTGTCTTCCCCTGGAAACTTTTCATTAGATTTATTTTGGCCAGAGCCTATGGAACCTATTCAACCTTGAGAAGACTTATTTTTCAAATCATACCAAAATTTCAAAGCAAAATGCATAGCAAAACTATCCCTTAAAAATATTCATCAACCTATGATTGAGCCTACCATCCTTGACAAAACCATGATTGAACCTAAAGACATTCCAAACAACCAAGACCAACCTAATACAGATCCTTTACCTACTTCCTACAAATGAACAAGAGATAACGAAAACAATCCTATCACACCTCCTAAAATAAAACAAGTTTACAAATCTAAAGAGAAAGTGGTTGAGCAACCTTCCATGTTACTTCCATTCCTCCCCTTAGGGAAGAAAAGAAACATATAGTTGATAGACCCCCTCCTACACAAACACAACTTGAAATTTGTAATAAAAGATATAGAAATGCTAGAGAGCGTAGGTGTAGACATCATGCTCTTGATTGAAATATTAACAGAGAAACAAACAAAGAAAATCAAAATCAAAACCTGACTGAAGCAATGCACGATGAATCTCCCCCTTCGTCGAAACCAAAAGATCCTATACTTCAACCACAATAGGAGCTAAAACCTTCTTTGGACATTATCATTTGACCTCCTGTTGTGATTAATTTAGATGAAAATGAGGAGATTGCTAAAATAGATGAAGACATGCATAATGAATTGAACACATTGTTTTCCTCTTCCATGAGCTTAAATGATAATTCTCCTAATAAGAGTGTTGAACTTGGTAATGACCCTAGTTCAGAACTTGTTGTTGTCCCTTTGGCTAGTTGTCCACCTTTTGTATATGACAAACAATATTGGGATGCAGATGACCTACTAATAGGTTGACTCACATGTGCCTTACTAGTCTTTCCTTTGTTTTTCTTTTTCATGTTATGTGTATGATTGCATGTGTGTAATGTGATCTCCCTGTACTATTTTTTTTTATGTATCCCTCTCTCTTTGTGACATTCCTCTATTTGTACCTACATTCTTCTCTATGTCATAAATATTTTATGTTTCTCTTTATCTTTTCATTTATCTTGTGTTTTCCTTTTGGGGATGACGTAAGGCATTGAAATACATTCATGTCTCTTCCATGTTGACCCGAAAGGATTTTACTTTATTTTCACTTTCTTTGTGCCATTCTTCAAGTTCTATAAGTATTTTGGAAATGATGACAATTTTGAACTCTCCAAAAATATTGTAGCAAGAGCATAGTGACTCCAAATCCATAGATCCCTCATGTGTTTGGAGTTTCATTTTTGGGTCAACCCCTTCCTTTCTCATGCCATAGTTGTATTTGGAAACATATGACTTGGCATAGGGCTTTCCAAATAAGCTCCCATGTTCTCTTTATTGTTATCATTTATCATTTTCTACTTTAAAGTAATTGCTTATAGAATGGTGTTTATCAATTTCTTTAAAGTGGGGGCATACATTGACATTATTCTTTTGCATTTCATGTTTCATTGTGTAGTCTTCTTACTTCATGCGATGCATCTTTCACTTTGTGGATGATATTGGTCATGATGTCCTTCAAAGGCATGATCTCTCTTAGCATATTATATTCCTCTTAGTGGCTTGATGTGACACACTACATCCCCTAGGTTGTGAATCTTATATTATTTGATTGGTCCTCTCTTTGAGACATTAGGCACAATGTCCCCTAAGTTAAATACCTTGCATGAACTAAGCAAGACTCCTTTGAATGTTCCCTATGTTGCATTTGAAATTTTAGCTATATGCCCACCTTACATAATACACCTTGCTTGCTTGTGGAGCCATCTTGTTTGTTCATGAGTATCAAGCATATGAAACTTTGCTTACCTCATGAAGCTCAAAGTTCATTGTTTTGTGGTGCCTTATCAAATTTATCAAGAGGTATAGCTTTGGTCTGGTTGAACAAGAAGCCAAACTTAGACATGAATTTCCCATAGCCACTTGCTTATTTGTGTGGGTGCATACCGACAACGTGTGAATGTGTCACCTTTTTGGATATTCACCCAGTATACAACCTGAAGTTCCCTTTCCTCAGAGTGAGCATGCATTTTTTTGGAAAAACAACCTAGATCTGATCCAAAACATGCGGGACAAATGGATGAAGCTTGATCCACCCCTTTTTGTTTTATTTTTGTTTTTCCTTTGGTAGTGCATGCTTGTGCCTTGTTATTGATCCTTATATCTTTTTTCGTGTGTGCTATTTTGTGCCTATGTTAGTTTTCTATAGGAACTTGATCCTAGGGGCTTGCGCAACCTTCTTGGTCGGTGTTGTCCTATCCCACTAGCATTGGTATGATTGAACCCATCTTGATGTGATCTTGTCTACTTTAGTGTGAGTTTTAAGCAAGTTCATCCACTCACTAAAGTTGGGTCTAAATTTAGTGTCAAAAAATTTCATCTGTGAAATTTTCACACTTTTTTGGGCCCTCCTTGTAAAGTTAAGCTTAATGTTGCATTGATTTAGTGTTGAAATGTGTTTAACACATTCACATTATGTCTAGGGCCCTTGTGAACCAAATGAACCTAATTGTTACTTATTTAGGGTGTTGTAGAGTGTTGTACCACACTTTCACACTAATATAGGGTTTTTTATTAATTAATTGGGCTTCTTTATGCCTTATTTTGCATCCATAAGCCTCATTTAATGCATATTTTTTAGGATAATCTTGAAACATATGTAATGACCAATTATAAATTAATGATTTTGGATTATGTGGCACATATTTGGTGATCTGGGACTCATACACCACCTTGGGTGTATGGGTCCCACCTAGGTTTTAGGGCCCCGATCTAAATTCCACATGAATCTAAGCTTTTATTGAAAAATGTGTCACATAGCCTAGCCTAATGGGACTCATACACCACTTCTAGCATATGATTCTTGTGTGGCTTAAAATTGAATTAAATTAAAATTCTTGGTGGGATTTTATTATCCTAGATCTAATGTCAGCTTGTAGTGTTGTAATTTTGAGAAATTTGGCATAAACAAGTATAAATAAAAGGTTATTTCTCATTTTATCTTGGAAAGTTTACAATTCATTTTAAGCTTTCAAGTATTCAAGCACTATAGAAAATTTATGATTACAAGAGTTTACAAGAGAATTCAAGAGTGATTATCAAGTATTTTGGAGTATTATTCAAGTATCAAGCATCATTTCAAAGTCATCATGCATCATGTTTGTTTTTGAGCTAACAATTGTGATATAGGGTTTCATGATTAGCAAACATTCAATTCAAGATCTATAACATTCAACAAAGAGTCAAGATCTACATCCATTGGAGCCACTTAATACATGTGTTTGTAGCATCTTCTTCTAGGGTTTGGTGAGTTGCAACATTACATTTTTTTCATTCATCATTCATCTTTTCCACTTGACTTCATTTCAAGGTTTGATTACCAAAACGTGGTTTGACCAAGGAAAACCCCTTTCCACCAACAAAACAACATTTTTCCCTCTCTTTAATGTGTGATTTGCACATCTAAGTTGAAGACATATTGAAGAGAAAGATTGGAAAGAAGTTTGAAAAGTTGTCCAAGTTGTCACCTTGTTTTGAAGAGCATTAAAAGACTTCTACAAAGCAAAATTCAGCAATTCAGATCTAAAAATCAAGTTGAAAAGATAGAACAGAGGTTGAAGAGCATATTAAGACTTTGACTTTCTGAAAAAGCCAAACTGGACTGATACACCACTTCTGGTGTATGAGTCCCAATATAGTGAAATTTACATTTTTCAAGTGTTCCAAACATATCTTTGCAGATTTTTGTTCCTGTCCAAAAACCCTAATCTAGGATTGAATCACCAAGAGTGGTGTATGAGTCCTAGTGGACATTAAATTCATCTTTTTCAGCATTTCAAGTCTCCATTCAAGTTGTTACAGGTTTCTTGGTGCCCCTCTATACTCTTCCATTTTTATATTCTATTTTGCATTCATTTCTAATTCATTTAGTGAAGCTTTGCATATCATTAGGTTTCATATTTAGATCTTGCATGTTACTAGTCTTTCCAAACCATGGCTTGATGGTGAAATCATCTTTAGTCATTAATCCTACCCTAGGATAGCCTATTGTAGATATATTTCCCTCATTCCATCCTTGGATTGAGATATCTAGGGATTCCTTCAATGATAAGTGTAGAAGATTGTTGTTCTATGTCCTAAACCATTGCCAATGACAATTTTCCACCTTTCAATCTCAAAATGATTTTGTCCATAATGTACACTTATGTTATTGTATATTGTTTATTTATGTTTAAATATATTTTATCTATCTATAATTATTAAAATATTGAAATTTATCCAATACTTTTTAGGAATTTTTTTCATGCCTTTCTTCCTTTCATACATTGTCATTTATAATTAAAAACAAACAAAAAATTATGTTCTATAATTCTCATTTTTACAAAGGAAATTTAAAGTTAAGACCCTTGAAAATTCAAATTAATATTCAAAATCTCATTTAAGTCTTATGAGCTATATAATTATCAAATTCTATAATCACTACTTTCAAATTCTAAACAATTACCCTTTTCAAAATATGGTTCAATAAACTTTACAAGGAGAAAAATACAAAAGTGTTTAAATTGAGAACAATTATTCAAGGGAACATCTAAAACTATTTAGAAATAATATATTATGATGACACCACCATAAAATTGAATTGACAAATGAATTCACCTTTAAAATTCTAAGAAAACAATTAATTTAACATTTTAAGAAATTGTTTAAGACAAAGCTTCACCTGCATAGTAAAAATTTCCAATGTGAAATAAAATTTTGTTAGGGAGAAAAAATGCATATCTTGTTAGAGAAGTTAATGAGGGGTATTTAATATGTAACTAATGCTATTCTACTTTCCATAAGTCATAATTTAGTCCCTATAGAGATTAATATAACCAACTAATTGAATTTAATAAACCAATCTAATTATATTATTTTTTATTTTCTAAATTTTATCCAATCAATATTAGGATTAATAGAAAAAGAATATCTTTATAAGGAGGTTCTTTTTCAAGTTGGTAGGTCTCTTTACTATGACAAAAATTTGATTGGAGAATATGAAAATTATAGAAATCAAAAGAAATTGCATATATCAATTATAAAGAAAAAAAATTATTAGAGAAATGAGTCTTCAAGAACAACTATGGATTATAAATATTCATTTAAAATATGAGAACTTGAATAATAAGAAGCTTCAATTAAAGAACATAAAAATTAAAGAAGTTGTGATAAATCTCATATATATCAACTAGTACATTATATCTAAGTGAATCTTTAAGAATAATAAGAAAATGTAGTTGTAGCCTATAAATTTCCTATTTGTAGATTATTATTGGGCTATTCATTTTCATTTATGGAATGTATAGTCCATTCAAAAAATTTACGTTGGAAGAAGTTTTTTTTAAAAAGAAAAAATATATAAATAAAAAGAAATTACATTCAATTACAATATTAATATTTTTAAATAGACATAAATATCAATAGAATTCAAAGTAGAAAAATTAAAGGAGGATTCTTAAAATAGATCATAAATCAAATAATCAAACCGACCTCAAAAAGAATAAATTTTAATATTGATCATGATGAATTAGCTAGCAAAAATCTTTAAATTTATGTGAAGGAAAACATCACCAAGTTCAATAACACTCCAAACACTAGCCATCTCTTAAGCCCATTTAGCCAAGAAATCAACCAAATTATTCTATTCCCTTGGAATATAGACAAAGTATATAATATGAAAGTTAAGAGTAAGAATAAAAATATCCTTAACTGCAATATTTAACTTCCATGAAGAAATAAGAGAATTCCCCTTAATCAACGATGAGAGTTCCCTTGATGGAATGCTTGCTTTCTTGCCCATTTGTATTTTTGAATGTCGATTTCAAACAGCTCTCTAGCAACTCCCCTATCTCTTGCTCTCCTACACAGTAGCTTGTCTCATTGGAATGTCAGTTGGTTATTGGGTCTTTGTAGGATCATGAGGGGCCAAACAGTGATGATGCAACAAAAAAATGCAACATGAGGAAGTGAAAAGCATGGAAATCACATTTGACTTTTTGGTTGGGTTGGTAAAAAGTACATTTTGCTAAGGTAAAGACCGAAGCAAATTAGATATCCGTTATTTATGAATATCTATTTTTCACAAATCCGATATTCATTAGTAACAGATAACCAGTATATCAAATAACAAATATCATTTAATTGAATTTAGTAATGGATATCCATTATTGTAAACTTACACTTTTTTGATACCGAGTACATACAGACAATATAATAATAATAATATATTATTATATATTATAATAATATAATATATTATTATATATTATAATAATATAATATAATATATTATTATAATATATTATTATATATTATATATTATTAATATTTTTTTTTTATAGTTAAATAGTTGCTAAGGGGTAGCACCCTATATATTGATCAACAAAATTGCAGTGAGAGTTATATCTAGTATCCCACACCCATTATTGGCCTACCCACCCAAATCCTATACTCCATATACATTGAATAGCCACATGCCACCCACACTAGAAACAAGCTCCATAATAACCAAATCAGAGTTGAAACCACCACCCCAAGACAAAATTTCACACCCATTCCAAACAAATACTACACATTTTCCCACGTGTGGAATGGGAGCGGTAAACGAGACCTTAGTTTTCTTCCTTTTCCTTTGAACTGTGGTCCAATTTCCCTCTATATCCTTAGCACCCACATCCACCCCCAAGTGTTGAGGGGATTTATGTTCTCCCTCATAACCCAAAGTCACTGCATCTTCTACCTGATCTACCACCTCTTCACCTGATTTTGGCTCCTTAGCTTCTAGCTGAGGGGTTTTTTGTTCTCCCTCAGAACCTAAGGTCACTACACTTTTTGTCTATTCTACCCCCTCATCACCTAATTTTGGCACCTTAGCTTCCAAATGTTTATTTATTCCCATTGGGGATGAATCTTTCTCTCCCTCCATATTTGGCAATGAATTACATGGTGATGCCATTTGAGCATCAACCCTACCTTTAGGGGTATCATTGGTGACTATATCTTCCTTGTGTGATTATTCCTATTCTACAAAATAATGTTGGGGTGAAATGTATTTCCATCATGTGGCTTGGTAGTCACCTCTTCACTTAGCATAATGAGCACCAATATGTCTAGTATTGAAACATCTATGGAAGTGAAATGGTAAACCATCATAATATATCTGTTGCACCCAACATCCATTGATAGTCTTTAGAGATAAATCAGTTGTGTGTGCTATAGAGGTGTCCAAATTCACTAGAATGTGAGTGTAGGTTGTGTGCATGTAATTTTTTGAGCTCTCATCAACCCCTAAGAGCTTCCCCAAAGAATTACCAATGGCTTCAAAGCAGGAATCAAACCAGAATTGTAGTGGAAGGTTTGGCAGTCTTACGGTCTAGGTTCAAGTAGTAGCAAAAGACTCAATAAGAGGATTGAAAGAGGGGTGACATGGTTTCAACATAAGTAGGTGTTGATCAAATTTTCATTGGTAGTCACATAATATTGTATTCCTATCTTGATCATTCTAAAAAATGACCACAAAAAATCCATGTGCACAAGGATAAATCTCAACATCGTCGTCCAAAACGAGGCACCATGTGTTGGTGATCCAATGATACAATGAAACAAGGCTTGGCCAAAACCCTTTGAATCTTCCAATCAGGCCCAACTCAATGAAATATGTCTCATTCTTAGCAACCTCCTTGCAGATCTCCTCACCAAGACCACTGTTGGGGAGGAGGAGGCACAAGGGAGGGGTCAAATGGGTTGTTTACAAGCTGCATTACCTTCTTCATGAATTAGACCCACCATTGCCCTCTTTGCAGCCCCAATCAAAGGTGAAAAACCTTATCTGCAAGCAACACCTTCATTCGATAGCCAACCCACATCGTACATCCTCTCTAATTTCCCCATCCCATTCTCGAAATGAAGACCCACATTTACCATAGGTAATGGACCATCCGCCACCCTATCTGACTTCCTCCACCACGACACAAGATGATTCTACCATTTTTGAAGGGAATCACTTGCTCTAATGTTGTGTGAAACATCACAAAGGATAGGTTTACCTTTTGCATTTTTGACCTCCAACCCATTGCACCCCAAAACTCCATGATCGTCATGCAAACAAGAGCCATCCTTGATGGGCGATGCAATAGAAGTATGAGATTGGTAAAAATTAGCAGGATGTAATATTTTGATCAAGCATCTGAATGGGGTGAGACCTTCACAAAAGACACAGGTGGCCCACAATTCTCGCCACCCGTGCCACAAACCCTAGCTCCACCAGCACCATTTAATTCCTTCTTGAAATCTAGCTTACCTTCAAGAAGCCAACAATGATCCATGCATGAAGAATCCCTAAAGCTAGTGTCACCCACTGTCAGACAACCCTTTCCCATGTCACAACCGAAACTAGACTGAGTGTACGTAGATTCAGAAATGGTGTGAAGCATTTTGGGAGCTTGACTATGTAAAACATTTTATTTTATAATATATTATTATTATTATTAATTTCATATTAATATATGATTAATATATCATTACTATATTAATATATCATATAATATATATTAATATATTATTAATATATCATTAATATACATTAATATATTATTAATATATCATGTCATATATTAAAACAGTAAACTGCTCTCCGTAATGGATATCTGTTAAGGATAGATTTACAAACCTCTCATAAATGGATATCTATTTTTTAAGTTATAAATAAATGAACAGTGGCCGCAAACAGACATTTTAACACTATCTATTCATGGTAGAGGGACAAAGAGCGGATATTAGAAATAACTAATATCCATTTTCCACCAATTTTCAACCTACTTTGGCTATTCCCATCGATTTTTACTCAAAAGACATCAAAAAGGTAAGTTAAAATGCATTTGTTTGGATTATTTTGATTATTTTATATGTCTTTTTAACAAAATATTAGTTTTTTTTGTTTAAATCTTAGGAATTAGTTGAAAACTATGTTAATTTTTAAATTTGTAATTTACAACAAGGTTTAAATGGCACAAGATTTAGCAAACCCTCCTCTAACCTGAATCCACCAAACCCTCGTTCAATTCAAGACATAATTGAAATCAATATTATTGAATTGAGAAACATTGTTGAGAGATACCGTAACCACTACCATTTGCGATCAATCACATTGAATATAGAGGCCATAATCAATCATGTTAGGGACATCACTAGGCATCATACTTCATTTCATGAATGGAGAGAGAAAAAGAGGTTTGAATATGCAAATGGTTTGGGGAATGATGACATTAAAAAATTAGAAATATCTAAAGTCGATTTAGCCCTATTTTTTGTGAACCGAAGAATAGGTCCTCGTGTTGGTTTAGGCAAACCAAAAAATTTCATAAAATGGTGCACCCATCAAGGCATAGTTGCAAAATTTTGGGATCATTGGTGGATGGTTTTTAATAAACCACCCAACAACAATCTCGATGTCCCTCTATACTTTCTCCACAAATTATATGTGGAATTTTTTTAGGAAGACATGTCAACTATTTTGATTTCAGGCATTTTCAAGGAATGGGTATGGGTATGCCCCAACATAGACCTAGTGAAATGTGTATTATGAGAGGTCCTTATGTTCCCCCTACTCATTTACCTCTCCCATCTCTAGCACCCCATCTAGACCTTGTTGTCGATGCGACCCATCATAGTCTCATGGTCATACACTCTTTGACCAACCATTTCATTACACAGTCATCATAGTTTGCTCAGCTTCCAAAGGGTGGCACTCCTCATTCTTTAGTTGATACGGTGTCGCATCATCATCCAGGAATATTTGTGTGCCTCATAAGTGTACTACATATAGGCATACACATCTAGGTCCTCCCCTAGACATATATGAGAATGAGGTGCATGATGCATCACTTGGAGGAGATACGAGTGAGCCTCCCCTAGACACATCTGAGTATGAGGTGCATGATGTGTCACTTGGAGGAGATGAGACACTAGTGCATACTATAGGTGCAGTGGAGATGTGTGAGGGAGGAATAGGTGCAATTCCCTCCATTGATGCAGATGAGGAGCAACATCAACAATCTTTTGTACATGTATTTAACTAAAATTTATTTCATAGTGCATTTCATTTAAAATTATTATAACAAATAGTACATGTTACTAATGTATATATTTAAGTAGGTTTGAACAACTGATGATGGAGAAAGAGATTAGAGATGTGCAACATGGCACTCTTTTGGGCATTAACTTTGGCCTAAACATGTTGGTATAATTTTTTCAACATGTAATTTTTTTTATTGTACACATATCCTTTAAATCATGATTAATTAAATACATACTAATTTATATCTTGATCATATTTTTAATTTTGCAATGTACTCTAGATGTGACTAATTCCATACCTTTTACCATGATGAGTTCCTCTCAATCAATTATCTCAGTTGCATCACCTATTTGGGTATATGGTTTTTTAAATCTAGTAGATCTATATAAGTTTGTAGATATATATGTAGAAATATTTTAGTTTATATTTTTTTGTTAGCAATTATATATTAATTTTGTCATATTTATTTTTCTTCTTGTAGATTTTTCCACCATCCACATTCATGGTTCCAGGCCCAAGAAAATATGGTAGGACTCATGAGCATCCTAAGGGACCATCATTTTCTCACCGTATGGCAGCCAAAGAAAAAATGCCTGAGGTAATGAATAATTGAATTACTCTTTAATTTATAGTTTAATATAGTGATTAGATGCTATTTTGAAAGTTATAAAAAATAGTAGATAACTTTCTATTTAGTATTTTAAGTTATTTACCATTGAGAGATAATTAATCTAATTTGTGGTTTGAATTATTTTTGTGCAAACACCTTCTCATCCATTAGGTAGTGCAAAGAGGTTATGTTTTGGTGATCCACCAGAAGATTCGGATTTTGTTGACCTGGCATAGCCATTTGACATATATATTTTATATATATATACCATTGGATGGAATATGCCACATTTTGTAAATATTATTTTGAGTTGGCATATATGCCAAATTTGTATATGTAGATACATAATTAATGAGCTCTCATCAATGCCAAAGAACTTCCCCAAAGAATCACTAATGGCTCTGAAGCAGGAATCAAACAACAATTGTAGTGGAAGGTTCGGTAGTCTTATCGAGGATGGAGTAGCAACAAAAGACTCAGTAAGAATATTGAAAGAGGGGAGCCACAATTTCAACATAATAAGGTGTTGATCAAAGCTCCATTGGTAGTCGCATTTAATATTGTATTCTTAGCTTGATCATTCTCAAAAATGACCACAAAAAATACCTATGCATAGGGATAAATCTCAACATCATCATCCAAAATGGGGTGCCATGTGTTGGTGATCAACTGATGCAGCACTATGAGGCTTGACTAGAACCCTTTGAATCTTCCAATCAGGCCCAACTCAGTGAAATATGTCTCATTCTCAACAACCTCCTTGCATATCTCCTCACCCAAGACCATTATTTGGGAGGAGGAGGCACAAGGGAGGGGTCGAATGGGTTGTTTACAACTTGCATTACCTTCTTCATGAATCAGACCCGTCATTGCTCTTTGTAGGCCTAGTCAAAGGCAAAAACCCATCTTTACAAGCTACACCTTCATCTGGTAGCCAACCCACATCGGAAACCCTTTCTGATTGGCCCATTCCATTCCATAAATGAAGACCCACATCTGTCATAGGTAATGGACCATATACCACCTTATCTAACTTCCTCCACCACAACATAGGATGATTCTTCCATTTTTTAAGGGCATCACTTGCTCTAGCGTTGTGTGAAGCATCATGAAGGATAGGTTTACCTTCTACATTTTTGACCTCCAAACCATTGTTCCCCAAAACTCCATGATCACCACACAAACAAGATCCATCCTTGATGGGTGATGCAGTAGAAGCAAGATTTCGATAAAAATTAGTAGGATGTAAGTTTTTGAATACATCTGAATTGGGTGAGACCTTTGTAGAAGACACAAGCAACCCACAATTCTTGCCGCCCACGCCACAAACCATAGCTCCACTAGCACTGTTTAATGCCTCTTAAAATCTAGCTTACCTTCAAGAAGCCAGAAATGATCCATACATGAAGAATCCCTAAAGCCAGTTTCACCCACCACTGCACAACCATTTCCCATGTCGCTATCGACACTAGATGCAGTGTGCATAGATTCAAAAATGGTGTGAAGCATTTCAGGAGCTTGACTATATAAAAAAATTAGTTTATAATATATTATTAATATATTGGTATTATTAATAATATATTAATGGGTAAGTGCATGGATCTGTGACACAATTTTGGCTCTTAAGATGCTACTTTTTTTCTGAAATCACCAAAATTTGATTTGCACGAGAAAACAAAGATAGTTACGCTCAAAATTTCAAGATGCAGTAAGAACAAAAGTTGAAGTGCTCCGAGTCTAGTTTCTAAGCTACTATTTTTTTTGAAATTAATGAAGATTAAGGGTCTCAAAAAGGGGGTGCCCAAAATAGGTCTTTTTTTTATAAAAAAAACAACATAGCGCTTGATGGCTCCCCCCTTTTTGATTATCTTTTTTTTAGAATTTCAAAAATCCCAATGGTGAGAAATTAGCTAACACCATGTAGTTTGTCCTCATTCTTTCATATAATTTTTTTAATGAATATAAATATTTTATGAATTTTAAAAGTGGACACATCCTGAAAAGCTAAAATTTGAGTATGCTCCCCCCTAAATTTTTTGAAAACTAATCAAAAATTGATTTTTTTTCATCATGTGTAGAACGGAGTCTAGTTTCAAAAAATGTAATTTGTTTCATGTTTTGATGAATGAGTAAAAATCTATCCTAAAACTAGCACATGTTGGTTTTTGACAAAAAAATGGACGCATTTACAATAGGAGCAATGGATCAAAACCTTAACTAAATCAAAATGAAAAAATAATTATATATTTAGATAGCTAAGAGATAGGTTAACACTATCACAGTTTTTTTTTATAAACTTGCATTGAAAGATGTGCAAGTGAGATGAGCATAGACAAAAATATGAGGAAATTTGGCAAATCCTGTCAATTAACACATCCAAAGCGGGTCATTTGGCGAGCGCCAAATTTGGCGTGTACCAAATGTGATGTGTCATTTGGCGAGCACCAAATTTGGTGATCTCCAAATGACCCGCATTGAATAAAACCTAAATTTTCCATCTCTTTGATCAACAACTTTGATAATGCTTAGATTGCACAGTTTATGATCATAGATGGATAGTTGAGGTTTTAAGTTTCATACACTCTCTAACTCGTTATCCTAATTGGATAACTCTTTATCCCTTTGAAGTCTCTCTCTCTTAGGTCTCACTCCCTCCCACGCGACCTAGACTACTCTCTCTCAGTCCAATCCCTTCTCTCAGGTCACTTTCCCTCCCACCTAGGTACCTAAATAAATCTATCACTTCAACCCTCTTTCTCACTCTCCCTCTCTCTCTCCCCCTTTGGTCTTTTTGTCTCTCTCATTCCATCTCCCTCTCTTAGGTCATTATCTTTCTCTCTATGTCTCTCTCTCTCAAGTCTCTCCCTCCTACCCCCTCTCCCTCTCTTAGGTCTCTCACTCACTCCCTCTATCTCTCTCTCATTCCCTCTCTCACTCACTCTATCTCTCTCCCTCTCTCTCTCACTCTCTCTCAGGTATCTCCATCCCCCCTCTCTCTCTCACACACACACACTCCCTTTCTCTTCCACTCCCTCTCTATCACTCCCTCTATCTCTCTTCCACTCTCTCCCACTCTGTCTCTCTCCCTCTCTCTCAAAATTCTCCCTCCCACCCCCTCTCCCTCTCTCTCTCAAGTATCTTCATCCTACCCCCTCTCCCTCTCTCTCTTTGTCAAGTCTCCCCCTCCTAACCCCTCTACCTCTCACAGTCACTCCCTCTATCTCTCTTCGAATCCCTCCCTCTCTCACTCCCTCTATATCTCTTTGACTCCCTCCCTCTCTCACTCCCTCTATCTCTCTCCCTCTACCTCTCCCTCTCTCTCTCCCTCTCCCTCTCAAGTATCTCTCCCACTCACTCTCACTCTCTCACTCTCCCACTCACCCTCCCTTTATCTCCCTATCCCTATCTCCCTCCATTTATCTCCCACTCCCTCTCTCCCTCTTTGTCCCTCTCTCCCTCTCTCTCTCTGCCTCTCCCTCTCCCTCTCCCTCTGTTTCTCTCCCTCTCCTCTCCCTCTCCCCTCTCCTTCTATCTCTCCCACTCTCACTCTCACTCTCTCTCCTCTTTCTCTCATATCCTCCCCCACTCTCTCTCTATCTCTCTCTCTCTCTCTCTCACCCTCTCCTACTCCCTCTTAGGGTTCTCCTCCCACCCCTCCTCCCACCTCTCTCAGGTTTCTCCCTCCCACCCTCTCTCCCTCTCCCTCTCTCTTAGGTTTCTCCCTCCCACCCCCTCTCCCTCCCTCTCCCTCTCTCAAGTCTCTCCCTCCTACCCCCCCTCTCTCTCTTTGTCTCTATGTCTCTCCCTCTTTCTCTCTCCCACTCCCTCTCTCTCTCTCTCACTCCCTCTATCTCTCTCTCATCCCTCTATTGATTCTCTCTCCCTCACTCTCTCTCCCACTCTCAAAGGTAGGAGGGAGAAACTTGAGAGAGAGTGAGAGGGAGTGAGAGAGAGAAATAGCGTTCAGAGCTTAGGGTTGAGTGTTCAGTGTTGAGTGTTTAAGGGTTGAGGGATTAGGTTTGAGGGTAGAGGGTATTAGGTTGAGGGTAGAGGGTAGAGGGTTCAAGGATTTAGGGTTTGAGGGTTGAGGGTTGAGGGTTTAGGGTTGAGTGTTTAAGGGTTTAAGGGTTGAGGGTATAAGGTTGAGGGATTATAGTAGAGAGGGAGGAATGGATGGAGGGAGAGATGGAGGAAGAAGTTGGATAGAGAGAAGGAGATAAGAGGAGGGAGGGACAAAGATAGATGAGGGTTTACGATCCAATGTTTAGGTTAGAGGGTTGATAATTGAGGGCATAGGGTCGAGGGTAGACAGTTTAGGGTTTAAGGGTTTAGGGTTTAGGATTTACAATTTAAGGGTAGAGGGTTTAAGGTTTTAGGGTTTAAGGGTTGAGGGTTGAGGGTTGAGGGTTGAGGGTTGAGGGTTTAAGGGTTGAGGGTTGAGGGTAGAGGGTAGAGCGTTTAGGATTTAGTGTTTAGGGATTAAGGGTTAAGGGTAGAGGGTTTAGGATTTAGGGATTACGATTTACAATTTAAGAGTACAAGGTTTAGGGTTTAGGGTTTACAACTTAAGGGTTGAGGTTTGAGGGTTTAAAGGTAGAGGGTATTTTGTTGAGGGTAGAGGGTAGAGGGTTTAAGGGTTTGGTTTTAACCGTTTAGGGTTGACAGTTTAGGTCTCCCATCCCTCTATCTCCCACTCCCTCTCTTAGGTCTACCCCCCCACAATAACTAAATAAATCTCTCCCTCTCAAGTCTCTCTCTCTCTCTTGGGTCTTACTCCCTCCCATGCTACCTAGACTAATTTGCGTCACTCCAACGCCCTCTCTCATAGTCCCTCTTTTTCAGGTCTCATTTACCTCCCACCCTACCTAGACAAATATATTTCACTCCAATCCCCTCTCCCACACTCCCTCTCTCTCTCCCCCTTTGGTCTTTTTGTATCTCTCAATTCTCATCCCTCCCAACCCCTCTCTCGTTGTCAGGTATTTCCCCTCACTGTAACTAGATAACTCTCTATCCCTCTCAAGTCTCTATTGCTCCCAGGTCTCATTCGCTACCACACTACCTAGACTAATCTCTCTCACTCCTGCCACCTCTCTTTCTATCTCAAGTGTCACTCCCTTTGTCTCTATGGAAGGTGAATATTTCAAAACAACACATTTGGCATGTGCCAAATTTGGCATTCCAAATTTGGTGAGCGCCAAATGTGTTTTACCTTGAAATGGTAAAATAGGGATTGACCATGTGATTTAGGCCCACATGCTTATGCATTTGTTTGGTTTAGTGCTTTATCCGATTCAAAAACACCTTTTTTTATGCAATTGACTCTATGTTGTACCAATTTATTCTTGATCCATCACCTTTTTACCACCAATATGCATGCTAGACAATGTAGAAGAAGACATTTTGAATTTTCTACATCATTTTACATTATCTGAGGCAATATATTCATTTTGGCAATATTAAAATGTTTATATTTAGCATATTTGTTTATTTTTGACAATATAAACTAAATTTCTTTAATTATTTTATTAATCATAGCAATTGGACATAGAATTGCATAAAAATATTTAATTTTTATGAGTTTGAAGAACAAAAAAATAAAAAACATGACATTTAATTAACACAAATTTACTTATGAATTCTATTTGCATTCCTTATACTAGTTCATTTCTAGCATGTCTAGTGGAATTCACTCTATTTCATTTTAGGTAGATGTTTATATTGAGTTTTTTGTTTTGATTTCACAATTTTTAGACCATTAATTTGATGATTTTATTAATCTTCATTGTTACACATAGAATTCAACATTGAATAAGATGGATGTCTGCATGTAAAAGTTTAACTTTTATGAGCTTCAAGATATAAAATGGAAAACATGACATAAGAGATTCAAATTCATTATTAGTGATGGTTGTGGGAAAACTTATTTTCAACTAATTTTGAAAACCTAATAACTTTCATCAACATTAATGCAAGTTTCCATTTTTTTTTTGTTCCATACAAAATTCACCTTCATCACATGTGCTCAGATAAATTCAAGTGAGTTGGCATAGTTGTTAATACAAGTTTCCATTCATTCATACCATTTACCTTTCTAATAAATTAAAAAAGGGAAAATTTTGTGCAATTGAGAATGCTTATTGTCTTTCTAACTTACCTCATTGCCAAGGAAATAGTGAATAATTATAAGATATAGAATCACAAACCCTTCTTTGAATTCATCTTTTTCATGGCTTCGTTGACAATCACAATGTGGTTTTGAGAACAATAAACACAAGATTCTCTAGTTTTCATTTAGGTTGAAACAACTTATACCCTAGGTTTGTGATGCATAGTAGGGAGACAAAACCTTCAACAATCACAATTAGATCATTTTCAAAAAATCTTCAATCTCAAAAACCTCAATTCAATGCTCAACTGACCAATTCACATTCACTACCTTGTAGCATTCACACCATAGAAAATTGTTCATATATTATCAAATACAACTCAAACCCACAAACCCTTGACCTTTTCAAACACCCATTAAGGCCTTCAAAAACATATGTCAAAAAAATAGTAGGTCACTTTGGACCAACATCACCAAAACAGTGCTGCTACACTGCCCCAATAGGCCAATTAGGCCACTTTTACAAAGCATCATACCTTCAAACACTTTTTCAGTCCCAAGTCTTTTTGATAGACCTTCACCAACCTAGAAAACTTCAGATTCAACAAATTTTAGTCACTGGAACCCTCTCTAATGCATCTAAACACTAAACCCTTTCTTTAGGCCTTTTTATGCTTGAAACAAGGAGGGTTTATCGAAAATCAACATTCCAGACCTCTAGCCACTTTGCCAACTCTTCAAATACACTCAAATATGTCTGCCCATGCTAAAAAAAACAACTCCCTCTACCATTTCTATTTCACCAAACTCCCATTGTAAACCACCATTTTGTAGCCAAAATTCACACAAATACCCCTGGGGCAGCATCAGAACTCCATCATACCCTACTCAAAATCCCTACTCTAACATCTAACCCTGCTGATATGTAATCAGCGGTATGGATATGTTTGAAAATTTATGCATTACACACTTTTCTTGCAGTATGGAGGTAGATGTATGTATGAAAAATGTTGTCTATCATAGACATGTTTGATAATTCCAAACAGCTCGTTGCCTTCCTTCATAAAATGCTTTGGTGTGTTTCATTTTTAATGTAATGTAATCAACGATATCAATATTTTCATAAAATGCATTACTTACTTTTGTTCTATGTGTGTTTGTGAACATGTAGCATTCAACGTCATATCGAGGAAATGATCAAAGCCTCTAACACTAGAAGAACATGTAACTAAAAATGCAAGGAGAAGAGAATAAAAAAATGTAGCTCGTGAAGTAAAGGAATTGTAGCCAATACATCCAAAAATTCTCATGCAATCTAAGAGAGGTGTCAAATTGGAAAAACAAAGGGCACGAATGAGGAAAGTTTGTGGAAGGACAGGAATGGATACAGAAGTTGGGGGCACATCATCAACCATAGGTGAAGCTCAATGCACATCTCCAGTTGAAGACACATCAACAACAACATGTGGTTTTCCAAGTACATTGAAAATCACATCTCCAATTGAAGACACACCATCAATAACATTGAATTTCAAAAGTACATCAGCAAACACATCTCTATTTGAAGGCACTCCACAAACAACATCTCAAGTTTGAGGTACAACATCATTTACATGTCAATCTCAAGGTATGTCATCAATTGTACCTCCAATTGAAGGTACGCGATCTATCCCTGATGTTGTTGACCTTCCTAATGTCGACACAAATTTATATTTGAGAACTCCTAGAGTTTTGCATAGAAAACCTACATTTTTTATTGATATTGATTCCAATGTTTTTAAATGTATGCCTAATAAGATTCCAAAACGTACATGTCAAAGATATGCACAGAGGATATGGATTTTATTTTTTGCGAAGCTAAGTGAGGGTGGAAGATGCCAACTATTTATTGAAATGATGAGGCAACTCAAATTTAGGCCCACCATGAAGGCTCTTGGGCTAATAGTTTCGAATAACTCAATTGAAAATTCCATTGTAAAGAACTTGATGAGTGCATACGGAAGTGTGGGTTCTACCTCACGCACGAAGGATAGTTGTGCCACATGACGAGTGATGACAACAACACTGTTAATCTTAGTCAAACAAGGACAAAGGTGAACCTTACAAAGGCAAGTAAGTCTTTGAAAATAAGTAGATCATCTCTAATGAGAGCCAAAGGAAGGCGTGAAAGAGTGGAGGATCCAAATAGCAATGAGTTATGGGCATTCTCGAGGAGAGTTCCACAGAAAGATGCAAGAATTTCTCAAGGCTTGAGATCTTTAATAGTGAATTATTAGAAGGATAACACAAGGACCTCTCCTAATCAAAGAGATGTAAGAATGAGAATTGGTAGTAAAATCCATGAGCCACATCCAAAGCATTATTTGGATACCTCTCAAACCCAATTTTTTGTTGATTCTGTACAAAAGCTTCCTAAAATTAAAATATGTCAAAGGTATTTTGAAATGCTAAGGCCTTTTTATGTCAAAATAAATCACACACGCACTACTTGTTGTTGTAGAGTTCATATTGATTTTTCTAACCATTATGATGTTTATTGACGTATATGTGTAGATATGCATACTAACAATGTTTTGCAAGAATGTAACATAATGCCTCCACCTAAGTCGTCATGGAAATTTTTATCTTCCATTTTATGTGAAAGAGAGGATGGTCAAAAAATTTACAAGAAGTCATGTTTGGATGGCACATGTGATCATTGTGGTGGCATGCAATGTTTTCCAATTTTCCAACACATGGATAGTACATACACAATTTGAGATAGAATTGTGGAATTTGGCAAATATAAGACAATGGCATACAGTCTAAAAGATGGGAAAGAAGCAAAGAACTATGAATTGGTCAGTGATAAGATTCTTGTGTATCAGTTTATGAGAATTTTTTTGTGATCGGGTGGTCTATGAGTATGCAAGGCATACACACATAGCACAATGGTTGGACTCACAGTTCAAGTTATGCAAGGACACATTTCCACTTCGTAGCATCATTTCAGTTGTCAACTTCGCTGAGAACTACACACTAAAACCATAGAATGAGGTGCAATCACAATACTACAACTCCATGCAAGTTGCTATATTTGTGCATATAGCATACATTCATGCAAATGATAGTACAGAGGAAAACATGAAAGTATTGTGGGAGTATCACTTTTACATCAGTGATGATCGCACACATTCTATAGAGTTTGTGCAAGGTTGCTTTCAGATGTTCTATGTTGATCTAGCTAGCAGGGGCATATAATTTAGTTAGCATATCATATGGTCAGATAATTATACATTGCAATTCAAGAACGCCAGAATGTTTTACTGGTTGAGCAGGATGCATAGGATTAGTGGTGTTCAGTATATGTGGAACTTCTTAGAGGTTGGGCATGGAAAGGGGAGAATGATGGAGCAAGTGCATGTATCAAAATATCCATAGCACGATAAGAGTTAAATTACAGAGATAGTGTAAAGTTAATAGATGAAAGATCAATTGTCCAGTGGTGCAATGGTGCAATGGGTTCAGGTAGTGAAGGTAATTCTTTAGTTCGTAGATTTTTTCATTCAGTAGATGATACTAACATTGAAAAATATGAGGATTGGTGTACACTAATAGGATCAAGTGAGCTACACTCTTTTAGAAGCTCCAATGTAGGTACATGGACTATCCACACATGGAAGATGACATGATTTTGTTTTTCATGTACACTTCAAGCATGGAATGATTGTGAGTCAACTGAGTAGGTTGATGAATGGTCTGTAAGAATTCTAACCCCACTTGACACTTATCAACTCTTGACGGCTCTACAAATCATGGAGATGCAATCATCCATTGACTTTGATCATGTATCGGACCTACTAGAACCAGGTAATATATCTTACTTATAGGCTTTATTATGATGTTAAGTAAATACATCTAACAAGATGAACATATCAATCCAGGGAACGTTTATGCGGTGATTGCAGATGACGACAATGAAGAGGGTATATATTATTACCTGTGCCATTGTATTGAGGACAAAAATAAATTGGAGGCCCCAGTTATAGATGGAGAAAACATAGAATATTCTACACGTTCGGTGGTTTTTACTGAAACATGGCTTCGAAGGTACCCAATTAAGAATGTTGTAGTTTGGTTGTTTGAGGACTTTGACACGCATCGGAAGATTCTTCACTACTTGAACCTTGTTGTCACCACCAACGTTCATTTGATTAAATATAAGGGCAAACCTACGAACAAGAACTTGTGGAAAGTGCATGAGTCTGACCACGAGGAAATACTTGACACAATAAAAAGTAGAGCAAACCCAGATGGTTCCCTGGATTGATTTGTAAGTATGCACATTGAATTTATAAATTCATGTTATTGATCATTTATTTCTTTCAAGAATTTAAGTTTGATTGTATAAGGCTTTGCAAAATTGCATTAATGTAGATATGCAAAATGATGGTTATATGTTGCTCTCTATTGACCACCTTTAAGTTGGTATTCTTATCAATAACAAGGAGGTTAACCAATTACAAACACAATTTCATCCAACTCAAATCAACATTTTTCCCTAACAACTCTTTTTCATCAACTTCACTATTTCAACCTAGTTTCCTTGTACGTGTCCAAACACCAAAACCGGGGCATAACTATCAACCCTCTTAACACACACACAAACCATTTACGTTTTTAGATACCCATTATGCTCATTCTAAACATATCTCAAATGGGCATATCACTCTTTTGGACCAACACCTTGAAATTAGGCTTTTTCACCATTTTAGACCCCCAAATAGGTCACTTTTCCAAAGGAAGTATACCTTAAAATTTTATTTTCACCCAAATTTTGATTGGGAATCACTCACCAGCCAACAAAACCCCAAAGTCCATAATTACTTTATAGAGACACATTTCCCAAACCACCCTACCATGATACCCTCATTTCTTACTCTTTACATGGGGGTTTATTGATAAACAATCTTCCAGGCCTTTCCTAACCCAACCAATACCTCCAACACTTTATAAAAGACCTAAAAAAACTCAAAAGGATAGAAGATATTTACTGCCCCCAAGTTTCCTATCATTTGCTCACTCAAACCACTCAGTTTCACCCAAATTAGGTCACTTTTTTAAAGGGACTCTACTTTAAGCTTTCCCTTTCACTCAAAATTCAATTGAGAAGCATTGTACATGTGTTAAAACCAAAGAATCCACCATTTACCCTCAAAAAATCATTCAGCCAAGCACCAAATCACAAAACCCTCTTTTTAAGCCAAATAACCTAGGGCTTATTGAAAATCACACATCTAGCCCTCACCAAAACTTGCCAATACCACAAATAGATCTAAATACCTCTGCCCAAACTTAATTCATCAAGAAATAATGCTGCCCAACCTTTTTACACACTTTACTATCTCAAAACCTCACTATTTCACTTCGAAAACACAAATTTTCACTCTAGGGCTTCATGCCCAACAAAACACTTGACCTCCCCTGCACAAATTCCACATTCCCACACTAGTTTATTGATGTTGAAAACCCATTTCTCAAGTTACAGTGGCCAAAATGAGAGGAATGGGTCAGTTTACCATTTTAAATGAATTTCAAACCTTATTTGACAATATCTTGACTCATTCATTCTAACTAGACTCAACTCAAAAAATGGAGGACAATGTGCTCTGCACCATATTCCCTATTAGTGTTTGATGTCATATGCGTTTATGACTATCATTGATCTTTTTGTGACTATAGGTAATACTGAAGTTTGTCAAAGTTTAAGAAAAGAACAACATCGGTTGCTGGTGCAAGTGTTCAGTGGTATGAGAAACATCAGTTGCTAGTGCATTTTATGGTTGTCAATCTTCTCTTTCTTTTCCATCTCGTAGATTTCTCAGATTCTTATATGCTACATGTTTTATGTTAATTATGTCAGTGATATATTTGAAATTTATGTGTAGGATAATCGAGAGATGAGAAAGTAGCGAAAGATGGGCCAAATCACCATTGAAGGACCTTCAATCGACCTCCTTATCTAGCATGCATGAAGGTGATAGTAGGTCTTGTTAGGAGTATGACTGGCATTATTTAGTTATTTCTCTTTTAATAATTTGTATGTGAGTCCATGTCTAACATTGGTAGGATTTTGCAGGTTTTTTGTGGACCAAATTCCTATGAGATTACACAACCACGGAGAGCCTACTACCCATGTGTTTCCTAGGGAGTAGGGGATGTACATGTTTTGAAGCATTTTGGAATGCAAATAACTGGGCTAGCTGAGGTGGATTGGAGAAAAGAAACTGGGAAGCAACTCCTTTTGTTTCTTCTCGTACAATATATTTCATGATTTGGGCTACAAATGGGAGGATTATTTCTCTGCATGTATTGCTACAAGTATTGAAAAATGGGAAGATTTTCAAGATGTTCTTCCATCACTATTGTAATATTTTTCATTGACTTAGTGTATTTTTTTATATACAAAAATTATGAGAAATTAATACATGCAAATGTGTATATTCCTTAATATATGCCTCAATTAAATGTGTATATTACATTTAAAATTATTTGTAATGCTTCATGGTTTACATTTAAAGTTATCTTCAAGAAAAATCATGTGTATTTATGACAAAGAATGAAATAATGTCTAATATAATTGTAGAAAGGCATATTTTATTGCCCCTACCTTCTCAATCCTACTGAATTGGCAAGCTAGTGAGCTCACTGGCTTGCCAATTCCATAGGGTTGACAAAGTAGGGGGTAAGTGCAAGAAGTTGAGTCCATGAAATGTGGAAGTTTTTGCCTTAGCCAAAAAAATGAAATCGGCATTGCAAAAACGCGAAATCGGCATTGCAAAAATGGGATCCCGATTTTAATAAACGGGATCCCGTTTAGGTTCGGGATCCTGAGCCTAAAATAAAAAAATGGGATCCCGTATTTTAAAAATCTGGGATCCTATTTTTTAATAAACGAGATCCCGTTTATTAAAAAACGAGATCCCATATTTTAAAAACCCGGGATCCCGGTTTTTAATAAACAGGATCCCGTTTTTAAAATTTTCCATTTTGGAATTTTTCCAAAACGGGATCACATTTTCGAAATTTTCCAAAATGGAAATTTCCATTTTGGCAACTTTCAAAACGGGATCCCGTTTTGAAAAGTTGTCAAATTGTCATTTTTTGAAAATTTTCCATTTTGGAATTTTTTCAAAACGGGATCCTATTTTGAAAACTTTCCAAAAATGGAATTTTTTCCGTTTTTGGCAATTTACAAAACAGGATCTCGTTTTGTAAAGCGAGATCCCGTTTCCCGTTTTGTAAAAGCATAAAAAATGAGATTTTAATAAATTTTTAAAATTTCAAATTGGTTTTGCTTTGTGGTTGAGTTTTTGCCTTGGATTTTGGTTCGGAAAAAGCATTGAGAATCTGAATCTAGGCCTTCAACCTGGTTTGACCTGCAAGTTGAAGGTTCTAACAATTTCAAAGAAAAATACCGAGTTTGGACATATGGCTAACGACTTTTTTTGTAATAAATTTTGATGAAATTAAAACCCATTTTAGATGAGACAATGAAGATTCCAAATATGTATTTTTTTTTACAATTGGATTATTTTTTCTATTTTTCAATTAATTTCTAATGAAATTGGTCCATAAACTTTAAATATCATAGTTTTTTACTATTTTAATAACTTTTGATCAACATAACATTTTGATGAACGGATTGCACAAGGGCAAATTTCAGACAATTCTTTTCAATTTTAAAAAAAAAAAAAAATTCAAAAAATGATAACTTTAGGTCATCTTATGCATGTTGTACACGACGATTTTTCTAAACAACAAATATGCTTGATAAAAAATTAACAAAAAAATAATAATTCAATAAAAAATTACAAAAAAATATCCAAGGCAAGCTTCAGTGAGTCACAAATATTTTTCCAAAAGGATTTAGAAAAATATGATAATTTAAGTCAAAATATGGATGTCGTACACGTGCATGGTATGGTAAAAAAAAATGACTTTTAAACAATAGTTTTTACAAATGCCTATTAAAACTCAATTTGTGCAATCTGGGTATTGAAATAAATTACATATTTGGAAACTAGACTCCGAGCACTACATTTTATTATTAGTGACTTTTTGAAGATTCCATCTCTAAGTGCTTCAAATTTTAAGGTCAAAGTGTCAAATTCTGAAAATCAGGGAAAACACTTCCACTTTTTGGCCAAAAAGTGGACTCAACTTCTTGCCAGCACCCTAGGGGAAATTTATGCCTCATAGAAATTGATGCAACCTAGGTCATCTCTAACATACCTTAATTCCACCTAAGACTCCTTTGGAGCAACTGGCTAAAAACTTGAAAACAACATTGTCCAAGGCCTCAATTAGGCCATATTTACAAAGAGAATGTGTTTTAAAATTTTCCTTTCACCCAAAATTTTATTTGGAAGCACTAACCTGCTAGAGAAAACACCTAATCCACAACTTTTAGGACAAGATAGGCCATACAACACCCCAAACACTAAAGCCCTCACTTTTCACAATATACCCTAGGGCTTATTGAAAAACTATGCTCCACACCTTCTCAGACCTCAAAACCAATTCAAAAACTTTGGAATAACCCTACACATGCTTAAAAGAACAAGAAAACTGAATTCCCTCAAACATTTTCCACTTTTACCCTCTCTAACCTCACTTTTTCATGTAAAAACACCCCAAATTCCACCTACAGCATCACCAAAATTCATTATTCAGACCTCCCCTACTCAAGAAACAATGCAAACATATTTATCTATCTCAAATAAGCCTATCCACCGAGTTACAACATCATACAATAGGTGGAAGGCTTAAAACACCATTTTAAATGCACTCAAACCCTTGAAACAGGGCTCACAGACTGACCTCCAGTAAAATGCCTATTAAATGCACAAAATTGAATGAAATTTCTTCAAACCAAGTTTGTGAAATATTTAACTCTACTTCCCACTAGTTTACATTTAGAAGTAAGCACAACCACCCTCTACGGTACCGTGTAGTACCAATAAACTTCAAAAATTCTAGAAAAACTCATAAAATGGCATGGCAATAACAAGATTTTTTTTGTTTTTCTTTCCAACTTGGTTTCTCCAACCTCAAACTCAAACATAAGAATCTTTTTCAAACATTAAAAACACCAACTACCATCCTAAAACTGACTCCAACCAATTTTCAAACTCGTTATGGCTGTTGGAGTACAAAATTGCACTTTTTTACATATTCTAGTTGATAACTTTTTTGCTAATTTTTCATTATTATGCAATTTGACCCTCCTAGACTCCTAAAACATTAGATATGGTCTACCTATACCTTATTGAATCCAAAAACCATGACCTCACACTGGAAAAAATGACATTCAACCTATCTTCACAACTTTTATCAAACTTGACAACATTTTCACTATGATTTGCAACTTCCACAAAATGGAAACATAACACCTTAAAACTTCACCAATTACATTTTAATGGTCATAGTGGACCTTATTGAACTCAAAACACCCAAACAACCTTGACTCATTTGGAGCATTTTTTATGCTTTAGCAAGCTGAGATAGGTGTGTGAATAGGACTTTCAATAAACCCTCCCTAAATTTGCTAAATATGAAGGTTTTGTGAAAAGTGCACTCTATGAGCAGTTCCTTGGCTAAAGGTTGTAGATTTGGTGGTTTTAGAGGGTGGTTAATGACTGTCCACAATAAAATCACTCAGTTTTCGCTATCTCGAAAGCCTTTTCCCATGGTGGCGAATTCTCACTTGGGGAAAAAGTTGTCAAATGCAAGTACTTGAAAGTTGCAAAGGGGTGCAACTTTCATTCTACAACTCATGTGACCAAACAGACTGTTCCACCGTGTCTGGGTGGGTACGTTTACGCTAGGCATGGTCCTATTTTGCACTGGAACATGCGGAATCGCTCCAAGCTAAGTTCAACTGATTGGATCATGTTGGGCCCCTCTACAATAACCTCTCTCTGTTTTTGCTATCTCAGAGACGTTTTCCCATGGTGGTGAATTCTCACTTGGGGAAAAGTTATCAAATATAAGCAGTTGAAAGTTGCAAAGTGGTGCAACTTTTGTTCTGCAACTCATGTGACCAAACAGACTATTCCAATGCATCTGAGTGGGTTCATTTACGCTAGGCATGGTCCTCTTTCGTACCGAAACACACAAAATCGCTACGAGCTACATTCAACTGACAGAATCTCTTAAAAGTCCAAAGTGCAAAATGGATGCAAACTTCAACATGATCATATTCAAACACTGTGACACTTAGAAACTTCTCATCTAAGCCTATGGGATTGTGTTGGGCCCCTCTACAATAACCTCTCTCAGTTTTTTCTATCTCAGAGGCCTTTTTCCCGTGGTGACAAATTCTCACTTGGGGAAAGAGTTGTCAAATGCAAGTAGTTGAAAGATGCAAAGTGGTGCAACTTTCATTCTACAACTCATTTGACCAAACGGATTGTTCTGGCATGTCCAAGTGGGTAGGTTTACGCTAGGAATGGTCTTCTTTTGCACTGAAAGACGAATAATCGCTCTAAGCTACATTCATTCGATAGAATCCCTTAAGAGTCGAAAGTGCCAAATGACTGCAAACTTCAACATGCTCATATTCAGACACCATGATGCTTAGAAACTTTTTGTCTGAGCCTATGGGATCATGTTGGGCCCCTCTACAATAACCTCTCTCAGTTTTTTCTATCTCGAAAGCCTTTTCCCGTGGTGGTGAATTCTCACTTGGGAAAAAAGTTGTCAAATGCAAGTAGTTGAAAGTTGCACAGTGGTGCAAATTTTGTTCTACAACTCATGTGACCAAACGGACTATTCCAACGTGTTTGAGTGGGTACGTTTACATTAGGCATGTTCCTCTTTTGCACCGAAACATGCAAAATCGCTCTGAGCTACATTCAACCAATAGAATCCCTTAAGAGTCCAAAGTGCAAAAGGATTGCAAACTTCAACATGCTCATATTCAGACACCATAACCTCTCTCATTTTTCTCTAACTCAGAGGCCTTTTCTCGTGGTGGTGAATTCTCACTTGGGGAAAAAATTGTCAAATACAAGTAGTTGAAAGTGGTCCAACTTTCGTTCTGTAACTCGTGTGACCAAACGGACTATTCTGACACATCTAGGTGGGTACGTTTATACTAGGCATGGTCCTCGTTTGCAATGAAACAAGCAGAATCGCTCTGAGCTACATTCAACCAGCAAAATCCCTTAAGAGTCCAAAGTGCAAAATGGCTGCAAACTTCAGCATGCTCGTATTCAGACACTGTGACACTTAGAAACTTCTTGTCTAAGCCTTTGAGATCATGTCGGGCCCCTCTATAATAATCTCTCTCAGTTTTTTCTATCTCGGAGGCCTTTTCTCGTGGTGATGAATTCTTGCTTGGGAAAAAAGTTGTCAAATGCAAGTAGTTGAAAGTTGCAAACTGGTGCAACTTTCGTTCTGCAACTTGTGTGACCAAACAGACTGTTGTGATGCATCTTGGTGGGTATGTTCATGCTATGAATGGTCCTCTTTTACACCAAAACACGTGGAATCGCTCCGAGCTACATTCAACCGGTAGAATCCCTTAAGAGTGAAAAGTGCAAAATGGTTGCAAACTTCAGCATGCTCGTATTTGGAAACCGTGATGCTTAGAAACTTCTCGTTTGAGCCTATATGATTGTGTTGGGCCCCTCTACAATAACCTCTCTCATTTTTTTCTATCTCAAAGGCCTTTTCACGTGGTGGTGAATTATCGCTTGGGGAAAAACTTGTCAAATGCAAGTAGTTAAAAGTTGCAAAATGGTGCAACTTTCATTCTACAACTCGTGTGATCAAATGGACTATTCTGATGCATCTGGGTGCACACATTTACACTAGGTATGGTCCTCTTTCTAACTAAAACAAATGGAATCGCTCTGAGCTATGTTCAACCAGTAGAATCCCTTAAGAGTTCAAAGTGCAAAATGGTTGCGAACTTCAACATGCTCATATTCGGACACCGCGACGCTTAGAAAATTCTCGTCTGAGTCTATGGGATCACATTGGTCCCCTCTACAATAAAATCTCTTTGTTTTTTCTATTTTGGAGGCCTTTTCTGGTGGTGGTGAATTCTCGCTTGGGGAAAAAGTTGTCAAATGCAAGTAGTTTGTGTAAAAATGAATTTTTAACCATTCCACCCATTGTATCCTACTATAACTTGGTGGAATGGAATAATTAGGGGTAGGGAACATATGTGCATGGTTTCTGGAGTAGGGGAGGCAAGTTGAGTGGTTTGGTGTGATGCCCTAATTGGAAATTTGATGAGTTTTGGTGAAATTCAGTGGTTTAAGAGTGGAAATGGTTGAAATCCTTTGGGGTAGTAGTTTGTGAGGGAATTTTAAACATGTGCAAGTTCTTTTAAGCATTTTTGATGCATTGGAAATGTGTTATGAGTTGTGGGAATAGGATTTTCAATAAACCCACCCTAAACTTGCTAAAAATGAGGGTTTTGTAAAAGTGGGCTTAAGGGACCAGTTATCTAGTTAACGATTGTGGATTTGGAGGTTTTGTTGTCTGGTAAATGACTTTCTATAGTTATTTGGGATGGGAAGATAGTTTGGAGTATAGCTGCTTTGAAAATTTGGCTTAATTGGCCAATTAGGATAGCGTAGTAGCCTTGTTTTCTTGGTGTTGGTCGAAAGTGACCTAGTGTGTTTTTGTGATACATTTTTGAAGGCTTAAAAAGGTGTCTAAAAAGGTGAGTGGATTTAGAATTGGTAGTAATCTTTGCAAGAAAAGGTGAATAAGTTGGGTTTGTAGACCTACAAGACAAATAGTGAAGTTTGAGGAGAATCACCCTTGATAGGGTTTGGAGGAACAAAGGCTTGGTGTATCGGTTGGATTTATGTTTAGTTGATTGAAGGCCTCCCTGATCTGCATCATTCTATTTCCTACTATTACGCTTTGATATATTTTTTCCAAGCATCCATAGCTTGTTCAAAAGCACCTATTTTATAAGTTTAGCCTTAGCAGCAAGGCAGTGAATTGACTGATAAAATGCTTTGGTAGACATGTATGAAAAATGTCGTAGCATAGACAAGGAAGTGAACTGTTTGAAATAAATGCCTCAAAGAAATGTGGTCCCATGGTGATGGAATTCCATGACAAGAACATTGTGACCACATTTCTTTGAGGAATTTTTTCGAACAGTTCAATGCCTTGTCTATGCTATTGCTTATTATTATGCTTTGATAGATTTTTTCCAAGCATCCATCTAGCTTGTTTGGAAGAACCCTTTTTATGCTTTTAGCCATAGCAGCAAGGCAGTGAACTATTTGATAAAATGCTTTGGTAAACATGTACGAAAAATGTGGTAGCATAGACAAGGCAATGAATTGTTTGAAAAAATGCCTCAAAGAAACGTGGTCTCATGGTGATGGAATGCCATGACAATCCATAGCAATTTTCTTGTCATGGCATTCCATCACCATGAGACCACATTTGTTTGAAGCAATTCATTGCCTTGTCTATGCTATTGCTTCCTATTATGCTTTGCTATATCTTTTCCAGGCATCCATAGCTTGATTGAAAGCACATGTTTTAGGGTTTTATCCATAGCAACAAGACAATTAACTATTTTATATAATGTTTGATAGACATGTATGAAAAGTGTGGTAACATAGAAAAGGAAGTGAACTCTTTGAAAAAATGCCTCAAAAAAATGAGGTCTCATGGTGATGGAATGCCATGACAATCAAAAGAAATTTGATTGTCATGGAATTCTATCACCATGAGACCACATTTATTTGAGGCATATTTTCAAATAGTTCACTGCCTTGTCTATGGCTTGTCATGGCATTCCATCACCACATTTATTTGATGCATTTTTTCAAACAGTTCACTGCCTTGTTTATGCTATTGCTTACTATTATGCTTTTGATATATTTTTCCAAAGCATCCATAGCTTGTTTGAAAGCACTTGTTTTAGGATTTTAGCCATAGCAATAAGGCAGTGAACTGTTTGACAAGATGCTTTGGTAGACATGTATGAAAAATGTGGTAACATAGACAAGGCAGTGAACTATTTGAAAAAATACCTCAAAGAAATCTAGTCTCATAGAATGCCATGATAAGAAAATGCAATTGGCAGCTCCTCCTAGTTATTAGTTATGCAATGTGAAGAAATTGCATAACTGCTTAGGTTGAGTTTGTACAAACTATATTGTAATTGAAATTTTTTCATCTATGAGCATCTAGTTATTAGTTATGCAAAGTGAAGTAATGCTTTGACTTTGAAAGATGTGCAATGCAATGCAATCAATGATATGAATATAAACTACAAAAATCCATTTTTTACAATTCATTAGTTAAAATCTTTATTTTATTTGCTCTCTATATCTCTATATGCTATGGAAATACCTTTCAATTTCAAAAAAAATAAAATTTATCTCTTGTTCTACAATTTTTTACGTTTTTTTCAATAAGCATTTTTTCCCGATTTTTTCAAAAACTCTTATACTTTTGGTTTGTCAAATTTTTCCCCAAAATATTTTTCCTACTATGCATTGGAAGCATGAAGCATACACGTGAATAAATGCAATATAGGTGAAGTATACATGTGAATAAGTGAAGCATACATGTGAATAAGTGAGGCACAAGTAATTGAAGCATTCCAAAGGATACAAACCACCAAGAATGGAGCTTATTTACACAATACACTTTAGATGGGGCTTATTGAGAAATCAATACTAATTAATTAAGCATTAGATTTAAATAAAATCCATGCCTACAACATTCAAGCATACAATTTACATGATACGCATGATAATATCATTCAAGAATGGCAGTAGCAAAATAATATTTTCTTTAATCAAAAATCCGAAAGGCTATACAATGATATATATTGATAAAAGCATATACAATATATCCAAAAAAACCATACAGGCTTAGTACAAAAGAGTCATATGGATATAAAATGTCATGTATATATCAATAGTACAAAACATATGTTCCAAAATGTCACATAGGCATACAACAAACATCCCTAATACATAGTCATTGCCCTCTAGGGGAAGGAAATAGATCTCATGTTGCCTTCAAATTTTGGCTAGATGGAGTGACTGTTGCTTCTCTTGTCTTTCGAACACACTTGCTAGTCATCTTCTCTTCACTTTGGACCTTCAACTGATACAATAAAAATTAAATATGTTAATACGTAGAAATTGAATTATGGAATGGCATATAACAAAATATATAATCACTTACCGCATACATATAGTCATCATGCACATTTACAACATCACCACATCTATGATATAGAGTGACAACCACCTATAGCAACCATCAAGATAGAAATTAAACTACATAAAAGTATTGTGAAAATTTTCTGTAATAGACCATAAAAGAGAAAATATAATGTCAAATCGACTAATCTATTGCATACCTCTCTCAATGGATCAGAAATGGCTATTGATGCAGCAACTCTATGGTCCATTGTGCCACCAACATCTCTACGGTTGTCTGATATCAACAACTGCAAATGAAACAATATCTCAAGTATCAATATAAAGACCAAGAGGGGATAATGGAACATAAGGTGAAATAAGAGAGGGTAATGGGATGGGAATAGAAGGGATTAATGGAACATAGGATGGAATAGTATAGATTTATGGGATGGGCTAAAATGAGATAAAAAAAAATATAGGGTGGACAATTAGAGGTTAATGGGATGCAATTACTAGGGAATAATACAACATAGGGTGAATTAGGAGGTGTCTAGGGTTTGACTATAGTACACGAAGTGCGAACTTGACCTATGTGTAGCAATAATAAAGAAGAGTTATCTAGGATGAAATGTGGATAAAGATGGTATAACATAGGATGATATAAAGGAACATAGGATGGAACATAGGGGATCATGGAACATCTGGGGTGAAGTAATAATGGGTACAATAAAATGGGAGTAGAAGGACATAATGACACATAGCATGGACTAGAAAATATTAGTGGGATGGGCTAGGAGGGGATCATGGAAAATAGGGTGAACTATTAAATGTTAATGGTATGGGATTCAAAAGGAATAAATGAAAAAAAAGGGAACTAGGAGAAGATAATGTGAAACAATCAAGGAATACAAATGCAATTTTTGTGTTTCTCATCATTTTTTTAGATTTGTATATATGCAAAATTACCAAAACTAGCTAACATTCTTTTATAACACCATTAATGAATAAAGGCTACCTGAGTGTAAGTTGTTTGAGGAAATGAATTGTGAGGTGTGGAGGAAGAAGGTGCACCAGGAAACTGTTTGAAATCCGAAGCATGTTATGAGACAAACATTCAAATATACCATTCAATTGTTCAAATGCAATAATAATATATTTAATACTAGTTGCATACCTGTGGACTCGTTGTCAAGAATGTATAAGGGTTTGTAGGAATAGAGCATGCCTCATGAATAGTCCAACCCTGAAAATTCATCATATCAAAATTCTACTAATTTAGTTATTCTTAAATTTCAAAATATAATTTAATAAACAACATTAAATGAACTTGCTAAATTTTATCTGAGTTTCAATGTTGAATGTATCATTCATAATATCATCTGTGAAATACATCACCTCTGCAACTGATGTAGGTTGTGTAGCTGCATCACGATCACTTTGATAATCATACGTGCAAACAACACCACAAGCACCACAATGGTGGGGTGGAGCTCGAGGCCTACACATCTCCTCCACACCAGGCTCTACTAGAGGACTCACACACTATAAAATGGTTTGGGTGAGTGAGTCAATCAACTTCAACGTGTCCACCTCTACACTGTTCTTAACAATGGAAGGAACATTGACATGCTCCACCATGGGTCTGGCCAAGGGTCTCAGTGCCAACTGTGGATTACGTCGTGCAGCAGGTCTATCATATGTGGAGTCCCCACCTCTACCCTAAAAGTCTAAGATGTCAAAATATTTTGGCATTTTATTGAGGACAAACTCGCAATAGAGTTTCCTCAAAAACTATTGTGACACCTCATGGTTATTGCATGGAGGTTGGTCAAATGCCATCCACCACCGCTCCCAAAATTTATTTTTAATTAACTCATGGTGGCACCAATGGATGGGGAACCTCCTATATGCATGAGACAAAGGTTCATTGGTTCTCAGGTCTATAAATAGGGCACACAAGTCATCTTTGCTAGTTTTTTGTTTTTTGACATCTGCAAATGTATTTTTGGGTTATTTTGATTGTTTTATATATTTTTTTAACAAAATATTAGGTTTTTTTGTTTAAATTTTAGGAATTAGTTAAAAAATATGTTAATTTTTAAATTTATAATTTACAACAAGGTTTAAATAGCATAAGATTTAGTAGGGTAAAAGCTCAAAGTTGTGTCACACTTTTGTCTAAATAAATAGTTTCGAGCAAAACATTTTCGGCTTTCGGTTGAATAGGTTTCGACCGAAACCACGTGGCCTATATGTGGCACATAAAGTTTCAGCCAAATATGTTTCACCCAAATCCAAAAAAAAAAAAAGAAATTCCCTTTGCTGCTTTGAAAATAGCTTATTTTATATGCATAGTTTTGGTAGAAAGGGTTTTGGTTGAAACCCTTTCTACCGAAACTATCTATGTGGCATCCTAGTTGGCAGCCAACTCAGCTTTTTTTAGAATTTTTTGAAACTTTCAACTTCAACTAAGTATTTATTCAGTCAAAATGATGTTTAAAAAAATAGAAAAGTACCCTTTTGTAGAGCTTAGAGTGGTGAATCCAAATATGTAATTTTTTTAATATTTTGATTAGTTTTAATATATTTTATTTTTAAAATAATGCAATTAGGTTGTTAAAGTTAAAAAAGAGGCTGATTAGAAATTAAAACAATAGTAGAACATTTTTATTTATTTTTAAATGTATGGTGCAATAGAGGAGAGTTTCCTCTTTAAAAGGGTATAATTTTTTTTTTGAAAATGATTAAAAAAATAGACAATAGTTGACATCTAATGAAAACTGACAAATTCTGACAATTTTGAAATTAAAATGTTATTACAAGAAAAATATACATCAAAATTTCAATTTTTTTTCCATGCACTAGATATTGAAGTTACCTATTTGGAAAAAAAAATAGGGGAAAATTAAGCTTTTTTTTATTTGTTTTTTGACGTCAAGTGAACATCACTTTTTCCTGAAATTTTCAGCATTTCAAAATCTTCTCTTAAATTGATAAAAAAAATAGTCAATCTTTTTTTAAAACATCTAAAAAATTACTAGTTTAAACTTCATCAATATTTCTACCTTTCATTAGTTTACATCATTTTGAAATTCAAAACATATAGACCACTTTTGTGTGGTCGAAGTTCTTTTTTTTTGTTGGTCGATTCCTTTATAAAGGGTGACATAGGTTTGTGCGTTTACCCAGTGAACCCTCCTCCATCAAACCCTCCTTCAATTCAGGACCTAATTGAAATCAATATTACTAAATTGAGAAACATTGCTGAGAGATATCATACCCACCAACATTTGCGGTTAGTCACACCGAATATATAAGCCATAATCAATCATGTTAGGGACATCACTAGGCATCATGCTTCATTTCATGAATGGAGAGAGAAGAAGAGGTTAGAATATGCAAATGGTTTGGGGAATGATGACATTTAAAAATTAGAAATATCTAAAGCCGATTTAGCCCATTGTTTTATGGATTGAAGAACAGGAAAATGTGTTGGTTTAGGCAAACCAAAATTTTCCATAAAATGGTGCACCCATCAGGGAATCGTTGCAAACTTTTGGGATCGTTGGTGGATGGTTTTTGTTAAACCACCCAACAAAAATCTAGATGCCCCTTTGTACTTTCTCTTCAAATTATATGCAATTTTTTTTTTAGAAAGACATGTCAACTATTTTGATTTTAGGAATTTTCAAGGAGTGGGCATGGGCATGCCCCAACGTGGACCCGGTGCGTTGCATATTATGCAAGGTCTCTATTTTCCTCCTCCTTGTTTACCTCTCTGGACTCCAACACCCCATCCAGACCTTGTTGCCGATACGACCCAACATAGTCTCATGGCCATACACTCTTTGACCAACCATTTGATTACACAGTCATCATAGTTAGCTCAGCTTCTAGAGGGAGGCACTCTTTGTGCTTCAGTTGATACTGGTGCAACATTATCATCTAGGTATATTTGTGTGCCTCATTAGTCTACTACATGTAGGCATACATGTCTAGGTCATCCCCTAGACACATCTGAGCATGAGGTGCATGATGCATTATTTGGAGGAGATATAGGTAAGCCTCCCCTAGACACATTTGAGTATGAGGTACAAGATGCATCACTTAGAGGAGATGATGCACCAATGCATACTATAGGTGCAACAGAGATGTGCGAGTGAGGAATAGGTGTAGTTCCCTCCATTGATACAGATGAGGAGCACCAACAACAATATTTTATATAGGTATTTAACTTAAATTTATTTCATAGTGCATTTCATTTAAAATTATTATAATAAATAATACATGTTACTAATGTATATTTAAGTGGGTTTGAATAGTTGATGACATAGGAAGAGATTAGAGGTGTGCAACATGGCATTCTTTCGGTCATTGACTTTGGCCTAAACACATTGGTATAATTTTTTTACATGTATAACTTTTTTTATTGTACACATATCCTTTAAATCATGATTAATTAAATACATACTAATTTATATCTTGATCATATTTTTATTTTTGCAATGTACTCTAGATGTGACTGATGCCACACCTTTTACCATGATGAGTTCCTCTCAATTAATTATTTCAGTTGCATCAACTATCTGGGTATATGATTTTTTATATCTAGTAGATCTATATAATTCTATAGATATATATGTAGATATATGTTAGTTTATATTTGTTGGTGTACACATCTTACACACATGGCTTACTTAAGCCTAGTTAGGTGTCATGTTAGTTGAGTTCACACGTCACTTCTATCCACTTCGTGTGGATCTTGATCTTGATTTCCACATCTTGTGGATCTTGATCTTCTTGTTAATTCCTATATTATGTACATCTCTTTCATCTAATTAATAGATCAGTTTTATGCTTGGAATTTTAGTCTTTGTGATTCAGGGGTTCTCACATGGTATCAGAGCCTTGCAAAGATGCTTTTAGGCCATAAATAAATGCATTCAAAGAGAAATTGGATGACAGCTTGAAGTTTTCTCTGCCTGGCATTTAAAATTGTTGTTTAGAAAGCCAATTCTATTCAACATCAGTTCTTGGTTGTTGTTTGCAGAGAGGTGGTCTGATTTAAAATTATAGTCATTTGTTTCAAATTGGGCAATTTATTTGGTTGTTCTCTTCCTACAATTAAAGGTGGTCAATCTATGATCAAGGAGTCGCGATCATACCATTAGCAGCTGAATGAAGATTTGGGTATATAAAAATATTTTTAGAGTTTAAAAATATCTACAGTGGCATTCAAATTTTTTGTTCCCAGATCGACCCCACCCCTGCGATCTTTCTTCTGTCTTTTTTTTTCTTTCTAAAAATCTATTTAGAACTCTTTATTTCTCTGTTAAATGCTACATTCAAAGCTGAAAAATGTTGTTTGGAGGTGTGATTCAATTATTTGAAGGCGCCAACATTCATTAGAGGTTGTAATTTTCTACGGGCTATGATTTACTTTGAATGCTTGATTGTCAATCGATCTATCTGCTGGCAGGTGCGATTGGAGTTGGGTGTTTTTTGAGATCTTTGTCTAGCATTTGATTTTCTGTGGAGAAGGATTTTGTCCACCATTAGAGGTGTGATTTGACTATGCAAAGGGGGAGTCTCTGTCAAGAGGCTCGATCTGTATATTAAAGGCGCCATTTTGCTGAAGCAGAGGCGTCATCAGAGGCGTGATATAATCAAAGAAGGGGTGGATTGAGAGCAGCAAAGGAGGCGCAAAAAATATGTGCCCTTTTTGGGTGATTCAAATCCTCCAAATTTTTGACGAGTTAGGAGGTATGGGGCGCACTATTCATTGGCCATTTTCTGACCTCAACGAATACCTAGGGCTGATGTCATTAGTGGAGGGGGGAGATCTCTCTAAACCTTCATACTTTGATCATATGGGGTATTTAGCCCCTAGTTTTTCCAGCCCATAAGGGCTTAATTTTATTTTCTATTTTCTTCTCTCTCCTTTTTAAAATATTTGATTTTTCCAAATTTTTTAAATGCAAATTTTATTTGTGTAAATTTGCAATAGGGTGAAAATTTTATTTTCAAACTCTATTCAATGACGGTAATTTCATACTAGAAGTATAAAGTGCTTTTTTCCACCATCATTCTTATATGCAAATAATGCACTAAAATAAAGTGCCTAACAAAGGGGGAAATCAAAACATATAAAAAAAGGGGGGTATCAAAGAGTTGTGATTAAAAATCCACTCCAAATTTCTTTCTTTCAATTTTCTAAAAGTTGAAGATCGCAACTAAGCATGAAGCCAAATGCAGTTAAGGATAAATAAATACAAGGAGCAACAAAATCACAAAAAAGGAGGAAACTATGAAAAATACTCTTTTTGGAGGATAGTTTTTTCCCATTGGGTTTTCTATTTTTCTCCATCTTTATAAGAGTTTTCATTGTAAATGAGTACCTTATTAGGCCTTGTTTTCAAGACTCAAATTTTCATTACTTTTGAGCCCACCTAAGCTATGCTTAAGGGGGGGTGTTGGTGTACACATCTTACACACATGGCTTACTTAAGCCTAGGTAGGTGTCTTGGTTATGTGTCATGTTAGTTGAGTTCACACCTTACTTCTATCCACTTCGTGTGGATCTTGATCTTCTTGTTAATTCCTATATTATGTACATCTCTTTCATCTAATTAATAGATCGGTTTTGTGAAAATTCTTGTTTTGTGCTTGGAATTTCAATCTTTGTGATTCAGAGGTTCTCACAATATTTTTTTGTCAACAATTATATTTTAATTTTGTCATATTTATTTATCTTCTTGTAGAGTTTTCCACCATCCACGTTCGTGGTTCCAAGACCAAGACAATATGGTAGGACTCCTGAGCATCCTAAGGGACCATCATTTGCTCCACATATGGCAGCCAAAGAAAAAATACTTGAGGTAAATAATAATTGAATCACACTTTAATTTATAGTTTAATATAGTGATTAGATGTCATGCCCATAATTTTTGCACCAGAAAACCTAACTATTTTTTATTAACCAAACATTAAGCTAATTAACCACTCCTAGTATTTGAGAGGTACACTAACCATGGTATACATTGAGTTAAAGAGAAGAAGTTACTATAATTAATCCTACAAACAATTTTAACTTCAATTAAGCCGCCACCGATTAATTGACATGCGATTCGCATAATAAGGTTAGCACCAAGTTAAAACAACAAGCGAAGATAACACTATGATTTGATTTTCCCCTTAATATTACTATCATCCTCCTTATTGATATTATCGTCCATTATTCATTAGTATCTAATGGTATTATTGCTAATGGATTTAAGATTAAACTTGGATATCAGTTTTACTATTAAGCAATAATACAACGATATAAAATTGATAATAATAAGTTGACACTAGACATTAAACATTGAACACTATCTTCATTAGACAACATTAGATAGTAATACTAAGAATGGATAATAGACTCATTTGCAAGGGTGAAATCAAAATGATAGTAATAATGTTTAAACTCCACTATTAGTCATATTATTATATTAAATAAAGCAATAATAATACTTTCAACACCAATATTAATACTACTATCCTTACTTTAATCACTTTGTATAGGATATTTATAATTCACAAGTTAATTACTAAATCTCCATTACTCATTAATTTTCTTTTTAATTATTATTAACTTAATTATTTAAAATTATATATCTATTTTATGAAATAATTTTAAAGGTTATAAAATTAAGAAATAAATATTACAAATATATTTTAATTCTTTTACATAATCTCTATTCTATTTACTCACAAGTTAGTTACTAAAATTCCATTCTATTTATCTCACAAGTTAGTTACTAAACCTCCATTCTATTACCCACAAATTAATTACTAAACCTTCATTCTATTTATCCACAAATGAGTTACTAATTCCCCGTTCTATTTACTAATAAAGTTAATTACTAAATCTTTATTCTATTTACTCATAAGATTAATTACATAACCTCTATTCTACTTACTAATAAAAATAATTACTAAACCATTCTATTTACTCATCAATTTTCTTTTAATTAATAAAACTAAGAAATAAATATTACAAATTTAATTCTCTTACATATTTATATTATCAAAAAAAAAAAGACGACACAAATAATGTTAATATTAGATTCCATACTACTTGCATTTATTGAAAGTAAGTATCTTAACACCCTGAATGCTATCCTTGAAAACTAAAATATTAATAGCACTATTTTATTCACAATTAAATCTAATAACAACATTGAAATCCATGCACTTATTAACATTGTGGACAAATAAAACATTACTGCGCTACAAGTCACGTTATTAAAAGGAGAAACTATTACTACATTCCGTAGTACTAATTTTAATATTGATGCTGTCCAAAAATAATAGATTTACCATCTTACTCTCTTTTTTTAAAACAACCAAGAAAATACATATTATCATTTTTAACCGATAATATTGATATTTAAAACATACTGCGCTTTAAGATAATGAAAATTATTACAGCATACTACCATTTTTAACCAATAATATTGATATCGATTTTGACACAGTTTATTGAGTGAAAATTAAATTATTCCTCGAGTATAGGACTGCTGCTCACATAACTGTAAAATCCAAGTTGATTTATATGTATTATCTTATTTTATTTTGTTTTTCCTTGACACCAGATGGGAATCTTGGAAAACACGATTGAGCTATTTCATCCCTCTCCCAAATCAACATTATTCCCAAGGGGGGGAGGGGGTGAGTCTGCATTAACACTTATCTTCTTTTGATTAATAATTGGCATAACAACGTAGGAATTTTGATTTCAAGGATAATGGTGCTCTATCTGTAGAGTGTAAGACTCTCAACCTTGAAGTCGTGTCTTCGAGCAGCCCACGCTAAGGTACTTTTTTTATTTATTTAATATAATCAAATTGGAGTGTGATAAGAATGTGTAGATATAATATCAAGCAAAATTTGGATTAACATTGTGATAAGATTGCACAGGTATGAAAAATAGGATTTCGGAAGTTGATTCAGGAGACGGTCCTGTTCTACATATGGGGAAGAAAATGCAAGCCCAAAATGATAGAGCTTTCTAAAAAAATGATTGGGAGTAATAATATTTCGAATACAATTCTCCAGTTTTCTGCTCAATTTTTGTTGATTGATCCTTTGATTCACAATTAAAACTACCTCTACCAATTCCTCAACGACACTCTTTGACTGGCTATTCCCGTCCTTCTCTGCTAAGTTTGAATGACTGTAAGGTGTGATTGGCGCTCTAATAAGAGAGTCATCTTTATTTTATTTTTCTTCTCCCTAACATTATTTAAGACTGCACTTCGAGTTAACCAATGGTCATCCTCCTACGGTAACGTGAATGATACATGATACACATAGTTTCCTTTCAAAGTCTATCAGGCAGTTCCCAAGGTGGTCGGTTGGCACAAAGCTGCACACGGATAAAGAGGGCACCCATCTTACACCTAACATCCTCACCTACGCCCATCTACAAAACTTGTTATGCAATTACTATCTCCCTACAGAGAACAACTATCTTTCCTCGAGCTCAAGGATCAAAGAGCTCTGTACCCTGTTACGATCTACTTATTGCTACTTCACAGAAATGATGTTTATAACATTCTTTTTTGTGATTGATGTGTAGTTACCCCCGGTATCCCTGTGTATTATCATGGCACGACTTGAGCGAAATCCTAAGGGGAGCTTCTTAAAAGGCTCTGCCTTGTTTTGGTTTCTTTATTTGTTTTTTTATTTTTTCGCAGGCATAAGGTCTAGTGAATTTTATTGATGGCACATCCATCCGGAATGGTTTTAACCAATGCAACGATTGCCTATTTGTAACATTGCACAACAGTTTCACTGTTTGTCTATTTCATTGGGGAGTATTTTAAGTGTTTGACTGGAGAACTATTTATGGATGTATTGTTGAAGCAATGCTTGTGCGGCTACTATTGTCTTATGGTTGTCAATAGGAAGGCCTTTTTCCTCGAGAACTATTATTCAATTTTCTTAGCAAATAGAAAAAAAAAATTGTTTAGATTTAACCTTGTGATTATCATTTAGTACACTTTTCGTAGGTGGTTTTTTTTTCTTTGTCGCAGTTCTTCATACACATTCGGTAGAATCTTGCTCATTGCTTAGCTCCTTACAATACAGTGTTTTATAATATCATTTTACTGTTTGTTGTTGATGCAGGAAATCTAGGGAATCAATAGACTTTAAGATGGAATAACACCTAGTTAAATATTTATGCACACATAAAACTCCACGGAGATTTCAAAAGAAGCATGAAATAATATCGTATCCCAGATTGCAATGTTTCCTTAGAACCAACTTACTGAGTGTCAGATTTCAAAGTGATTTTCAAAATTATTTAAAAACATTGTAAAATTTATAATCTGATTTGTAAATGGTTTTCAATAGAATTTCAACGCCACATATTCCAAATGAAGTTTGAAACAATGAAATATCAGATTCAAAAAGGTGAATAAACCATGACTTAGAGACATGAAATCTCCAAAAATTATGTAAACAAATATAAGGTATGCGAAACTGAATTAAGGCATGAGGCCCGGATTTAATTAAAATTTTGTGTGCATAAATTTCTTTGCTTACTAGTACAGAATTCCCATAAACACCACTATTTTGAAACTTAAAATTTGAATGTATAATCACTTTATAATGGTTGAGCTATGATGGATAACATGTTATATAGATATTGATTTCTTACAAAATCTTGCACTTTAATAGTTTATGAATTACATAGATAATTTTTACTCATGTTATAGTATTTGTTAAATTTGGTTTCCTTGCGTAACTTCACCAAATTTGATCCCCTTATCATTAATCACTATAGTTGCAACCATAGTAGCAAAATTGAAACGCATTTCCATAGCATAGAGATATAAATAGAAATTAAAATAAAGAGTTCAACCAATGAATTGTAAAAAATATAATTTTGTAGTTTATATTCATATCGTTGATTACATTGCATTGCACATCTTTCAAACTCAAAGAATTAATTCACATTGCATAACTAATAGCTAGATGGTGATAGATGACAAATTTCAATTATGATATAGTTTTTACAAAGTCAACCTAAGAAGATATACAATTACTTCACATTGCATAACTAATAACTAGGAGCAACTACCAATTGCATTTTCTTTTCCCGGCATTCCATGAGACCATTTTTCTTTTAGGTATTTTTTCAAATAGTTCATTGCCTTTTCTATGCTACCACATTTTTTATACATGTCTACCAAATCATTTTATGAAACAGTTTATTGCCTCGCTGCTATGGTTAAAATCCTTAAATAGGTGCTTTCAAACAAGCTATGGATGCTTGGAAAAAATCTATCAAAGAATATTAGTAAGCAATAGAATAGAGAAGGTAGTGAACTATTTGAAAAATGCATCAAAGAAATATAGTCTCATGGTGATGGAATGCCATGAGAAGCCATAGCCATGAGACCACATTTACTTGACACATTTTTTCAAATACTTCATTACCTTGTCTATGCTACCATATTTTTCATACATGTCTACCAAAGCATTTTATTAAAAAATTCATTGCCTTGTTGTTATTGCTAAAATCCTAAAATAGGTGCTTTGAAACAAGTTGTGGATGGTTGGAAAAAATATATCAAAGCATATTAATAAGCAAAATTGCATTACATTGCCTTAAAAAATTAGTAAGAAATTTGTGTAGTTTATATTCATATCATTGATTGCATTGCATTGCACATCTTTCAAACTCAAAGAATTACTTCACATTGAATAATTATTAACTAGATGGTGATAGATGACAAATTTTCAATTAAGATACAGTTTGTAGAAAGTCAACCTACGAAGATATGCAATTATGATAAGGGTTGATGAGGGAGCAACTGCTACAAAGCTTAAAGTGAAAGATATGAAAAAGTAGTCAGAAGATCATGAAAATGAATAAAATATTGTTGTTGTCCTAAGGGTTGATGAGACACCATTTTATCTAAAATATAAGTGAAAAATATTCACCATTGACTCACTATTAAGTAGGTGCCAACATGAACCAATGTATGAATGTGTGAGTGATTTTGATGTGAAAATATATACACGTGACATTCATGATTACACAAACATGCCACATTTTTCAACATACACATGAAATTCATAATCATCATAACACAACATACATTCTACCATGAATATAACTAATAACATGGTCATATATTATATTTTTCATGTCCTCATGTACAAATACATCACATATCATTTTTTAACCATCATAATCATCAATACAACCAATAATGCCATAGAATTTTATCAATGACCTCATGTAGAAATGCATCGATGCATCTTGATATCAAGCTATCATATATACACAACTAATATGTGCCCCTAATATCATCGCTCCATAATGCACATCTCAAATCATTTCTACTCTCACAGAAACCTACACTGCAATATTACAAAAACTATTAAAAAACAAAAAAAAAAACACTGTATAAAGATAATTAAACAATGAAAGCGACATGAACTCCAATGTTGGATGCATTGCCATCGAACATCACATCCTACTCAAATTGTGTTGGGAAATTCCTACATATAAACATTAGAAAAGTATGCATTATAAACAATGTGAAAAACAAAGTAAACTGGTCATTCTTTGAAATCAAATACAAAATTATAAATCAAGAGATTAAAGTATATGAATAAGATACCTCCTTATGAATTACATTGAATGTGTCTTCAATGTTGAAGGAAACTGTTTTAACTTTGGTTTTGAATTTCTTCTTGATGAAACAATATTGTCCACCAAAATGACCTACATTTGTTAACAAATGTTAAGAAACATATTCTTGAGTCTACTATTGACTCAACAATGGTTAAAATTAAACATGAATATTGGAAAATGCAAAAATTGTAATACTTTTAGTAATTTTGACAAAGGGGCAATGTGGGCACATCGACATATATAGGTAAATAGTAGAGAAGGCCTATGTTTGTTTCTCAAGTCAGATGATTATTTTGAGGTGCTCTTTTTGTGGTAGTCTCTTAAGAGCCCTAAAAGCCAAAAATTATCAATCTTTCACAAAGTCATTCTAAGAGCTTGTGGCATGAAGGAATTATTTTTCTATACCTATAGGTGGATATTGAATCCCTTCAAATTAATCTCTCTCATTTTGGGTCAACTCAACACCATTTGTCTGTTCTAGTGTCAAATGCATTCTTGCAAAAATTGTTAGTGGAAAGTAGTGCAAAAAATGGAAAGAAGCATTTATTTTTGTTTTGTGCATAATAGATTGAAACCAATTATAATAACACGTCAAGGTAGATAGTCCAGTGCTATGAAAGTCCTTTTTTCGCCTAAGTCCCCCTATGATTCTAAAGTGCACTAATATGGGGGTAGTCTTGAAAGTGTTGTAAAAGTAAAAAATGCAAAATTGTTAATTTTTCAGTATTTTTAAATAATTGGTAGCATGGACATGTCAAGGTAGGTAGGTAAATACTAGGGAAGGTCTCTCTCTTTTTCCATGTCACCCGATCAATTTGGGGTGCTCTTTTTGGGGTAGCCTCTAAAGTACCTTAAGAGAAAAAAATGCAAAAAGAGTTGACTTTTTAGTAATTTTGACAAATGGGCAGCATGTGAACATTGGAAAAGGTAGGTAAATACTATGGAAGGTCTGAAATCATTTCAAAAGTCACTCGATCATTCTAGGGTGCTCTTTTTGAGGTAGTCTCTTAAGTGGCTTAAGAGAAAAAAATACAAAAAATGTGATATTTTTAGTAATTTTGACAAAGGGGCAGCGTGGGAACACAATGTAAATAGGTAAATAGTAGGGAAGGCCTTTTTTTTTTGCCCAAGTCACCTAATTATTTTGAGGTGCTCTTTTTGGGGTAGTCTCTTAAGAGCACTAAAAGCCAAAAATTATCAAACTTTGATGAAGTCGTTCTGAGAGATCGTGACAAGTAGGAATGCTTTGTCTAGACCTAAAGGTGGATATTGAATCCCTTCAAATCAACCTCTCTCAGTTTGGTTCAACTCAACACCATTTGTGTGTTCTAGTATCAAATGCATTCTTGCAAAATTGTTAGTGGAAAGCAATGCAAAGAATGGAAAGAAGCATTATTTTTGTTTTGTGCATAATGGATTGAAAAAAATTGTACTAACATGTCAAGGTGGGAAATCCAACTCTACGAAAGCCCTACTTTTTTCTCCCAAGTCCCCCCATGATTTTGGAATGCACTAATCTAGGGTACTCTTGAAAGTGTCATAAGAGCAAAAAATGCAAATTTTTTAAAGTTTTCAATATTTTTTACTAATGGGAAGCATGGACATGTCTAGGTATGTAGTTAAATACTAGGGAAGGTCTCTTTTTGTTTCCCATTTCACCTGATCATTCTAGGGTGCTCTTTTCGGGGTAGTCTCTAAAGTACCTTAAGAGAAAAAAAATGCAAAAAGAGTTAATTTTTTAGTAATTTTGAAAAATGGGCAGCATGGGCATATTGAAAAAGGAAATTAAATACTATGAAACATATAAAATTGTTTCCCAAGTCACTCGGTCGCTCTAGGGTTCTCTTTCTAAGGTAGTCTCTTAAGTGGCTTAAGAGAAAAAATGCAAAAAAGGTTTTTTTTTTAGTATTTTTTATGAATGGGCAGCGTGGGCATGTCAAGATAGGTAGGGAAATACTAGGGAAGGTATCCTTTTTTTTCCCAAGTCACCCAATTATTCTAGGCTGCTCTTTCTGAGGTAGCCTCTTAAGATCCCTAAAAGCCCAAAATTGTCAAACTTTGACAAAGTCGCTCTGAGAGATCATGGAACGTAGGAATGATTTATCTGGACCTATAGGTGGATATTGAATCCCTTCAAGCCAATATCTCTTGGTTTGGTTCAACTCAATACCCTTTGTTTTTTCTAGTGTCAAATGCATTATTGCAAAAAATGTCAATGGAAAGCAATGCAAAAAATGGAAAGAATCATTTTTTTTATTTTTTGCATAATGGAGCAAAAATAATTGTAATAACATGTCAAGTTGGGAATTACAACTCTATGAAAGGCCTCCTTTTTTCTCCCAAGTCCCCCTATGATTCTGGAGTGCACTAATCCGAGGTAATCTTGAAATTGTCGTAAGAGCAAAAAAAGTAAAATTGTTAAGTTTTCAATATTTTGACTAATGGGAAGCATGGGAACATCAAGATAGGTGGGTAAATACTAGGGAAAGTCTCCTTTTTTTTCCCAATTCACCCAATCGTTCTAGGGTTCTCTTTTTGGGTTAGTCTCTAAAGTGCCTTAAGAGAAAAAAATGCAAAAAGAGTTAATTTTTTTAGTAATTTTTATGAATGGGCAGAATGGGCACATTGATGAAGGTAGGTAAATACTGTGGAAGGTCTAAAATCATTGCCCAAGTCAGCCAATCATTCTAGGGTGCTCTTTTTGAGGTAGTCAACCCAAGGACAAAGCAACGAAACAAAATGAGAATTTTGTAGTAAAGATGCACCAGGACAAAAACATAGTAGTATCAAACTCAAACGTACGGTGCAACATAATTTAACAAATATGTACCTTCAAAATATATTGATCTACATGATCTACCATGGATTTTTTGATTTGAATTGCTTAAAAATATAACTCTATTCTCTAAAAAACCTAAATTTTTATATATCAGTTAATTTGTATACAAAATTTTAATGTACTTTTAATCCAACCCATACAAATAACATGAATCAAAATAATATGACCAATATCATACCTATTCCATACAACAAATGATTCGCTAATCAAGTGTGCTTGAAAGGTTATCTCTTACCTTCTGAGTATCGAGTAATGACTCGTGATAAACACTACTAATTGTCCATAGTTCCTTTTTTCTTGGTTTACCATGATGTCTCAATAACTTAACATTCATTTCTATAACAAGGTGTGAATACATGAAAATGGTTTTTTATTTCTCATAGTCTTCAAATATAGGTATACCATTGTGTCTAATCATATACGTTCACAACCAAGTTTCGACAACAACAACTGAACCTATAGGATACATGAACTCATAATCATCTTCCATCAGTTGTGTTAGCTTCTTCTTTCCCTATACACATCATGCCAACCAATAGTCTGATCCTCTTCATTTCCCTATGGTGCTACAAATGCATAGACATGTCCTAGTTGTACAAGATCTGAAAGATGGTCATAGTCAAGTGAACTTTCCATTTCATCTTCTAAAGAAGATTGTGCTATAGATCAAGGGGTTAGGTACTATGGAATCCATGTATCTACCCACTCACTTGACTCGCATTAATTCCAATCACACTAAATACAATTCTGGCAAAAACAAGTCAACTCTCAAGTCCATATGGTCCATGCGCCTACATTTGAGCTTTGAAATGAATGCATCTTTAAAGATTCTTTGATTGTTTGGCATTCTAGTTTGTATCCCATTGTTCCCTCATCAACCAACCAAAAGAAGTTGCACACTTGTGAATCAAGTGTCCATCCTCATGATAATGCATAAGTACACCAATCAACAATAGAATGTACATTAGTGAATGTTGCACCACCTCTGATCTTTATTTTTTCCTTAACTAGAGCTCACTTCACACATGCACCTGTGCCATTATGCTCACCTTTTCCATGCTCAACTTCAAAAAACTCCAAATAAGTGGTACAACCCTCTCTACATACATCCTACTCAACCAATAAAATATATGAGAATTCTTGATTTTCCCAATGCAGTTATCTAGCCAAATGAGATGTCGACCAATTGCAATACCTTTTTCTTGAAAGAACTCAAAAAAAAATTCAAAACAATGTTGCACAAACTCAAATGAATGAGATCTATCATCACTCGTGTAAAAAGGGTACTACCTGATTATCTTTATATCCTCCTTTTTACTATTAGGGGCATGTCTATATGTTATGTGGACAAAAATAGAAATTTGGTTAGAATTGTAACATTGTGATTGTACCTTATTTTGTGGTTGCAATGTGTAATTTTCAGCAAAAAAAAACCACAGATATAATAGTTCCAATCGAAAAAGGGTCCTTACACATCCTGAATTATCGATCCAACCATTGGGACTTGTGGCTATGCCTTGCATATTTGTAGAAAATATTTTTCTTAAAATCAGAAATAAAGTTAGCAATACTTATCCCTCTTGTAACCAAGTCGCATCTAGAACCTTCACCTCCACTCTTCAAACTGTATTTGACTATCTCAAACCTTTTTTCTCAATAATCTTTTTAGAAAAATCATGTTCACTACCCTTGTGAAAACATGTTACAAACTTCGATAAACCATCACATTACAAACACGTTTCATTTAAAAAATCATTTCTATAAAAAACAACCATCACCTCTAACATATAAAAATAAAACTAACAAGTCCTTGGATGACTTGGAAAGTTCCATTGCATGAAACTCCTGCAACTTTTCATTAGTATGCATAATAGAACAAATATAGCAAAATAATTCATGATACATCGTAAACTCAACGTGGTATTTATAACAAAATTTATTATGAATATTAATAGGCACATAATAAAATGGCTTGCAAGACTCAAAATCCCTTTGTGAGATTTGCAAATTTGGATGTGCTTCACAAAATTGTTTGGCTACATTCCAAGAAATTTTTAAGATGCAGTGTGCAATCTTGATTACCAATTCTTAACTTTAAAACATCCTTTACATTCAATGATACTCTAGATTGAGAGTGCCAAAATTATTCAATTTTATTCTTTACATTATCAGTTAGCTTCTTATCAACACGTGGAAGCCTCCCACTAAAAGCCCATGTATCATTTTGAAGAGCACTATCGAGTCTTCCTCTTCTTCAGAGTGCTCTACGCAATTTTTTATGATTTATATTTAAATCAATACAAGTTTGTCTCATTAAACAAGCCTTTCTCAAATGATGGCTTACTTGTGAGGTTGTGATCACTCTACAGGCATCTCTTTTATCTTTTTCCTTACTATTCTTTCCAATAGAAGTTATAGCATTAAAAATATTTTTTACAATAATACTATTTTTTTCAAACTTTTTGGTGACATGGATCTGCAATTTTCTTAATAATGGTCTCATTTTGTAAGACTTTAGCAATTGCAAAAAAAATTGACATTGTTCGGTTAATGTCTTATGGGAAAATTATTGATTGAACATATTGGTAGCCCACAACAAAGCCATTTTTGATGACCTTTTCGCATCAAGATTATCTATTATGTTCTCATCTATTTCAAGTAACCATTTAAGGGTTCTTGAATGTTGAGAATTTTCATTGGATTCATTACAAATAAATGGATTTATGAATTAATTTTCTTCCTCACAAATATCCTCTCTTCTTGCATAATTAGGAGATACATTGACATTCAATGTTTCATTTTCACCTATTTCATGTTCAACATTTATATTCACAACCAAGTGTTGAAGATTTTGAATTTCATTTGCATGCTCAACATTTTCAATTTCATTTTCATGTTCACCATTTTCAATTTCCTCTTCAATATTTTCAACTAAGTGTTCAACATTTTGAATTTCATTTTCATGCTCAACATTTTGAATTTCATTTTTCATGAACTTAGTATTTTTTATTTCTTTAATATTTTCAACCATGTTTAACATTTTGAATTTTATTTTCATGCTCAACATTTTGAATTTCATTTTCATGTTCAACATTTTCAATTTCTTCAATATTTTCAAATTCAATATCATGGGCACTTTGAATTTCACTTAAAGGTAAACAGGATCCTTCTCCTTGAAGAGAATTTGGCATACCTCTTCTTTCCAACCTCTTCATTTCTCTATCTTTCTCTCTAATTGCCTCAATCGCCTCTGCTTCACACTTCATCTTCCTTTTTGCTTTGCGATGAATATTGCTTCCCATTATCCCAACCCAAACAAGTACCAAATAATTGAAAGAATAAATTTTTTTATGAAAATGAGTGCTCCAAAAGTGAATTCTTGTCTGTAATGAACAAAAATCATGAGATTCTCAATAGAGCAAAGAATGTGGGGGCTCTTGGAATGGAAAAAAATTGACTTTTATCTATTTTGTCCACTCTCAAAAAATGAATATCAGATTTGTAAACAAAAATGGATATCTATTTTGTTCACAAAATAGGTCGTTGTTAGTTCTATGAGGTTCCAAAACATATATCCATTTATTTTTAAAAATGGATATCCTTTATTTTAAGCATGCTCTATATATTATTTATATTGTGAGGGTCCAAAATAGATATTTGTTTATTTTCAAAAATAGATATTCATTATTTTAAGCATTCTCTATATGTTGTTTATTTTGTGAGGTTCCAGAAAGGATATCTGCTTTCACACATAACAGATATCGTTTATGGCAACAACAAAGCTATGGGGAAGTCATGTTTCACAAAGCGTATATTCATTTATAAAATAGATATCCATTATATCAATATTAAAAATACTATTATATATTAAATACTATATTAAATATTATATAGGATAACTTATATATTATATTATATAAAATTTATTATATGATATATTATATATATTATATATTATTATTTTTTAAATATATATTGTGTATTATATTTATATATATTATTGTATTTTAATATTTATATATTAATATATTTTAATTTTTTTTATCAGTAAAGCAGGGGATCCCTATGTGAATTTTTTTTTAAATCAAGGGAAATACATGAAATTTAAACATGGCATAAGTGCCCACCCAAATAGTCAACATCAAGCTAAATCACCTATAGTGCACTACAATAGAAAAAATCTCATTCATAACCTCACGCTATTAACACCATACCACCAACAACCAACAATGCCTAACATCCAACACCGAGATTGAACTACCATCTACACCCCCAACACCGCTTCCTCTAGCCCACCCAAATAAAGTCTTACCTCTGTAGCCAGCCATGTGACTTTTCCTTTGTGTTACCCTTCACCCCTAAAATAGTGAAAATGCAACAACATTACTACAATACATTTTATCTCTCACTACCATGGATACAGTCTAGGCCCTCAATCTCTCCAACAACCCCTTGATAATTTTAGTGTTGCGAACATCTTCCAACACTAGTGGATTTTCAAATGATAGTGAGGACACCGCTTAGTTAGCAAGCAATTCAGCAATCCCATTACCACCATGTAATGTGTGAGACAACTTTAAATCTTCTAGGGAACTTAATTTTTGTTTGATGAAAGAGATGTATTTATTATTTTTCCACACTTGTGAGCTGCCATTAGCAATGGAATTGATTATGATTTTTGAATCTCCTTCCAAATGAAATTTTTTGAACCCCAATTTAGCAGCCAAGTTTACAACAAGCAAAGTCGCTTGCGCTTCCGCCTCATTATTTGTACCATCATACAAATTTTGAGCTCCAAACCCTAGAATGTTTCCAAGATCATCTCGAATGGCACATCTGACCTCTGAGGGCCCAGGATTCCCTTTCACAATGCCATCAAAATTTTCATTCACCCACCCCATTTATGGTTTAACCCATTCAACATCCTTAATGTTTGTAGTAGCTAGGTCAACCATTACACCATAGGAGTTTGGGAGTTTGAACATTGGCCACCTTCTTTGGATTATACCATCTACATAGCTGAAAGGGTATTTACTGGTGTTACATTTAGCAATTTCCATATTAACTACCTCTGAAATGGCCAACTCTATTTTGACAATCATAGCTTCTAGACTAAGTGCTTTATCTTGGAAGGTCCTTTGATTTCATTCCTTCCACAACTCCCAAATTATCAATAAAGGGCTCACATGTCATACACTAGAAAAGGATGACTTCTTAACATTTACCCGCCACCCTTGAAATATTGTAGGCAAGGAGGTAGGAGAGGGGATTTTCCAACTAAGTTTATTTTGGAAGTGCTTCCAACAACTGTTTGAGAAACCATAGTGTAGTAGCTTGTGGTCCACTATTTCTTTATGCTGCTTGTAGAGGACACACTAAAATAGACCCTTAAATCTAGTCCTCTTGAGCCGCTCCCATGTTAAGATGTGCCCACACAAGGCTAACCACGCAAAGGATCCAACCTTTAGAAGGAAAAAATTATCCCAAAACAACTGATTCAGCCAATCTTCTTTAACCCATGCATTCTAGAATAGCTTATATCCAATTTTAACATTGTACACACCAAACCACTTCATCTCGACCACTAGTGATAACAATATTTCTCCTTTTCAAGATAGATTGCAACAAGGCTTGTTGTTCTTTGTTTAGATTCAAGACCTCTATGGTTTCCATACCCATATTTCTTTCCCATCAACTTCTTTCCTTTCTATAAAGTCTCTCACTCTTATACCCCATTGTGCACCCATGAATCGCTTGATTTCTTCTAGCCTCACATCTCCACCCAATACCTCAAAACCATCCCAAGGATCCTCCCAGAAAAGGGCATGTTCCCCTGAGCCTAATTACCAAGTGATATGATCAGTAATTACCTTCTGACACTACATCATAAATTTCCAAATTGCAGATCCCTTCGAGGGGTTCAGGATTGCCAAAATCCTTTCTTTCTTCTAGGAATCTAGATATTTTTGCCTTAAAATTTGGGCCCATTTTTTATTTAGTTTGTATAACATACTCCAAATTAATTTTTCCCCCATAGCTTTATTCATTGAGTGTCATTTCCTGAGACCTAGTCCCCCTGCAGATTTTGGCATACATACCTTGTCCCAGGCAAGAAGTGGGATTTTATCTTGCTCGTAACTATTGTTCCAAATTAATTTTCTCATTTTTTGTTCTATGGAGGATATGATTTTTGTGGGTAGTTTCAGACACATCATTAAGAAGATTGGAACCACAAAAATGAATGATTTAATCATCAAAATCTAGCCAGTAGAGGATAACCATATTCCTTTCCATCCTTCCATTTTTCTCAAGAAACAATCAACTAAATGATTCCAAAGGTTGGAATTGCATGCTCCAGCAAATAACAAGGTACCCAAGAATCTACCAGGTAATTTTTTTATTTTTTATGCCTAAAACTTTGCCAATATCACGCTGCTTATCTGGTTTTGTGTTAAAGAAATAAATCCCTAATTTGTGCCAATTAACTTGTTGGCCTTAAGTTGCACAATAACTATCTAGAGTGGAATTCATAGCATGAGCCTCCCTCAAAGAATATTCACCTATCATCATGGTATCATCAGCAAGCTATTGATGGGTGACAACCTCGATACCTTGTGCAATCTTAATACCCTTCCATTTCCCAACTTCCCTCATTTTATTAATATACCTACCTAGCACCTTCGCCATTATAATAAACATAAAAGGGGACAAAGGGTTCCCTTGTCTTAAACCAAGCTTAGTAGAGAAGAAACCTTGGGGACTACCATTCACTAATATTGAGTAACGTGGGGTATCAATGCAAATTTTCACCCATGCAATTTAGGCTGGACAAAAACCAAATTTTCCAAGCACCCACAAAAGGAAGGCTCTATCTACTTGATCATGTGTCTTTCTAATGTCCAACTTCACTATAAACCTAACTGTTTTTTCCTTCTGAATTGAGTGAATTGCTTCCTGCATAATAATTATTCCTTCTACTATTGATCTTTGAGGGACAAACCCACTTTGTTCCTTAGAGATTATCGAAATTGAGAATTAGCTTGAGCCTATTTTCCATCACTTTGGAGATTACCTTATAAACTATATTGCATAAGGATATTAACCTAAAATCATCAAAATATTTGAACTCTTTCTTCTTTAGAACTAGTGCAATTAGAGTGTTATTTAGATCTTTCAACATATAATATTGTGCACGCGATTCCTCCACTACACCCCATAAATCAGACTTGATTATCTCCCAAAAAGATTGAAAAAATCATTTCGGGAAGCCATCTGACCCTCGAGATTTGTCACTACCCAATTGAAAAACTATTGAACGAACTTATTCTAAAGACACATTCTTCACAAGCAATTAGTTTTGTTGAGCTATTAGAATATTTGGAATGACATTCAACAAACCTTCACTTTGGTCATTCCACAGAGCACCATCAGTGTTAAGAAGATACTGAAAATAATTAACTGTTGCTCTATTTATTTCGATTTGATCTAACACCAACACTCCATCCCTACCATTTATCTCTATAATTTTATTAATGCTACTCCTTACCATTACCGAACATTGAAATAATTTTGTGTTGTGGTATCCTTCCTTCAGCCAACACTCCTGAGACTACTGGCTCCAAAATATCTCTTCACACGCCAAGATTTTACCATACTGCTTGTTTAGAAATCTCTCTTGTTCAAAGTCAAAATCACTCATCCCCTGATTTAAAACTAACTCATGCAATTGATCTAGTGCGTCCTTTAACCATAGTTTTTCCTCAAATATGTTCTTACAATGTTGTTTATTCCACTCATGAAGATTCAGTTTAATGTATTGTAGCTTCTTGAAGAAAATTAATTCCTTGGTACCTTCAATGATAGGCACTTGATTCCACCACCCCTCTACCAATGATTTAAGCCCCTTATCCTACAACCACATATTTTCAAACTTAGAGGGGCTTCTAAATGGATCACCATCTTACAATATGGATAAAGTTATGGGGTAGTGGTCTGACCTAGAAAAGGGCAGATTGAAGATTCCAACACCAGTGGAAGCACACCCCATTTACCAGCTACAAAAAAGCGTTCTAAATTCTTTGAAATATTAGTAAAACCCCTTCGCCTATTCATCCATGTGAACTTCCCATTATTTGTGAGCACTTCCTAAAATTTATTCTAGAGAAAAAAGTGTTGAAAATCAGTTTGCACAATACATTGGTTACTACTCCCACCCTATTTTTTTGAAGAAACCAATGTAGCATTGAAATCGCCATCTATTACCAGAAGTTGTTCCCCCAAAGATTGGATTACTTCAGAAATTTATGCCCAAACTATTCTTTTTTGGCCTATCCCATTGGGACCATGTATGTTTATGAGAAAAACTGGGGCCTTAGTTTGGTCATGGCTAATTCTTACTAGCTGTCAATTTCTATTCTACACAAGATCTTCTACTTTAACTTTACATGGGTCCCAAAGAATGCCTAAACCAACTGAAGCACTCGAGGCATCAACAAAACTACCTCACCATTTTCTCCACTTTTTCATGAGAACTACTGCATTTTCTTTGTCCAATTTTGTTTCTTGAAGCAAAATAACATCTGGGCATATCTGTTCAAAAAATATTTTGACCAGACACCTCTTGTCAGAAGCATTGCAGCCCCTGACATTCCAAGATAAAACCTTCATTTTAGCTCGGGAACTATTAAACCCTTCCCGGACCTTAGTTTACGCTAACCTTTTGCATTGCCCACCAATTCTAGTTTTAAATGATTGGAATTTCGGCCTCTTTTATTATTTTCCCCATTTTTAAATTTTCCATCCATGGAGACACTCTACATGATTGTGTATTTTTCCAATATACCCTCATCATTTCCCCCTCCAAACTAGATTCATAATCTGAAAAACCACATTTAGCTTCATTTTTTTCCATAAGGCTTGGGGCATCCAGATTAAATTTTGTACACGTGACATACCCCTAGAGCTCATTACTTTTTAGAGAGCTCCTTCACATTAGACCACTTGGAGGAGTTACCAAAATTTCTTTGAATGCTACTTGTTGTTCACCTGCTCCCCAATTTCCAACTTTTGTTGAAACTACAACTAACTATTCTTGATTAGCAGTCCTTTCTACACCTTCTCCCATATAAGCAACATGCCCCTCTTTTGATTTTAATGGATGAGCATTTTTGGCATTCAAGTAGGTTGTTATTGCTTTTGGCATTTTAGGGGACTTTTTCTACCTAATATTTGTATCATTCTCCATTACCTGGGTATATTTTCCCTTGCCACCACCAACTTGGCCACAATTGATTGCCAAATTTTCCTCCCATACACTGCACCTAGTCTGATTTATATTCCCCAGCATGGATGGAGAATTTCCTCCTCGTCTTTCTACTAAAGACAACTCCACAACTTTAGACTGCTACTCCTCCCCACGAATCGGTTCCACATCGAGAGAAATGGGGTTTGAAATAGACAGGAGTTTATTTATCAACAGAGTATTTTCAACCTCTTTCCCTTTTCGAGATTTTGTGCATTCTTCCTCTGTGTGGCTTTGTCCCAATAGCATGGGAAATTATTCTTTGTTGAGTAAACCATACCATTAAACGTTGATGCCAAATACCTTCATTGGTATGAATCTTGATTTTCATTGGAAGCAGTTGAAAGGTTTGCTAGTTGATGCATATCTTGATATACATACCATTATCTTCCTTGGAGATTTCTTGCTCATATTTAATGAGTGCCCAGTCGATTCCCTATTTCCTTCAAAGTAGTAGAGTCCTAATACTCCACCAGAAAATTGGGCACTCGAATCCAAATAGGAGTCTCAATAATTGATTTAGTTAGAGGGTTGAAGTTGGGAACCCAATTCTTGATGTATACCCCAATTCCATCCAAAAGGAAGGGGTCATTGTTTAAAATCCAACATTTTGAATGCCCACTCTCACACTCCACAAGAAAAAACCCATTTTCCAAAGGAGTGATTTTCAACCCAAAACCCCATTGTTTGTTCACGCCATTGCACAATACGAGAAAAGGTTGGATTTACCATAGACCACTTCATAAAAAAATATCTTTCACAGAAAAATTTAATAGATTCAAACCATTCACAACCACCAATCTCGAAAGAGATGACCCTATCAACTTTCAGAGGAATACTTACTTGATCATTTGCCTTTGTTTTCAACTATTCTTTGGGCTTCCAAGATTTTTCCTTGAACATTGTTGAATGTTGTGTTGGTATTTTTTTAAGAACCAAGCTTATCTAGAAAATTACATATGGACTTTGCCATTTCCAATACTTAGTAATCTAAAGGGTTTGGCTAATGAATGAGTAAAAGATGCAAAACTTTCACTCCTACACTTTGGATTCTATGAAACCCAGGAGGGTAATCCCACAATGTATACTCAATAATTTATGCAACCAATATTTAAATACATTGTAAACAATATATAATTCTCATATAGCCAGTCAACAATGTAGTCTATCAAAAAGGTTGGCAACTCTTTTAGAAATGTACTACACTTGGAGCATGATAACAATGAAACTCAACGTAACTACAATGGTAACTCATTTGAAAGGTTTGTAAATAAAGAGTGATTTTCTAATGAATTGACCCAGAAATTGAATTACAAATATTTTACTTAAACCAGTGCCTTATCCTAAACATGGAGTCAATATTAACCTATGCAACCTGATAAAAATTATTTACATAGCAACATACAAGCTTCAAAAACATTGCATTACAACATTCCCATATTACTTTCTCGGCCACCACTTCTTATAGATATCCTAACACATAATTTATATGAATCAACAATTTCACTCAAGATTTTACACTAATTCCTTGAACTAATTAGCAAGAATGAAATCATACATCCACTGGAAACAATGGAGATGAAAAAAACAATCCTTAATTATATTATTCATAACTCATAGAACACATACAAAGGAGAGAAAATGGCCATGAAATTAGCACCATTCTGCATTATATTTTCTATCTTGTTATCAAAATTACATACGCAACTATAGACTCAGAACCTAAGACAAAACTTAAAATATGCTTTGTATTCCTTTTTTAATTCACTGTGTCAATTGCAATACAACGAACCCCGCTTTCTGGCCTTGAATTCCTTCTTATAGAAACAAAGGAGCAAACCAAGCTTCAAACTAGAAAGCACACATGTCACCATACTATTGGACTGATGTAACATATATTTCCTTTCCAGTTACATCTACATTCCCAAGTGGTGGGAAACATCTTCATTTGTCATTGGAGATCTGGTCCCACCTTTCAAAATGCATCTTTGAGCAATTTCCTCAAAAAGTGCACCCACACAAACAAAGTGAAAATGAAAGAAAGGTGCACACAAAGTGAAAATGAAAGAAAGCATGAAAGAAACGAAAAGGAAAGGACAAAGAATATGTCCATGTCTACATACGTGTTATTAATTTAATTTGGAGAAAGTGCACTATATTTTATATACTTTAGCAAAAGCCTAATATGTACTAAATCCAGGCTATGCAGTGCATTTTCACCTATCTGTTACTCATCATGATTGCAGACCTCAAAATCAAAAAATAACAAATCACCATCCCACCATTTCAAATCAATCTTCCAACCTATCCAATTATTTATCTCTCCATGCCAGGAGTTCCTCTTCAGTAGGCTAGTTAAATTTTAGGACTTCATCAACCTTTTCTCTATAAGGCGAATACTTGGTAACAATTTGATTGGCCTCCCTATCAAATTGTAACAAGACAATCTCGGCATGAGCCACAATGTCCATATTTATTTTCAGTGTACCCATATCATACCTTTGACAAATTGAAACTGCCTGGTTTGAAATGGTTTCATTGGTTTCATCTCTCCACTCCTGTAGGGTTTTTATGCTACCACCATCCCTTAAAATGGATGGGAGGAGACCATGATGTGATTCATGAAATGAATTCACCAATTCCCTTATTCTGACTTCCAAAGGCTCAATGTTTCCCATGTACCCCTAATTTCACTTACAAGAGTAATAGTGGGCTTAAGCCTTTCAGGGGGGTTAACTTCCTTCTTAGCTCCAATAGACATCATTCTCAACTCTTGAAATTTGGGGATTCACATCTCCATGAGTGGAATAACCCTTTCACTGTCATTGCCAAAATTATTTATAACAACCACCGTGGAGGAATAGTTATCATGAATACTATTCAATCTATTATTCACTCCTTTGTTTAGATGCTCAAAGACTGTAGTAACAGTCTTCATATTTCTCATAAAGGTTCCATTATCATGATTGTCACATTTCTCTTTATACTCTTCTAATTGCTTGAGCAACTCCTCCTCGTTGATATCTTCCTTAGCCTATGGTACTTCTAATATTCTAGGATCTATCATTGAAATGGGTACACTTCTCATGTCATATGGAACAATTTCCCATGAGGATCTTGCTTCAGGGGTAAATTCAAGGGTTGTAGCTTCTTGTGATGTGGTAGGGGAGTCAGCGCTAGTCTGCTCATGCTTTCCTAGTTGCAAATTTTGCAATTTTTCCTCCAATAATGCCACTTTTGTTTGTAACTACATTTTTTTGTTGTTCAAGCCTTCCATAGTTAACTATCAAATAATTATAATCTGTCCTGATCTTTTCCTTTTTTGTGGTTATAGATTCCATAGTGGCCCTTGTGAACTATGCAACATGTACTAACATATTTTTTGCCTCTAGAGTTGATGTTTCTGATACCCTCTTTATTATTAGGCCTCCATTGTAGTTAGGTGCAAGCTCAAAAATGCCAGGCTTCCTTGTACTTGGGGCTCGAGACCAAATAGTTAATGCATCCCATTGTTCACTAAAGGCAGACCCTTTTAATGCAATTGCAACCTCTTCTTTTGAATTGTAGAGAGGTCTCTCACATCTTTTTATTGTATCAAAGGCTATGGCAGAAGCTAAATCCCACTCTGGTAGCAATAAAATACCACTATTCCTCACCAACTCTCTACCCTCCTTTGCAGTCATCTTTTGAAATTTAGCTCTCATATCACCTAAGACCCTTGCTTGAATGCTGACATCAAGTAATTTTGGATGAAGACTTCTTTTCTTAGCTAGATTTATGACATACACATCCCTCTTGCTCCTTTATGTAAACTCCATAAAAGCTTGATACTTTACAAATTAATCACCATTCATGAACCTTGTACATGCCTCCACCCAGATATCATCTTTACCATTAGCCCTAGTGAGGTCAGCCTTGCTCAACCTCATACTCAATTGTTGTGACACCATCACTGTTGGTGTAGAGGGTGTTCCTTCTTGTATTTCCTACTTTGATACCCAAACGTCATCATCAAATTCTTCATCAACATAGTCTAGCATCAACATCTATGATTTCAGGCCCTATTGGTCTTGGAGGAGATAGTGGTGGTATCTGTGACCCACGAGAAAGAGGTCTTTGCTCCTCTTGTTGGGAATGAATAGTAATTGCATCATTTTTCTTTTCGTTATTCTTTCTCCTTATAAAGAACTTAATTTTTGGTTCCTCGAGGGCCTAAGATGTAGATTTCTCTTCCATAACAAGGATTTCTCCCCCACCCTTTTCTTCCTCAACGGGGGCTTTCCCCTTATCTAGAATCATCTTTTCACTTTCAAGTTGGCCCACTATTATTTCAAAGTTTTGAAACACATATTCCACCTTCTACATTACATTTTCAAATTCTAGGAAAGTAATGAAATCAGGTTTTTTCTCCCTTATCTTTCTCTATATTTTATTGAAATCAATCCATCTTTCTTTTCTCCTATCTTGCTCTAGAATATCAAACACATTTCTTATCACAACCTCTAGGAATTGAAAATTGTGCACAAATTTGTAACTCTTGTTCCTTTCCTTCAACTAGGCCATGAAACCTTTGGGATCATACTTGTTCCTCTCTACTACTCTTTGCATGTGGAAGGTTTTGAGTATATTAAGTATCTTATTCCAACCTCCCTTTGTCATTACAAAATCAGAGAAGAATGTGTACGAAGTAAAAAAGGTTCCTTTTCCCTAATTCAACAAATGTTCATTTTCCACACCTCCCAATTGCCATATTACCTCGAGGAAACCAATTCTCTCTAGAACACACTTTGGTATCAAGTGAGGTGCCATAGAGGAACCATATACTCTCAAAAAAATGTATGTGGGATATGGGATGCCATCTCCCCAATTGTGATCAACTCCCAACTCGGGCCTTCTTTCCTTGGGTCTTAAGAAGTCATGCAGGGCCTTGGGAATTCTAGCCACATTCATAACCAGGGCTCTATTTAATTCTAAAGAAAACAAGTTCTAAAATGTCACATAGCCATATGTCATGTCATCCTTATCAAGGAAAGTAGTCCAACAATAAATAGGAAGCTTCAAGGTACCCTCCATCTTATCCAAAGTAATATTTTTCCCAAAGTAAGATTCACCTTTGAACATAAACATATGCATTAACAATGAGTACCAGCTAAATCTTACTCCATCTGTACCTTTCTTCAATCTTATCAAAACCTCATGAATTCTTTCTACGAGAAACCTTGTAAAGTCATATATTGTGCAATATTGGGGGTGTTGGATATGGGTTTCCATATACACCCATGTCGTAGGCATTCCAGTTACATGATCATAACCAATTATCTAGAAAATGGAGTAAAAATTTCTTTGGAAGTAAGGAACAAAATAACTAATAGGAAAAGGCTCCTTATCACATGGCCCCAATGTAACTCTTCGGCCCCCAATTTTTTCTAAATACCTTGGCAGTATGTGGACTCTAAATCCAATCTTAGTCCTATCATATTCCTCCCTAAGAATGTTTTCATCAATTTTAGGCATTTCATCACTCCACCTAGTGAGATTGAAGACACGATCTATCTCATCCTTGGTAATTTTAACCATTTCCTTCCCATCATATGTCCTTATAGTTCTTTAATTGGTTCATAATTGGTGGCTACTGCTTTAAGAAAATCAACATCCATATACACATTGGGTACAGTCAACTTCCCTAGGTCACAATTTCAGGGGTTACCAACTGGAATACCCATGTTTCTATTTCTGAACCAACTAAATAAAAATTCCCACCTAATACAAGGTAGTTTGGCATCCCTAATAGAACTATTCTTATCAATCAAGACCTCAACTACTTGCAAGCCTCAAAGAAGCAACTGGCCCTTAGATTTTTCACTGATCGAGGGTGGCAATTGGTTAGTAAGGTCTTTACTCAAAAGTCTTTTCGGAACAAAATATATCCCCTTGGATGAAAATTCTTTTGATTTTGTTTTGGGAGCCATGGCGCAAGAGTTTTACAAAGCAGGGTTTCTAGTTTCTTGGAACAAAACTTACGGCTCAGATAAGGGTTTGACATGGATTACAGTAATGTACAATCAACTATTTCCTTTTAATGAACTTCGAATCTTAAAAGGAAAAACCAAGAAAACCCTAATTGACTCAAAGGTTTGGATACCACAATTCACCAATAATTCAGATAGGCAGGCAATAATTTACTTACTGGTTTTTCATAGGTTAATAGCCCTAGCTTCATTGTCAAGCAAGCCTGAAAGCCACAACATGAGCTCTCTAAACATGCAAAGTGTCCTTCACAATGCTCAATTATACTTTTATGATAGGTCTTAATAGCTATGCAATCTCCTACTTTGGTAGCTCGACATCCTTTCCATTATTAAGGCTTTCTCGCACGAACCACAATGACTCACTTACCTTCAAACTAAGCTTTGAATTCCATTCATTGATCATATGGCTATGTTAATGATGGATGGTCTAGATTTCGTCAGCTTGATTTGAAAAATCTAACTGTATGTAGCCGCAATGCTCATCAAATGACAGTAAGCCACATGGAACCACTTGTTGGTGATCTATGGGCTCCACCATTTTCTTTGTCACTATAGCCAGAATCCATGTGTCCTCTTCCCCTCGCCCCTATGAGTCTTAACCTGTGTACAAATTTCATCAGCGGGGAGACGAGGAAGGGTTGATATTTAATAACACAGCTTCGATATACTCACACCTTAATCTAAGACCAATTGCTCGTGGACTTATTCTTCTAACACAACCAATGACTCAGATTAGAAGATCTCAGATGTCATTAAAACACATTCCATATATTTCCATTTAGTACCACACATTTTATTGTCCATGCCTCATGCTGAACTATTTGATTAATATTTTCATTTTATTCCAATGTCTTCCATACCCTCCAGCTTATTTCACATGGCAATCAGCTGCTTCCCCATTGATAACTTGGCAGCAAGGGTGGGACCCACATGGGATAGCGGGGAGTGGTTAGGATTGACCCACGTCACCCGCTATCAACCATAAATCCCAGCTCTATAGTAACATTCACTGTCACCCAAGCCAAGCGGGACACTCCAAAATCCAATAGGTGTCAATCTGCCCACTAGCCCGTGACATTTCTTAAATACAAATAAAATAGGATGGGGTAGCAGGGAGCGGCCAAGATGAAGCCACATCACCCAACAACCATCATCAATTTCATTTCAATATTTCTAGTAGATCATTCAAAGGAACTCAAGCCCACCAGTGTAGAAGACACATGGCTTGAACCCGCTAGCTTGTGTGATTAAAATAATGGAAAATGAAATAGAGCGGGCACATGGGGAACAGTCGATATCTTCCTACTATAATCAAATGGACAACATAGAACCTAATATATACACATGTCGAAAACATCAGTTTTAAGAAGGGAACCTGACTAGGTCGACAGGACCAAGACCCATGGGATTGAATATTCCAAGACTTGAGTCATTTTGATGGAAAATATTTCACCTATCTTAAGAAATATTAAAGTGATGGTAAAACACTTAACGACCAACAAACCTAAACCAAGGGGTTGGTAATTTTATGTGTTCCAATGGCATAAGGTGTAACTTAAAGGACCATGAATCAACAGTAAGGATTCAATGATGAATTAGAGCTTTCGAAAGGATACAAACTTAAGATTTTTTCAAGAAGGGTTCCAGAGAACATAAAACTCTAAAATAGTAATGGTAGACAAAACCCTAAGCCCAGAGGGTTAGATCTAACCAAGATTTTGTAGGATGAGAAATGGAACCAAAATATTTAGGGGGTTCCATCATGTTGATTGTTCCCATTCCAAGGTCTACCTTAACTCCAGCCAGGTGAACAGGTATGAGAGGGAGGGTTCCTAAATGGGGGAAGACTATATTTGGACCTACGTGGATCCTCCCAACCCCTCCCAAGACACAAAACAACATTGTAACCTCCTTTGTCCTAGACCCAAATCTTCTCAAAGCCTAAGATTGTCTATCTGAGCGCCAAGGTTCAAACCTACTTCTCCCACCTTGCCTCAACATCTCATTTCCTAAGCAGCAATTTTAATATATATATATATATATATATATATATAAATTTATTTTAATATTTATATATATTAACATTTTATATATATATATATATAAATTTATTTTAATATTTATATATATTAACATTTTATATATATATATATATATTAATGTATTTTAGTATCTATATATATTAACATATTTATATATTTATATATTATATTTATATATATTAATGTATTTTTGTGTATTTATATTATATTTATGTTTTTTAATATATATTATATATTATATTATTATTAAAAATTAAGACAAAGAAGTGGAGATAGAGAGGGATAGGTAGAGAGAGTTAGGGAGGAAGAGAAGGGGTAGGTGGAGTTAGAGGGAGGGAGAGAGCAACCTCAACCATATACCCTATACCCTCAACCCAATACTTAATCCCTAATCCATCCAACCTATACCTTATACCCTCATCCCAACCCTTAACCCTATGCCTTGTACCCTCAATCCATACCTTATACCCTATGCAAGTAAGCCATAACCTCAACCCTAATCCATACAATCTCAAACCATCACCCTATTTGTTATACCCTCAATCCCTCAACCCTACACCCTATACGATCAACCCAATACTTAAGCTCTAATCCCTCAACCCTCAACCTTAAACCCCCAATACCTTAATCCCTCAACCCTCATATTGGACCCCCAACCCTAATACCTCAATCCTATACCCTCAACCCTATACCCTCATTTCTATACCCTCAACCCTAATCCCTCAACCCTTAAACCCTCAACCCTCTACCCTAATCTCTCAATCCTCTACCCTAATCTCTCAACCCTCAACCCTAATCCCTCAACCCTTAAGCCCTTAATACCTCAATCCTTAAACCCTTAATCCCTCAACCCTTAAACCCTTAATCCCTCAACCCTCTACCCTAATCCCTCAACCTTTAGGCCCTTGATCACTCGACCCTCTACCCTAATCCCTCAACTCTTAAACCCTCAACCCTATACCCTCATCCCCTTAATCCCTCAACCCTCAACCTTATACCTTGGACCCTCAATCGTAATACCTCAACCCTATACCCTCAACCCTATACCATCAACCCTTAAACCCTTAGTCCCTCAACCCTCTACCTTATACATTAAACCCTCAACCCTCAATTCTCAAGCAAGCCTCTACCCTATACATTGCACCCTCAACCCTAATCCATCAACCCTATACCCTCAACCCTCAAACCTTAAAACCATCAACCCTTAAACCCTCAATCCTTAAACCCTAATCCCTCAACCCTTAAACCCTTAATCCCTCAACCCTTCAACCCTCAACCCTTAAACCCTTAATTCCAATACCCTATTCCCTATACCATCAAACATAATCCCTCAATCCTATACCTTCAACCCTTAATCCTTCAACCCTCAACCCTCAACCCTCAACCCTTAAGCCCTTAATCCCTCAACCCTTAAATCCTGAACCCTTAAACCCTTAATCCCTCAACCCTTAAACCCTTAATCCCTCAACCCTCTACCCTAATCCCTCAACCCTCAACCCTTAAACCCTCAACTTTTAAACCCTTAATCCTTAAACCCTAATCACTCAATCCTTAAACCCTTAATCCCTCAACCCTTAAACCCTCAACCCTTAAACCCTTAATCCCTTAATCCCTCAACCCTTAAGCCCTTAATACCTCAACCATTAAACACTCAACCCTTAAGCCCTTAAGCTCTCAACCCTTTACCCTAATCCCTCAACCCTCAACCTCTTAATCCCTCAATCCCCAACCCTATACATTGGACCCTCAACCCTAATCCCTCAATTCTATACCATCAACCCTATACCCTCAACCCTTAAACCCATAATCCATAAACCCTTAAACCCTCAACCCCTTAATCCATCAACCCTCAACCCTATACATTAGACCCTCAATCCTTAAAGCCTTAATCCCTAAACCCTCTACCCTATACATTAAAACCTCAACCCTCAATTCTCAAACATATACCCTATACATTGGACCCTCAACCCTATAACCTCAAACCTATACCCTCAACCATCAATCCTTAAACCCTCAACCCCTTAATACCTCAAACCTCAACCCTATACATTAAACACTCAACGCTAAATTATAATTCCTCAACCCTCTACCCTAATCTCTCAACCCTCAACCCTTAAACCCTCAAACCTCAAACCCTTAATCTCTCAAACCTCTACCCTCATCCCTCATCCCTCTACCCTAATACCTCAACCCTTAGGCCCTTAATCCCTCCACCCTTAAACCCTCAACCCTTAAACCCTCAATCCCTCAACCCTCTACCCTAATCCTTCAACCCTCACCCTTAAACCCTAAACCCCTTAATCCCTCAACACTCAACCCTATACATTGGACCCTCAACCCTAATCCCTCAATCCTATACCCTCAACCCTTAAACCCTTAACCCCTTAATCCCTCAACGTTCAACCTTATACATTGGACCATCAAACCTAATCCATCAACCCTTAAAACCTTAATCCCTCAACCCTTTATCCTATACATTAAACCCTCAACCTTCAATTCTCAAACCTCTACCCTATACATTGGACCCTCAACCCTAATCCTTCAACCCTATACCCTCAACCCTCAACCTTTAAACCCTCAACCCCTTAATCCCTCAACCCTCTACCCTAATACCTCAAATCTTAACCCTTAAAACCTCAACCAATTAATCCCTCAACCCTATACATTGGAGACTCTACCCTAATCCCTCAACCCTAATCCATAAACCATTAAACCCTTAACCCCTTAATCCCTCAACCCTCAAACCTATACATTGGAGCCTCTACCCTAATCCCTCAACTATGATCCATCAACCCTTAAACCATAATACCTCAACCCTTAAACCCTTAATCCCTCAACCCTATACCATATACATTAAACCCTCAAACCCTTAATCCCTCAACCCTCAACCCTATACATTTGACCCTCAACCCTATACCCTCAAACCTCAACCCTAATCCCTCAACTCTTGAACCCTTAATCCCTCAACCCTTAAACCCTCAACCCTTAAACCCTTAATCCCTTAACCCTAATCCCTCAACCCTATCTCCTCCTCTCTCTCTCTCTCCCTCTCGCCCTACCAATCTCTATATCCTTCTTTATCTCTATTCCTCCCACCCTACCACTCCCTATCTCCCTCCTTCCCTCTCTCTCCCTCCCACCCTACCAATCCACATACTTTAATCCCTAAACCCTCAAGCCTGTACTTAATCCCTAATCCCTCAATCATCAACACTCAACCATATACCTTAATCCCTAAACCCTACACCCTCAACCCTCATCCATATACCCTATACCCTCAACCTTATAGCCTAGACCTTGAACATTATCCATCAACCCTCAATCCTCAACCCTATACTTGAACCCTAAACCCTACACTCTAAACCCTTAAACTTATGCCTTATACCAAAAAACCCATATCGTAAACCCTATACCCAATATCATTAACCCTAGTACCTATACCCTAAACACATAATATTATGCACTCAAACTTATACCTTAAACACTAAATCCTACACAGTCAACCCTCATCCATATATCCTGTACCCTCGACCTTATACACTAAATCGTGAACATTGTCCCTCGACACTATACTTAAACACTAAACCATCCATTCTCAAGGTCCTTCACCCTATGCCTTATATCCTCATCCAAGAACACTATCCCTCAACCCTCAACCCTCAACCCCCATCCCTATACCCTATAATATATTAATAAGAATATAATATGTAATATATATTAAAATACATTAATAGATATAAATATAATATAATATTTATTAGAAAAAATAATAATAATATGTCATATATATAATATATCATATAATACATAATAATATAAGTTATAATATATAATATGTAATACATAAAAGATTTCTTGAGTTTAGATAACAGATATCCATTTTTTAGAAACAAATATCCATTACTTATAATACAAGTACATGTTTCGCATAACAACTACCTGTTATTGATAATTAATATATTAATATATATATATATAATATTTATATTTATATTTATATGTATATATTAATATAAATATAAATATTATGTACAATAAGATGCTCCAACAATAAAAATAATCAAAATATCCTAATATTAATATATTATTTGAATACATAATATTATATATTATATATATATTAATATTAATATTATAACATCTTAAATGTTAATATATAATATTAACGTATATTAATATTTTTGCTTTTAATAAACAAATATCCGTTTCTTAGTCATAATAATGGATATTCATTATTATCGAATATATGATATTAATAGATATATGTTTTGCACCGGTATTGCTTTGGTATTTGGCTTGGGGGTGACCAACCTGAAAAGTCAACATCCCAAATGTGTTTACAGGAGTTGCAAGAGTTTTTCAAAGTTCACCTTTCATGTTGACGGCTTTTTTTCATTTCGTTTTGATGAAATGAAAAGTGTTTGTTCAACAAATTGAAAACATTCTACCGATATAAGATATGTTTTATTTTGAATATAATAAGTAATTATTATTGATTTTCTACATGCACTATGTGTAAAGTCCTCACTGATAGGTTGATTGAAAAACATCTATAACTTATAAATAGTTAAATATTTTTTGAATTTGAAAGATGCATCACACACTATACTTCACAAATTATACTTTAAAAAAATCATAATTTTTTTACCAAGTTAGGGTGGCCAGACAAATGGTTTTTAATATTTTAAAAAATTCCTAGTGGAAAAATCATAACTAAATATTTACTTGCCAAAAAATTACAAAACAATATGTGTCACATCTGGGCATGTGTCCTCTACTTATATTGAAAGATTCAGAAATAAATATTTATTTTTCCTCCCCATTAGGGTGGCCAGAAAAACACCTGCTTTTTACTTTTTTCCCTGAAAATCTAGTACTATTGCATTAAAATTTCAAATTTTCACTAAATAGATTTTTTTTCATAAAAGGACTTGTAGCTTAGAAACTAGATTCAATTTGCTACAAATTATTTTTTCACATATTTTTAAATTATGTTAATAACCTATTCAAAAATTTATGTCAAGTTGTTTAACTCTATTTTTCTAATTTTTTATTGCCACTTAGGGGACTAGTTTGGCCCCCCATGATCCTACACTGACCATGTTGATTTGTCGGCTCTGTCACTGCAGCTGGTGGTGGTGGATTCAAAGGTATCTCCTATTGCGAGTAAGGTTGTGGGATCTCCAACTATTCTTGTTGGGGATACTATATTCTTGTGGGGGATACTATGTATTTTGTGGATTTTGTGAGGTTTGATGATGTGGGGATGAGCTCTGTGCACCCACTGAAGTGTGCCATTGTTGCTCCCATTATCTCCCTTGGGCAGGAGGTTAGTGTTAGCATTGATTTTTTCTCCAAAATGGGACTAATCTACAGTTTTTTTCGTGTGTGGTTATGTCTCCTAGATTTGAACCTCTGGATCATGAAGCATTTGAAACCCTTAGTGGGAGGTAGGGTTGAGATTTATCCCTTTTCCAAAGGTTTTTATATTGTTGGTTTTTCTTCTAGTGAAAGGACAGGCAGGTAGTTTTAGATCATGGTCTATGATTTTGGGATTCTCATCCTCTATCTTTGAGGCCTTGGGTTCACTCCTTCGACCCTTTGAAGGAACTCATTGATATTATGCCTATTTGGGTGAGATTTCCTTATCTCCCCTTATAGTTATGGGGCTCCTTTTCTCTTAAAAGCATAGGTAATTCTCTTGGTAGGTTTTTGAAAGTGGATGAGGCTTCCAAGAACTTTATTCACACTTCTTATGCTCGAATTTTGGTGGAGGTTGACTTGTCTTAGGAACTACCAAGTGAGGTTGTGCTTCAAGTTAAGGATTGGTCTTGGTCTTAGCATGTGGATTACAAAGGAATCTCATTTCATTTTAGATGTTATTTTTCTACTGAACACTTGGCTTGTGATTTTTCTCGTGGCTCTCATCTTGCTTCTTCCTCTACTTGGTGGAAGAATTCTCTCAAGGACACTCTTACTGTGTTCTCTGATGATTCCTCTTTGTCAAATAGTGAATATTTTGAGCCTCCTTCTCCTCCTACTTAGAAGAAAGTGATATTGTTGATAATTTTTCCCTCTTGTGGATCCTACTGCTCAGATTTTGGATAAAGTTATTCTTGTTGGTGTGTGTGTTGCCTGCCCTAAGGTCCCTGCTACTCCTATTTTGGACAAAGATATCTCTACTACAGTTTTGACTGCTCCGATATTGGATTTGGATGTTCCACCTGATGTTCCTATTGATCCATCTATTATCTCTTCTAAAGGGGATTCTCCCCCTTCCTGCCTAAAAGATTCAAACCTTGGTTCCGCTTCTTGGACTATTGTGCAACACAAGAAGAAGTGTACTCCTAAGAAGGTCTTTGTTTCACCTAACGTGCCTTTGGGGGAAATTTTTTTGGGTTCAAGCTCTAGTGCTTGAGGTTTTCCTCTTTGTTGTGGGTGTCTTGTTGGCTTAGCTTTGGTTAGATCTACTGGCTGAAAGACTTGTTTTATATTTGTTGTTTTGTTTGGGTTTGATCTACTAACTATGAGGCTTTTTTTAAGTTTATGTATGGTATCAGTGCCCTAAACCCTTATTTTTTAATAAAAATCAACGAATCCATCTCACAAATAATATTATTCCACCCCAATTCACAAGATTTTCTCAAATATGTAAATAAATAGAGCCTCCATTTGATAATTAGTATGACAACACATAGAAGAGGTGAAAAAAATATACTAATTTATAGCTATTATGATAAATCCCTCCAATCCTTGTAGCAAGTTTGGATTACCTCTTGATGATTCATAGGTATTAATTTGGAGACACCTAGAGGGGGAGGAGTTCCTCTACCAATCATATTCACTTTCTTAGTATACTTAAACCTAGAATTTGTTCTAATAGGAGAAGAAGTATTACAGGTAAGCCCTAGAGAACCAAAGATATGAAAATAAAAGGGAGAAAGAGATTATTCAAAGGAACACTTAGCCTCAATATTTTCTCTAACTGAATTCTTTATCTTTTTCCAAAATTGAATGATAAGATTTTGAGTATCTTGAAAAATCACATAGTTCATCTCTAACAAAATACAACAAATAATAAAGATATGCCCAAAGATGCCAAGAAACTAGCAAGAAAGAAGTCAACATAGGAGGGAAACCCATACTTGCCCAAAATTCAAATAAATAAGAAGCATGAATGATAGGTTTACTCCATATAATCTAGCATAATCCCCATATTTATAAAGAAAATAGGAATTCAAATAAAATATGGGCATAATCTTCCTCATGGACACATAAGACACATGTAGAAGGGCCACAAAATTATCTTTTAATTATATTATTCTATATATAAGGAATCTATTTTTTCTTAGTAACTAGATGAAAAATATATATTTATGCCTACTAAATTTATTCTAAATTACCCCACCAAATAATTATTATATTTGTGACAAACACAAGACACAAGATCAAAAATCAAATGAAAACACCTTCCACACACAAGATTTGCAAACAATGATTTGTTATTTCCTCAACAAAAAATATACTTATAGAATGAACCTCAAGAGTGATAATACAATGAATGAGAGTGCTTATAAGAGAAAACCCTAAATGAGAAATGGATAACATTATGACAATTGTCAATATCACATTAGATGAGACAAAATGATCTAATAATAGCTCAAACTACTAAAATAAAAAAATAACTCTTAAGTTTAGCTTAAGTGTATAAAGTAAAGTTATCCTAATAATGAATTAAATATTAATTAATTATTAGCTAATTAATGATTATTCTAACACCCCCCTTAAGTGAAAACTTAGGGATTAGCTAAAAACCCTAAAAATAGATGCAGAAAAAGTAAAGAATGTTTTAATGAGTCCTAGAAAATAAGACATGTTGAGGTACCTCATGGGAAAAGCTCCTTTCCAAAAGAGAGAAAGGAAAATTAAGGACTAAGAAGCCTCCAAAATAGTGTCTCAAAAAGAATACCTAGACACAAAGAAGATCTCTTCAAAGTACAAATAAGTTGTAGACAACTATCAAATGATGATTTCTATAGTACTGAAATGAAGAACCTCCTCTAAAATAGATGATGATCAGGATCAAGAAGATGATAATCTACATGATTTATCCCAACAACACTACTCAAACAATTATTAGATGAAAAAAAAGGAAAATATTTGACAGTGGAAGATACAAATTGCACATGAATCTACATGAGTGACCCCAATGACACTACTCAACCACACAAAATGCAAGTCAAAAATATAGGTACCAATAGTTTGAAGAGCATTGATCAAGTGAAAATAGAAGTTTTCCTCCAAAAAATAGGAATCCATAAGTGTCCATATGGTAAATTCTCTATCTCACCTAAATGCATGGGTAATTAGTCGTTGCACCCACCTAGTATATATGAACAAGAACTAGATACGTCAATCACTCCAAAACAAAACTAAGGAAGCATTAGCACCAAAAGTAGAAATCCCCCCATAATACTAACAAGGGAGAGCCAATATAGGTTCAATGAAACTATGTGTGACCAGGAAGTGCATGAAGGAGAACCAAGAACATTTGAACATACATAAAAGAGTACCTACAACTCAAAAAGGGTGTGCAAACAAGGTACAAAAGCATGGGGAAAGAATCACTAGGATCCAATGTTGTTGTGGAAGGAACACTCACTTGACAAAGGTTTCATGGAAAATAAAAAGGCCTACACAACCCCCCATGGCATTATATAACATAGTGCAAGTATGAAAGGCACAACAAGATGTGCAAAATCCTTTAAAAAAAGGTACAATAGTGGCACTTTATCTCAATGCATCTACAAAAGAGAAAGTGCATAAAAAATATGTCTATAATGCCCAAATAAGACAAAATTATAGAAATACATGTAGAACAACAAAAAGTAAGTCATCCCATGGAAACAAAAAAAATTCAGGAGGCTAAATGTCCAAGTAATTCACCAAAATGTGAAAAAAAAGAAAAGTACTTGAAGAAAAACTAGGAAAAGTACATTAATTTTTGTGAAGAGCTCTGAAATATCTTTCCAATGTCACAAGAATCATGAAAAATGGAGAAACTGGTCAAAATTTATGAGCTCGAGACTGAAAAAAGAACATCTAACTTTGATAGGATATAGAATGCACAAACAAAAAACATGGTGATGAGATCCACACCACTAGAAATTTCTTGGAACCAACTTCTAGATGATATCTCATTCACCCAATTTTAATATCATATGCCCAATTAATGGTGAAACAAAAAATTGATTTTAAGGGCCAAAGGGGGTTTGGAGAGGCCCAACTAGTAGCTTATATGCACAATATTTTTGGGAATATTCCTCTGTCATAAAAAATCAAGCCCTCACAAACCTCATCGAAAAAGGAAAAAGCAGTGCTAGAAAAATAACATGCCTAAATATTCCACAAAATCATGAAAATATTTTATCATTGTTTATCATGCCACCACCAAGAATCATAATAAAGGTTAGAAGTTTTAAACAGGGTTGTTGGGCTATGTCACTAACGCCAACTAGTGGGGCATTGCCTGTTGGCTTAAATGGTTGTTGCTTCTGGTAGGGGCCACATGGGTGCTAGGTACCCTAGGTACTAGGTGAGTGCAAGATCATGGGGTTCCAAAAAGTGGCAATATGACCCAAAAGTGGCTGACGACATTTGTTTTATCCAAATTTGATGAAACTAAAAGAGTTTATTGATAAAATTATCAGCTTTCCACCAATATAAGATATGAATTATTTGGAACTAAATAGATAATTATTATTGATTTTCTACATGTATTTTGAGTAAAGTCCTGATTGATAGGCTGATTGAAAAATCTATAGTTCTCAAATGATTTCACATTTTTTGAATTTGAAAGATGTGACACATTCTATGCTTCCCATACTATAGGATAAAAAAGAAAAATTGATTTTCATAAATTTCTGAACAAGTTGGTGGTCAAAAAAACAAGTTTTAATATTTTAAAATTTTCTAATAAAAAAATCATAACTAATTATTTACATGCAAAAAAATTATAAAAAAATATGGCACATCTAGGCATGTATCCTCTACTTATATTGAAAGTTTCAAAAAAAAAAATTATTTTTTTCTTGTACTTAGGTTGGTCAAACATACACTTGCTTTTTATTTTTTCCTGAAAATTTAGTACTCACTCCATTGAAATTTCAAAATTTCACCAAATAGATTTACTTTTTTCCAAAAGAGGACTAGCATCTTAGAAACTAAATTCAATTTGCTACAAATTATTTTCTAACATATTTTGAAAATTATGTTAATAACCTATTAATTTTTTTATGTCAACTTCAAGTTGCCTAACTTTGATTTTCTAAATTTCCATTGTCACTTAAGGGCCTACTTTGGACCCCCATTATCCTGCACTAACCCTACTACCAAGGTACAAAGTGTACCCTAGGTATTGGAAAAACCTATGCTTTTATTTTTTTTTATTTTTTTTTAAACCTTAAAAAATAAATTTTAAAAACTATTTTTTTTAAATCATCGTACTATGATTTTATCGGGGTCATACAACCCCTATACCAAAAAAAAATCCTTAAAGGCTTTTGAAGGGGAATATGGACAAATTTATAGTCAAAAATCATCTATTTTTCTTTGTGAACATAATGGTGAGATCCATTTTGCTCCAAAGTGCACCAAAACAATTTCCAAGTACAAAACCTACAAACAGATCATGAAGATTCTAGATTTGAAGCCCATGTAACCCTAGTTGAAGAAAACAATCAAAAACTAAGAAGGGGTTCTCTAAATCCATTCTCTAAAACCATGTTAGGTTTGTGAAAAACATAAGACGCAAGTTCAAATAGCAAAAGAAAACACCTTCCACACATGAGAGTTGCAAACAATTATTGTTATTTCCTCAACAAGAAAATAACTTACAAATTGAACCTCAAGAGCGATAATATAATGAAGGAGAATGCTTATAAGAGAAAAGCTTTAATGAGAAATGGATTAGATCATGACAAGTGTCAACATCACATGTGATGAGACAAAATGATCTAATAATAGCTCAAACTACTAAAAGAAAAGAGCCCTCTCAAGTTTAGCTTAAGTGTATAAAGTATAGTTAGCCTAATAATTAATTAAAGATCAATTAATTATTAGATAATGAATTATTCCTCTAATAATAATATCTTCATGCAAAGATCTCTTTTGTTTAAGATACTAGTAACCAAGAGAAATTGAATAAATTCCCTTAGAGTCAATACCGAGAAAGCAAGAACATTTGATCCCTCTAAATATTTGCATGGTCTATATTTAAGAATTGAAGAAAGACTTAGCTCAATATTTGGGTGAGTCCCATGTAGGCCAAACATGGGGATCCTTTCGAAGGAATATCCTAGATCTTCTCAATATCATAAAATTCTTAAAATTTGCACTGGTAGTTCAACACTTTTCCTAGAAAGTTGTAGTTAAGTGTTGAAGATGGGGAAAAGAGGAAAGGATTGGAGGAAAAAATATCAAGAATCCCTCCAAAAAATATATTTATTACATTTATTGACCTAATCCAAAAAAAACCTTACTCACTAATAAAATATACCCTCTTCATAGCATTCCAAATCATGGAATCTTTCTGAACCAAATCCATTTTGGGAATATTATCATCAACAAATCATCATAAATACTTAAAATTAAGGATCTTAGCACATAATTTTTTTGCATGATTACACCACCTTCAATATAATTTGGTAGTAATATCTTGGAAATATAATTTGGAGTATCATAGATCAATACCACTATTAGATTCAAGACTACAAACTTGTTTCCAACTAACTAAATTCCAATTTTGGGACTCTAAATTACCTGCCCAAAAAAATCGCTATGAAAGAGTTATCAAAATATTTAAGAAATAATATTGGAGCATATAGAGCCATAAATCTATAAATAGTAAGAGCTTGCAAAATAGACCTTAAGAGAGTCCTTCCTACCAAAGATATCCATTTGAATGTCTAGTAACTAACCTTCATGCAAAAATTATCTAAAATTCTCTTCTAATAAGCACATGGAAGGCTACAAGAAGATAAAGGAATTCCAAAGTAATTTCAAAAGGAATATTACCAATTTTAAAATGAATAATGTGAGAAATTATTTACTAGATAGACATTAGTGTATTAAAGGAAAAAATGTTAGGTTTATTCTCGTTAATTAGTTTAACTAAAGTCATCAAATAAATATCCAAAGAACTTCTAAAGTTAGTTTCCTCATTCATTTTCACAACCCTCATTAATGTTGTATCACCCAAAAATTAAAGGTTGGATTGAGCCTCTAGACTCCTAGAAAAAGAACAACCCTATGTAGTAACCTAATCCCTTTGAATTTTAATAAATCAACCCACCTTCAGCCATTAGAATAAATATATAAGGAGATAAAGAATCCCATTGGCATAGGCCCCTAGAAGTAGAAAAACAATAAAATTAATACCATTGCCCAACATAGAGAATGATGAAGATAAAACACAACTCATCACCAAATCGATCCACCCTAAACATGACCCAAATGTTGATAGCATATTCTTGAGAAATGACAATTTGACTCTATGCATTAGATGTGTCCAACTTTATGAACATAATTTTTCAATACAAGTACACATTGAATGAATAAATACAGCAATAACAATGATATCATTTAATATCTAATATCCTTTTACAAAGCCACCTTACTCAGATAAGATAAGAGAATCTAAGCACAATTTCAAATGCTTTGCAATAAGCTTGGCAATTATCTTATAAAAAACATTGTAGAGAGCTATAGAATGAAACTAATCAAAATAATTCACCTCTTTAGATTTTAAAATTAGAGATAGAAGAGTATTGTTAAATTCTTTAAGAATCTACTTGTTAACCTATGATTCACATACTATATCAACAAATCAAACTTCATAATATCCCAAAACTCTTCAAACATTTCTATAGAAAAACCATCTAGAGCTAGTGATTTGTCATTCCTCATATGAAACATAGTCATTTGAAGCTCCTTCATAAAAAAATATTTCATGATATTTGTTTTATATCATTGGAAAATAAAGAAGGAATACAGTCCATAATGAGTTGCTCCTCCTTAAAATCCCTAGAGCCAAATTCTATGAATAAGGATGAGGAAATGAAAGATAAACTCATTTGGAATATCATGGAAAGAAGAAATTTGGACATCATGTGCTAAAGATAAAGAGGAAATATAATTACCACTCCTCCTCCCCTTAACTAAATTATGAAAAATAGAGGTGTTTTTGTCTCCTTTCTAAAGCCATTGCATTCTTGTTTTTTCATTCCAAAGTATCTCCTCTCTAAGTTCTTATTTACCAAGCTCTTTGGAACATACAAATTCAGCATATAAAATATCCTTAGTCATTCCAAATTCCTTGATCTAGAATGTAATATCACCTAATTTTCCTTGAACTTGGATTTTTTAAAAGGTTTCCAAAGGGGACTTTATTTCAATTATTCAACTTCAATTTAATAAATTGAAGTATTTTCAAAAAAGACTACATAGTTTTTCCAAATGGAGGTTTCCCTTCAATCCACCAAGCTTGCATTAACTCATGAATATTAGAATCCTATCACAACATAGGTTAAAATTTAAAAGGAGGCATTTTAGGGAATTGGAACAGATAAGTCCAAAATTTAATGGGTCAATGATTTGATCCCTTCCAACTAATTCTTTTAGAAGATGTTCAACCCTATTATATTTTATCCAACAAATTAAAACTACAAATGTATCTAGTCTCTTAGAAATTGAATCAAACCCACAACGCCTATTATTCCAAGTAAAAATGCCATTTATTTGTTTCACATCCATGAAGACTAACAAAAGAATAAACAAATTTGATATCAGACCAAAGCATAAACATTAATGAAAAATAAAAAACTCTCATAATCAAGACAAGAAGCCACGACATATAAGGAATGGCAACATGCTATCCACACATAAGGAGTAAGCCTCTAAGGGTTCCACAATCAAGAAAATCCCCCAATTGAGCCTCAAGCTCCAATATAATAGAACTTAATACCTTTCCAAAGTGAAGAAGAATGAGAAACCATTTCCTCCACATAAAATTTAGTTTCTTGTAGAAAAATAATGTTTAGAGAATGATCCTTTGTTTAAGATTTTGAAAAACTTTATGATGTGGGGGAACTATTCATAACCCTTACATTCCAAGATAGCACTAGAATTTTGCGAATATAAAAGTGAGTATTTGTAATGGCAAAAATTTGCACCCTATGAAAATTTCCCATTTATTTTACCCTTACCTTAGAATCTATAAGTTTGATGATGCAAATCTCATCGCCATCTTCCCATTCCTTCCACGTAGCCTTGTCTTTTTTTGTCAATGGAGGAACTTTTCATGGGGATGTGTATTTTTTTGTGTGGACGTTCATGCACCGTGCTACTATCCTAATAGGATTCCTACCTCTGGAATCTATAGAGGCATTACATTTTTGGTTGGTCGCAAATGTAAAGTCCTGTGTCTACTCTTGACTGACGAAAATTGTTCCTTTACCTCCATTTTTCTAACTCAAACGTATTCTTTCATGCTTGAACATTATCCAACTCACTCTCATGCTGATTGATTCATTCTCAAGCTCATTATTCTACTCTTCTGAATCATTTTTGTGCTTCTTCTTGTTGATACAAGCTCTCTTCTTGGACTCTCCAATGCTTTCTTGTTGAAACACAATTATTTTTGTAGGGTCTACGAAGCTCCATTCTCTTGGTGAGGCATCATATTTCATCATATTCTCCTCTTAGCCTTGAGGCTAGCAGAAGTGAAGGTGATATTTCTCTTTTATTTACTTGTGTCATTGTGTCTTATAGAGTAGAATTCAAGTTGTCTTTGCACTCTATTTGATATTGTCTTTTACATTTTGTATTTATCAATTTTCTCTATATCATGGAATATTGGTTAGGTGGGAACACAAAAATGGGGGTCTGATGAGGTAGAACTCAAAACACAACCCAACACTTTTTTCTTTTTTTGTGTGTAGTTGTTGGTTCATCCATTTGAAGTTATATCTAAAGAATTGGATTTCAAGTGAATGGTATCTTTTCCTAGTTTTTCTTTGTCATTTTCATATTAAAATAGATTTTTAGTATTCTTCTTGTTGTACTTTTTTATTTCTATATTTTCTCTATCAAATTGTAAAACCTCAATAGTTGGGTCTAAGTAGGCCCTTTGTGTTTTTTGGTTGTTTATCAAAAATTTGTCTATATAGGACACCAACACATCCTTGAGATTCCAGCGTGGCATTCTAAAGTCTGGTTCCCATGATGTTGTCCTCAAATAGTGAGTTGTCTGGTCTTTAGTCTGAAACCTTTGTGTCTAGCTCACCTGATTCTGGAAACATCTAGTTTTAGTAGAAGGGAAATAGTGCTCTATTTTCCCTTCCTTTTCAACCTCTATCTCTCAACCTCTCAAACAACCTAAGGTAGTTTAGGTTAGTTCATTCCTTGGGTCTCTCTCGTGACTTGGAGCCTTGGGGGTGACGAATCCCCCTACTCTACATTTTTAGTGAACCCGATGTGAAAGTCTTGTTTTCGTTTCTTAGTGTCAGATATATTTCTCTCATATGTTGGGTGTGTTGTGTTGGTTGTTTTACAAAACCAAAAAAATCTCACTGAGCATCTATAAATTTTCTACATTCAATTCTTGAATACTCAGGAGGTGATTGGACAACAAACAAGAGGAAGCTAGAATTCTTCCCTCCTGCACTTTGGGCTTTGCAAAACTTGGGAGGGTGATCCCACAATGTGCATCCTGCAATCCCTTAAACACTTATATCACACATTGTAAACAAAGCATATGTATTCCCACTGAAATGCTAAATAGATGAAATCCTTCAAGAAACTGGCAATTCCTTAAAAGGGATCAAACACCTAAAGCTAAGAATACCACACAATACCAACTACACAAAATAAATCGATTGTAATTTTTTTTATAAATCGTTTTCTCAAATTGAAAAACCAAAACCATAAGGAATGCTCTAACACTTATGGGATTAGTGTCTTATCTTAGGGAAAGGAGTCACAACATAATAAATTGAACTATAAGGTATATTTAATTTCAAACAGCCATGATCTTTGTGTAATTTCATTACAACATACATATCCAATTCTCAGATTCTATGACTACATATCAAATCCACTAAATATTCATACTAACTCATGTTTTATCAAGGTATTTTAATAGATTCATTAAATCATAGCCAAAATTAAAACATAATTCACTACAAATCACAATGAAAATTAATGAAAGATAGTTGATCTAGTTTTCATTAATAACGCATATGAAATATTACAGATGGGGAGACAATAAAATAAAAGGTTTGCATTGTTTATTCATACATGCTTGAAAACCATAAAATTGAACAAACTTACTTGCTTGACTCAAAACCTAACATACATACTCAAAATGTATTTTCTCTGTCTTATACATTTGCATTTCTCAGATCTAGAATTCAAAAAGAGACCCGAACAAATGGCCCTGAATTCCCTTTTATAGAAACAAGGGAGAAAAACAAGCTTCAGGCCAAAGGGTACACATGTCACATTTTCATTTGATAACCTATACTGATCATTCCATGAGGAATGGTTACAACAAACTCAAAAAATATTCATCATTGAAACAAGGTTTCCTTTCAATCGGTGGAGATTCTTGTGCCTTCCAAAAGGAACTTTGTTGAATATAGTGGTCTTCAAACTGTTGCAGAAACATTATTCCTTTTCACTAGAAGACCAAAAAGCGTGTAGAAAAGAAAGAACCGCGTGGATCAAAATCCAAATCACCATCCAACACTAGTCCAAGTCACCAAAAATCAACCTTTACCTGTCATAATGTGAATTTGGAGAAACATATCTTTTATACATTTCAATTTCTTAGGCCAAACCTACATTATACTCAACGATGTATATGTGCTCTCCATCCTTGTGCCTACAACTCCAAATCATCAATAAAATTCTTCTTCCACAATTCATATTCTGCTTCAAAAGGTCAATTAAAACCCAAGAGTTCATCCATCTTTTTTTGTAGGGAGAATATTTAGCCATTACTGAATTTGCCCCCTTTTCATATTCCTCCAAGAAACTGATGGTGAAAGACATGTTTTCAAGAGTACTTTTCAATATATCAATATCAACATTTTCACATATAAGGGATGCTTGGGCAACAATAGTTGTATCCAGTTGGTCCTTCCATGCCTGTAGAGGTTTTACCTCATCATATGTGTCATGGATATCTAGAAAAAACACCAAGTCTGCCTCATCAAATTTGGACTTCAACTCTCTTATCTTCACCTCCAAAAGAGAAACATACCCTTGAAAATTTTGTTCTTTAACTTCATTTACAAATTAATATGTTGGGCCAATCTTTGGATATTTATCCTTCTGATGTGTAGACCCAAATGCAATAAGCGTCAAATTATCAACTCTAGGAATCCATCTGTCCATTATTGGCGTAGCCAAATCCTTGTCTCTTTGACACAACTTTATTTCTTACAACATTAAAGAATAATTTGAATAAATACTATTTAACTTACCCTCAATTTTCTTGTTCATATGTTCCAAAATTATATTCACAATATTTGAATTATTCTCATACATGGTATCCTGAACCTGTGTAAACAATTTCTTATATACTTCAATCTACAACAATAATTGTTCATTTGTGGGCTTATTTGATGGATCTGGACCTGATGTGCTTGGCTTCTAAACTGCAATAGGTTCCTAGCCCAAATTGTATGTAATTATTGCTAAGGACTATTTTGGTGGAGGAGTCTGAGGATGCCCAATTGGGGAAGTGGCTGCTGCATAACTTGAATCCAGAGGGCCGTATGTCCTCAATGTTTCTAATCGTTGCTTGAACAATGCCAATTTTGTTTCCAACTCAACAACCCTCTATTGACTCTTATTATACTCATCAATAAATTCATTATGCTTACTTCTATATAAGTATCTCTTTGCAATGACACTCTCCATTGTTTCCTTAGTGAATTTAGCAACATTAATTTCCATTTCTGTTGCTTCCAATGTTGGAGTGGCCGAGACTCTTTTGACAATCAGTTGTCCCTTGAAGTCGGTCGATTCTACAAATTTTGGATTTTTACACCCTTGATATTGTGACCAAAGGGCCAAGGCATCCCATTCCTCACTGAAGGTCAACCCCTGTAATGCTAATCTGGCTTCTACCTCTATTTGAAATATGGGCCTTTCTTGCCTCCTTATTGTATCCAAAATAATTGCATCTACAATATCCCATTCTGGCAGCAATAATACCCCACTTTTATGCACAAGTGTTCTTCCCTCCTGAGGTGTGATATTCTAGAATTCCTTCCTCATCATCTTCCTCAAATTAGATTGTATAAATTCTTCGTAAAGTTTTGGGTGCAAGCTCCTCTCAACATTCTTAGCATACACTTGAGCCTTAATTCTCCATACAAAATCTTTGAGTTTCTTAGTTTCCACAAAAGAATTGTCTTCCAAAAATATCTTGTAGGCCTCCTTCCTTAGATCATCAGCATTGCTCAAGCCATTGACATCTAATTTTCCTAATCTAAGGTTGCTCTCTCCTATGATCAAGGATAACTTTAAGAAACCCCCCTTGGCGAAGGTGTAAAATCCTAGCGAATCCTTCCTTATTTTTTGAAAAAACTATTAATTTTCCTAGCGAATCTATACACATTATTAAAAAAAGATGTAAAATCCTGGCGAATCTTAATGAATATTTGGTAAAAATAATAATGACACTGGCGAATCCTAGCGAATAATCACTAAAAAGATTAATTACAATGGCTAATCTCTCCTTTAAAATTTTGCATAGTTGATCGGCGAAGTTCCCCCATATATTTTTATTTTTTGTAATATTGAAGTAGGGGCCCGGGGGCGGTAGCCACCAGCGGGATCAAGGGGCAGTGCCCCTTGCGGGGGTCAAGGGGGCAGAGCCCCCTTGTGGGGGTCGAGGGGGCAATGTCCCCTCACGGGGTCTGGGGACAGCGGCACACAGATTAAGTGTTTTTTCAAAATATCACTTTAAAAATAAGACTAAATGAAAACTGAAAAAGTTACCATCAATTATCTATTTAATCGGATGGATGTGAGTTAATTCCGTAGCCTAATACACATGTGGACTAAAATAAAACTGAAAAATTTACCATTGATTAGCTGTTTAATCGGATGGTTGTGAGTTAATTATGCGGTCTAATACACATGTTCCTTTTAAAAGGCTTGTTGAGGCCTGAAATTTGTTTTGGACCACATGATTAGATTTAAGCGTGTGGCCCAAAACAAATTTTGGGCCTCAAAAAGCATTTGAAAAGGCACATGCATATTAGGTCACAGAATCAAATCACAGCCATCCGATTAAAAATCTAATCAATGGCAATAGATAAAATGCATATTCAAGGCTAAGCTGCTAAAGTATCCCTAAAATTAAATAGTATTTTATTATTAGTGACGATATTACCCCAAAATTGATCTGAGGAATATAATATTATTTCTGAATATAATTAATATTTTTAATTATGGTATAAACTACTGGCGAATAATTTCCAATGACGCATCATTTTTATGGCGAATTAATCGAGACAAAATCATTTTTTTGTAAAAACCTGGCAATTCAATCTCATTTTTAGCTTGCACTATTCACCATTTTTGGAGGTCTCGATTTCTATTATTTGCCAATTGGTGAAGATTCACCACTAAATTTTTCCCTACCTGTGATCATTGCAACCTCCCTTAGGGGAGAAGGCATTCCTTGTTGCATATCTTCTAGTGACAAGAATTTAATCTTATTATATGTATAAGGGTAATCAACTACCCTGCTTACCTCAATCCTCTACTTCTTGGCTGGTGGCTACTCTGATGGAGATGGACTTCTTGGAGGTGAATCAAATTCAATTATATCAGGGGAAGCTTGACTAGGAGGAGATGGTGTTGACCTCACAGGAGAAGTTGCTCTTGGCCCCTCTGATGTAGTAGGGGTTGGAAGTGTTCGTTGATTTTTTACTACCTCCTTCTTGGAGTATACCCTAACTTTTTGTGGAAGTTGGTAAGAAGGTCTCTCCTCCAATACTCCTTCTAGTTCTTCTTCAAATTCTATTGCTTTCTCCTTATCAGTTATCATGTGCTCCTCCTTCAAAAAACCCACTATATTCTCAAAATTGTCAAGGACATGCATGATCCTATTGAAATAACCCTTGATATTGGGTAGAGGATCATAATTGGGATCTTTCCTTGTAACCTTTTCCACCATCTTATTGAAAGCGAGATGCATTGCTTTCCTTTCTTCTTATTTTTAAACTCAAAAACATTCCTAATTACATCTTCAGGATAATAAAAATTATGGACAAAGCAAACACTTCTATTCGTTGCTTTTAGAGCAGCAATAAAACCCTCTGGATCATGATTTCTTGGGTGCATAGTCTTCAATTTGTAAGGTGCAAGAACTTTCTCTAATTATTTCCATCCTCCTTTTGCCATCATAAAATTTTCAAACACAGTCCACTCTGGATAGAAAGAGCATTTCTTCAATTGCTCTGGTAAATGTACCATTTGTGCTCCTCCCAATTGTCTCATAATATCAATGAATCCAATCCTCAATGGCACATCTCTTGGCAATGAATATGGATTTACATTAGTTCCATAGACCCTGAAAATTGTTGTACTGAGGTATGGAATTGTGTCCCCCCAATTGTGATTCAATTTCAAATCAAGCCTCCTTTCCAATGGCCTCAAAAAATCATGTATCTCCTTAGGAATTCTTGATGGATCATACACCAGAAACCTTCTCAATTTGGAGGCAAATACATTGTGGAAAATAACATAATCAAACTTCAAATCATCTTTGTCCAAAATTTGAGTCCAACACTAGGCAGGCAGCTCAATATCATCTTCCACCTTCAATGTCATGTCTTTACCAAATCTCTTCACTCCCTTAAATAGGAACATGTGCATCAAAAGAGAATACCACCAGAACCTCATCCATTCTTTTCCTACGCTCAGTGCAACCAAGCCTTGGTGAATGTGCTCTGCCAGATATGTGGCATAATCATAAACTACATTGTAATTCGAGTGTTGAAGGTGTGCTTCCATATACATGAAACCTTGTGGCATGATAGATGGTGGGTCAAAACCAAGATTCTGACACAAGGAGTAAAAAATTTCTTGAAGTAATTAGCAAAATACTTCGTCGGGAAAAGCTCCAATTCATCTTTTCTAATTTTTATTTGTCTCCTAGATTTCCCAACCCCAGTACTTGCAGTATGCATGGGAAACATTGTTAATCTAAATAGAGCCTTTGTGTTTTCATATTCTTTTCTAAAGGTGTCAAGGTCAATGGTAATCATATCCTGGCTCCACTCATGCAACTTAAAGATTTCTGAAATTTCTTCCCTAGTAATCTTAACCATCTCAACGCCATCATATGCTCTGACTACTCTGGAAATAGGGTCATACTTTGCAGATATATCCTTCAACAAATATACATCTAGGTATACATTGGGCACTACTAATTTCCCCATATCCAATTTCTAGGTGTTGCATACAGGAACTCCACAATTTCTATTCCTAAACCAATTTTGGAACATTTTCCACCTTATGTATGTCACATTGGCATCCTTGATATAGCGTTGGTTTTCCAATAACCCCTCTTTAATTTGAGGGCCATAAAATAGAGTTGTTCCCTCGGCCTTTTTGTTGGTTGAGGGTTCCAATTGGTCAATGATGTCTTGGGAAAGAGGTATCGATGTGGTTCTAGAACCAGAAACTTGAACCTTGGGAGCCATTGGTAATAGATAGGTTCAAACTAACCTAGGGTTTTGATATCAGGGAGTTTCAAAACCTAGTCCTTTTCTTAAAAACCTAGGGCACGACTTGACAATAAAAATTTCAATAGGCTCGATAGAACCTTGAACCCTAGAAGAATCTTAAAATACCAAATACCAATTCAGCAACATGTAGAATAATTTGATATCAAGATACAACGAGCCTCAACCATAATCCAAGGATATTTAAAGAAAACACAGAGAGGAGTGTTTGTTTTTAATGTATGGATTTTTCGCTTCAAGAAAACCTTAATTTTGATCGCCTTGAACTCTGCAACACTCAATTCGATCTCCTGGATGCTTTAAAACTTTGTTGTAATCTTCAATTATGTGAAAACAATATTTTATGTTCCTTTAGATTAGACTTGGGTAGGTGTAGATTTCATTTCCACCATTACTGCTCACCGTGCGAAGTAGAATGACTCCCATAGCCACTTCTTCAGTTTTTAAATTCAGTTGTTGACCACCTAGTGAGATGGCATGTTGGACAACTCAAATTGAATCAACAAAGTTTGAATCGAGTCACTTTTGTTCACCAATCTCACACCAGTATATTCTACCACCTGGAGTACTAACTCATTCATTATGCGGGCTCCACCTTCTTTTCCAGGTGATGTGAGAAAATCCACGTGGCGGAAACCCACTAACCCCATGGCCTTTTATAAAACATTATTTAATTCCTACGGGGTTGGTGAGGAATGACTGAAATTAGATCTTAGCAATAGAGCTCAACCTTTGGTTCAAAGCTTATAGTGTTGGGTCTGTTAGTGGAGACTGGGCCCCATAGATACAACAATACACATTTCCTCAGCCCGTTGACCCCGCTGCTTTTTGGAAACTATTATTTTACTTCTATGGGGTTGGTGGGGAATGGCTAAAATTAAATATCCAGATCCAATCATTGGAAATTATGCACATGCAAAAAAGGTTAGTCTTAAAAAGGGGACCTGACTAGGTCGACGACAACAAGACCCTTGCGATTAAGAACTTAAGTGCTAAGTCATTTTAATAGGAAAATATTTCACCCGACTTAGGAAAAATTAAAACACCGATATAACACTTGATGACCGACAAACCTAGACCAAGGGGCTGGTGACAATACGCATCCGATAAATTAAGTCATACTCAAGTGACTTGTAACCAGGTATAACAAGTCAACATAGGAATAGAATTCCAAGGGAAAAAGACTTATGAAATTTGAAATGAGGGATTTTGAACCAAAACCCTAAACCCTACCCAAGGGCACAGATGCAAAGGACAAAACAAGGCAACGAACTAGTGCAAAATTTTCAAATTTTAGAAGTTCCACCACATTGTGAGCTTGTGTTTTGTGAAGCTTTATGAACTTTATGACTCAATAAATATCCTTTGGGCTCGTTGTTAGGAGGAGCATATGACATATAGAGGGATTCTAAGAAGGTCAATGTCAATCCTACCTTTGAGGAAACAATTTCAAGAACAAATACAAGTTTCTTTAGCCCTATTAGGGAAGCTATGCATGTCCCTACCCCTCTTTCTCCTTCCACTTCACTTATGGAGGAAGATGATGCTCTCAAGGTTCCCGCAGAGCAACTTCTTTCCAGAGATAGAAGACTTGGGGAGTATGAGAAGTATCTAGGGAAATAAAGGACTATGGCTAAGGCTGCTAACATTGTTAATGATTTAAGAGTTACGTTGGACAAGGACTAGATAGGTTTATAATTCCTCTAGGACCTTGCTCAAATTATGGACACTCATGTCCCATCATACAATCCTAGTTCAGGTATTTCTTGAGACCTTGGTTCTAAGACCACTGAGAGATAGATAGAAGTCTTGATGTCTAAAGTGCTAGTTTGTATGCCTCAGACTAGTCCTTGTGTTCGCACCACCTTTGATCCTCAACTAATCCCCATCATTAAGGTAAACAAGGAACCCTTAGGTTTGAAATCCGTTAGTCCTAATATTCTTGGTGGTAATCCTAGATCCCATGTTGGTTCCAGTGGTGGGGTCTCTGTTGGCATGGGGGCTAGTGGCTCTAGTCGTTCTAGTGGAAGTTCCACTAGTCATCTTTCTTCCTCTAAACCTATCTTGAATGCCTTGTTGTAGAACATGAGTCAGATGAAAAACCATTTAGCAAACCTATCCAATTCAGCCTATCAACCTATATTTCAACCTTTATTCTATCATAGTTCTCTATCTATTGCTATTCTAAACATTCCTACCCCTCAGGGGATAAAGATTCCAAAATTTGAAAAGTATGATGGTCGTAGAGATCCTCAGACACATGTTTTGATATGTTTCATCATTTAATGCTATGTGCACTTATTTTCTCCATCATGATGCTCTAATGGCTAAGTTTTTTCCGAAGATCCCTTAAGGATACTGCCCTTGAGTGGTACTATTCCTTATCAGATAACTCTATCTTTTCATTTGATCAGTTGGGAAACCAATTCCTGAGGTAGTTCTAAGACAACATCAAATGGAAGATGAGCTTTTTCTATCTCATCCGATACAATCAAGGGGACCAAAAAAAGGTAAATAATTTTATCACTCCCTATCAAGCATTGTTTTCACAAATTTAGATTATCCTTTATTGGATTTGGATGTTCAAAAAGTCTTCATTGGGAACTTACAAAAGTTATGGCATGAGAAGTTTGTATTGATGAAGTACCCTTCCTTTGCACACCTATGTGCTGCCCTTCGTGAATACCAAAAAATGGTTGCATATTTTGGGGGTTCATCCTCATACTCTTGTCTCAATACCCAATCTATAGTGTTAGTTTCTAGAAAAAATGTGGCTATTATGAATGTAGTCTCTACATGTAAGGACAAAGACCTAGGGTGCAATAGACATTACATAAACTGTCTGAGTCTTATACTACATTGTTTTGAAGAAGTTATTGAAAGATAAATTTTTAACATTTCCAGAAACCCGACCTCTAACTAAGTAATATCCTGAGTAATATGATGAGAATTTTTTTGTTAATTATACCAAGTGCACAGACATAACATCGAGTGATGCGTGCACCTACATCATGAGATCCAGGACCATATAAATGATGGGACTATCCATATCGATGGGAAAAATAGAATTCTAATTGTAGCATAGGGAAAATTCATGGATTAGCAATACAAGCATAACTCAAACTAAACCTAAGCTAATAATCAAGAACAATTTAAAACTATAGAAACAATTCATAAATGAACGATTTTACCAAAAATCCATGTAATCCCATGAATCACCTCCATTACTTTTCTCCATTTCGTTGTAGTATGATACTTGCCCTCAGATCTTAATTAAGCATGCCTCATGACAATAATAATAGAAAAACATTGAAGATTCTAAAGTTGCTTCCAAAACTCATAAGATTTCGGGAGGAGTAATAATGATAGAGGTAGATCCAACTTATAGAAATATGATTTTCAAATGACAGGCTCAGATTAAAAGATAAATCAACGATTAAGATTAAAATATGTGACATGCAATAGGATTAGGGTTAAATTAGTGTAAGTGATAAAGCATAAATGGTGGGGATTAAATTAAATAATAATTTAATCACTAGTGGAAACTAGTTGAGACACGGAAGAATAAAGATTGCATGTAGAAGATGAAATTTATGAAGTGATCAAGACAAAAAGATTGTTCATTAGAGACAATCAGATATTATCTCACTAGATAATTGAATGATCAAATTAGATCTAGACATAAGTGATAAATGACTAATTAGATAAAACAATATTATCTAATTATAGAGGAATATGCTATGGATAAATCCTTTTATGAATTAAATAATGATTTAATTGAACATTCAAGATTTTGGGATTAAATAAAATAAATAAATATCTATTTAATTAAATGGAGAAAAGGCTAAGGAATAATTAAATAACTAAAGTGATTATTTAATTATATTTGAAAGTGTGACAAGAATTAATTAAATAATTTAAAATGATTATTTAATAGAAGATAGATTTAATTAGCGACATAATTAAATAAATAATATTTAATTAATTAATCAAGAAAGCATAAAGGTAAGAATGAATTAATTAAATAATTAAATTTATTTAATTAATAGAGGATATATGACTTTAGAAAATAATTAAATAATTAACATTATTTAATTATGAGAAATGAAGATGAAAGAATTATGAAGAAGTTAAGGGTCGCATGCCTAGAACAATTTTTAGTGTCGACAGTGTTCCCCTCTTTGATACAATGTTTTTTATCACATCGTGTCAAAGAAAATTAGTCAAAACATGCCCCAGTGATAGTAGGATAGGGTTGTGTCCCCTTGGCAGAATTTTACAAAATTTTCAAAAAAAATTAAAAAATTAAAAAATTATTTTGAAAAGTCAATTTGATAGCTAATAAAAAGCAATGGTGAAGTTAGTTTCTAATTTTGACAAGTTTAAGGGAGCCAAAGTTGTGTTCAAACATGTAAAATGGTGTGTCCAGTTATAAAGCCTTAGGTCAAAACCTTATTTTTGGGGGGGTATATATAGGAATTTGGCATTTCTAGGTTCATTTTACACTTTTAGACTTTGAAAATATAGAGCTCTGAGTGAAGATGGAGCGAGTTCCCCATCATGATTACCATGCCTACAAAGTTCATAACTTTAGATGGCTGGAGGGATCCGGTAAGTCTCTTTCAACCCACTTTGTCAATTTTTACTTTCATGCATTTTTAGGTAGGATTTTATTTCATCAGGTAGTTGTGTCGCGTCGTGATAGCCGCAAATGTTATCGTGTTCGACGTATTTGACTACAAAATGATGCAATTGTTTTAGACACACTTGGGCTAGATTAGTTTTTTGATTTCATACAATGCAACTGAAAAAGTGTGACGCATTCATGGGATCTTTATCCGCATTTGCCTTTGCACGATGCAACTGAATTTGGTTGTGCACAACTAATTAGGGATTAGCCGCAATTTCTCTTGAATGACACAGTTGTAGTGTTGACCTAAATTTTATTTCGGGGTTTGACACATTCAATCTCCTATGATGCATTTGCAAAAGTGTGACACAATTGATAATTTAACGACGAATTTGACTTTTGACCAAGTTGTCCTAGGTTTAGCTTGACTTTTTTTAACGACATGTGAAAAATAGAATGACACAGTGATTTTCATCTTGGTCACAGGTTCATTTAGATCCTATTTATACCCAGGAGTCACAACTGTCAGAGACCTATCGATTGAGGGATCAAATGACTAGCAGTGAGAGGCGTAGGTTGTGGCATCTTGGATTATATCATGCGGTGTCCATGCGCGTCATTAGGGAAAATAGGGTGTATGCTAACTGCACTGGTTGAGAATTGGCATTCAGAGACATGTTCCTTTCATCTATCTATAGGGGAGGCAACCATTACTTTGGAGGATGTCTACAAGATTTTACGGCTACCAATCTGAGGATAGAGAGTTAGATATGATCCTGAAGGAGGATATCGGGCACTGACTAGTTTGTATGTATATGATGATATAGCTCAGCTAGGTATCGATAGATACGAGATTAGATGGGAGACACTGGCTACTCAGTATGAGTGATTCAACTGTATTCTATGCATTGCAATAGCCAAGATAGTGATCCCAAATTGTCGAGGACACAGATTTCCATTTGGATGGGGGGAGATGCTTGTTGGTATGTTGGCCAGGGAGACATTGTATGCATGGAGGCCATGTTTATTGGTGATGGTTTATTTTCAGTTACATGACATAGTCTACAAACAAGGACATTCGATGAGCTGTTGTGTGACTCTGTTGATGGTCTGGGCTTGGGAGCACATTGCAATGTTTCATCCACCAGTTGATTGACATATGGAGACCGCGACACCATACATATATATGTATGCAGGGGCAATGAAAGAAAAATATGTGGGTGATATTGGTTATTTACGTCATGGGCTAGACACATTGGTGAGTTTCATCTGGAGGCCTTCTATGGATTGTCATCAGTGGCCAAATGAGGGTGAGCATCTACCTTGGTGCCATCATGAGAGATACCATATTGGATGTACTGTCTAGTTAGTTCATATTATCAAGATGTATTTGTCAAGTTAGGTTTTGTGAAAATTTGGGGAGCAGCAGGATGTGCCTCAGGGATTACCAGCATATTCTCAGTCATCTAGGGAGGTTATGTCATGGGGTCCTATGATCTTAGCTACAATAGCAGCACAGGCCATTTACAATTTGTAGGCACAACAGTGGGGGTGGAGAAGGGGAGCTGCAGATGCGGAGACCACTCCCGATTATGATGCATGGTGGAGGACATGTAGGGAATGAGGAGCAGCTGGAGGGTGAGGAGATGGGTGAGGAGATGGGTGAGGAGGAGTGAATCCTCCGTGAGAGGATCATAGCTAGAGAGGAGGGTTTGAGGATGTGCCCATCAGGGGCAATTCCAGGGAGAGAGATGAGGAGTTTTCTAGATTACAAGATAGAGTGCAAGCACTGGAGGCCAAGGTATAGTCTCTATAGGTAGAGAGAGATGGGATAGAGGTGGAGAGAGACACCCTATAGTTAGAGAGGGATAGTGCAGTGATCCGAGCTCAGGAGGCAAATCAGAGGGTCATTGACTTTGTGGTCAGATGTACAGGCACTACCGTTGACACAATTTAGGCACTTCTCAAAGTAGGGAGGTGAGAGAAATATTATAGAGATTTGTATGATTCAACAGTCCCACCTGAGCGTAAGGCACCCAATGCCTTAGTGGCATTGAGCAGTGGTCGATCTTGATCTCACAATAGATCTAGCCGAGGTGAGAGCAGCAACAAGAGCTCTAGGAAGCATGGGAGTACAAGATAGGTTTATTTTGACTTAGATATTTTGGCACTGATCTTTTATGTCCATTGAGCTCGTGAGCTCTTATTTTGAGATACATTATGACATTGTACTATGACACTTTTTTTAGCAATATATATCATTTTTGGTGATGATTATATGATATGCAGCTCTTTATATGCAGTTTTCTATTTATGCATGTGTTATGGATGTCGATATTTACTTTATGATATTTTTGTAGCCGATGATGATGTGTTGCTTCTTTATGATGATGTATGCATTTACTTTTATGCTATTATGGATGCTATGTTTATCATTATGAGATGCAATCTAATTTAATATGTACAATGCCATGTGAATGTATTTTTTGTGATAATATGCTATACAGTTTATGATGGTGAATGCATGTTATGCCATGCATTCCTAGATGCGATAGATGTGTATATTTTTGTGTTTTTTCAAATGCAACATATATGTATGATTTAATATGTACATATGTATGGAAATGTCTAAATGATGTTTGTAACATGAATACATACGCATGATACTTTATATATATTTTTATTTTTTATTTTTTATTTTTTTTGTGTGTCACATGACTCTGTCATAATGCAAGAAAGAATAAATGTTAGTACGAAAAAATCTGGATGTTAGTATTAGGAATTTTCAATATTTTGTTGAAACATAACAGGCCTTGCATTAATCATCATTGGGCGTTAAATGATACAAATGGATAACAAGCACCATGATATGAGATAGACCAACGTGTGCAAGGTCATCCACCTGCTAAAAACATACAGTCACAGACAAGGAGTGTCCTAACTCATACTAAGGGAAAAATTGCCCTAGTATTTTTGTCAAGACAATCCACAAACAACAATAAAATAAAAGATGAGCCATGAGACATCATTGCTCCTCTAAAGCCTTCGTGGGAAATCCTCAAGGAAGCTAGTAACCTAACTCGAAGAAAACCAAAAGACAATAGACAAACAACAGTCAAAGAAAGAGAGTCCTGAGACATCCTTTCTTCTTTAAATCCTTCATGGGACATCCTCGAGAAAGCTAGTAACCGGACTCAAATAAAAATCCAAATGAAAAGATAAGACAAAACAAGCCATAATATCAACAACCAGTAAGAATATTTTCCAAATTTTGATCTCTTTGTTGTTTAATTGTCTAGAAGATTGATAAGATGCTTGTTTGATAAAGCCTGATTTCGGAAATGACACATACCATATAAGATGCCAAGTCTGGTTTCGATCATGTGAGCACCTATATAAGGCAATGATAAAGCCTAATTTTAGAAAGACACATATTGTATAAGATGTCAAGTATTGTTTCGATCAATGTGACCACCTGTATAAGGCGATGATAATGCTTGACTAAATGATAATGTTTTTTTTCAAGCACACATTTGTTTGGTTTGACTTGATGACCTTGTTGACTTATTTTGAGTGAAATGATGAACCCTAAAGGATTGACCTAGTGCAGTCTTAAGGGCTCATCGATTGATGGCCTTGCCTACGTTATACACGTAGAGACCTAGTAGTTTGACATGTCAACTAACTTTGTCTTATTGACTAAGGATTGTGTCATCATTTTAATTTGACAAACCTTAAAAGACTGACCTAATTCCTCGAGGGAACATCGATAGATGGCCTTGCCTACATCCAGTCGCAGAGGCATCATAGTTCGACATGACCAATGACTTTGTCTTATTGAACAAGGATTGTGTCATGATTTTAATTTGACAAACCTAAAAAGATTGACCTAATGCCTCGGGGGCACATCGATAGATGACATTGCCTACATCCAGTCACATAGGCAACGTAGTTTAACATGATGATGATTGACTAACACAACTAACTCTGACTCTATTTTTGGGATTTTTGAAAGATATCTGAATGTTTTTGGATTTTGACATGTTTCTATTTTTTGTCTTTTTGAGGTTTTATGATTTTTTTGGATTTTTTTCAGGATATTTTACGATGTTTTTGGATTTTTTTAGGACATTTTACGATCTCAAAACAACAAGTGCAAGATCCAAATGACCTAGGCTGAGTATTTTCCCCTAGTCAGGTATAAGACCAATAAGATGGAATGAGGATGTGGAGTGTACTTGATGTCAATCCTTCCAAGTTATGGAAAGGACAACCATTTATTTTCAATGATAATAAGGATGGTAAATGATAAGGTGTGTGGATAAGTAGGATAAGTGGTATGAAAGTTCTGTCAAATTGGAATAATGGTAGATGGAGGAGAAAAATTGACTACACATGGCGCTTGTTTGCCAGGTTTTCACCATGGTACTTATCCAAAGCGCCACCAAAGTGGTTTTCACTATTGGACGAATTATTTCTCTTTACTATTTTGTTGATTTTTCAATTTTTTTAGTGTTATGAAGATGCTTGTTTGCCAAGTTTTCATCAAGGTAAAAAAATTTCTTGGGTGTTATGTTTCTGCTTGATTCTTTGTATTTTCCATTAAGACCAAGTCACCAATGTCAAAATCTCGACTTAAGACTTTCTTGTTATAGTTGTGATGAAGACAATTTTGATATGCTTGGAGGTGATCTTGTGCCTTTAGTCTTCGTTCCTATAGGAACTCTAGCTCATGCAATCTTGACACATAGTACTCTTCATTGTCGATATGCCCTTTTAAAGATACCCTTAGGGAAGGAATTTTGACCTCTATAGGCAAGATGGCTTAAGAAACAAATACCAAAGAATATGGAGTGGCATTGGTGGGAGTGTGGACGCTTGTGTAGTAAGCCCATAGGGCAAGGTTAAGCTATAAATGCCAATCATGACTAGCGTCATTGATGGTCTTTTTAAGGATTCAAAGGATTTTTCTGTTTGATGCCTCAACTTGGTCATTACCCTGTGGGTAATATGGTGTAGAAAAGTGGTGCTGGATATGGAATTCTTGGAAAAGGTGACAGACTTCTTATTTTTTAAATGGGTATAAATTATCCATGATTATGGATTGAGGAACACCATACTAACAAATGATGTAGTTAAGGATGAATTTAGAAATTTGTATTCCGGTAATGTAGGTCATAGGAATCGCTTCAATCCACTTAGTAAAGTATTCAGTTGTAGTAATGATGAATTTATGACCGTTGGAGGATGTAGGATGTATCTTACTGATGAGATCAATTCCCCATTGGGAAAAGGGCCATGGTGAAGTTAGTGGATGAAGCTCTTATGTTGGTGCATGTATCAAGTCTCCGTGAAACTAGCACTATCGATATTTCTTGAAAAAGACGTACAAGTCCTTTTCCATCGTAGGCCAATAATAGTCTAGTCTCATAATATTTTTAGCTAAGGTGGGACCGCTAGAGTGGGATCTACATACACCCTCATGTACCCCATGTAAGGATTCTTTTTCTTCTTCAATATTTAGACATCTCAACAAGGTGTTGTCTAGGGCACATCTATAAATGGTATCTTCAATGATGGTATACTTGGAAGACCTATGGATAAATGTCCTACATTGGTTGTTTGATAGCTCTAGGGGTAGCATTTGGGAATGAAGGTAGTCATATATGTCTTTGTACCATGGGGAATTGGGACCAACAAGTTCACACACCATCTCAAAATCTGGGACGTCAAAGGCAAGGACCAAAAACTCGAATTTAGGCATGTGTGCTAGGCATGTCCAAGATTGAACCAATGGTTGCCATGGTGTCTGCTACCCTATTTTGAATGTAGAGTATTTGATGAAAAATGATGTTGTCAAAATATTGTTTGAAACTATCTGTCATCCGCTTGTATGGGGCGAGCTTTTCATCTTTGGTTTCATAGTCATCATTAACTTGTTTGACTATCAACTAAGAATCTCCATAAAGTTGTAGGTGCTTAATCTTCCATTTGATTTCCATTTGTAATACTATTATAAGAGCCTCATATTTTGTTGTATTATTGGTGCATGGAAAAGCAATTGTGAATGACTTAGGTTGCCCTATCGCGGGATAAATAATATGCCTACCCTTGAACCATGATTTTTGTGGGGCCCATCAAAATATAAATTCCATGTCATTCCTGTGTCAAGGGTGAAGATGAATTCATTAGGAAAATTTTAAACTAGATGATGATCTACCTTAATCAGTGCGTCTTCCAGCTGGTTAGCAATAACTTGTCCTTTTATAGCTTTTCTTTCTACATACTAGATATTGTATTCACTGAGTACCATTACCCATTTAGCCAGTTGTCTTGTTAATCTTTCTTTACTAAGGAGATACTTCAAAGGATCTATCTTTGTGTCCAACATTGTTTGGTGGTTTAACATGTAGTGCCTAAGTTTTTGAGTAGCAAAAGCTACTACAAGGCAAGCACGTTCTATGGGACTATAATTTAGCTCATATCCCACCAAAGTATGACTAATATAATAGATTTCCCTTTTATGTACCTCATTATCATTTTGTGCAAGTAAGGCTCCTAGCATTGATGTGGTTTCTGAAATGTAGAGTATCAAAGGTCATCCATTAGTAGGTGGCATTAGAACTGGTGGTGTAAGTAGGTAATCCTTGATCAATTGAAAATCTTCTTGGCATTTACCTGTCCATAGAAACGGTACCCCTTTTCTGAGTAGATGTTGGAAGGGATGTATTTTATCTACTAACTGCACTATGAATCACCTAATAGACTACAATCTCCCTTGTAGTTTCCATAGTTGACTTATATTGGCCGGTGGAGGCTTGTCCATTATAGCTTTCACTTTTGTTAGGTCTACTTCAATGCCTCATCTAGAAATAACGTATCCTAGAAGTTTTCCTAATTGCATGCCAAATAAACATTTTTTAGGATTTAGCCTCACTTTATATTCTTCTAGTCTTTGAAAAATCTTATCTAGGACCCGTAAGTGATCAGCCCTTGTCAATGATTTAGCTATTAGATCATCCACATAGTCTTCCATGAGAGTGTGTATGAGATCATGGAAAATGGTTGTCATGGCGCGTTGGTATGTGGCTTCGGCATTTTTAAGTCCAAAAGGCATGGAATTCCAACAATAAATTCCTCATGGACAAGTAAAAGTCTTCTTATGTTGGTCTTCAGGTGAGATTCTGATTTGATTGTATCCTGAGAAATGATCCATGAGGGATAAAATTTCATATCCTGATGTTAGGTCCACAATCATGTCAATATTTGGCAGAGGAAAGTCATCCTTAGGACATGCTTTGTTTATATCTCAGAAGTCTGTATAGATGCGGATGCCCACTATTGGTTTCATTACTGGTACAAGATTGGAAATCCATTTTGCATAGTCGATTGATCTGATAAAGCCGACATCCAAAAGTTTCTTTAGTTCAGCTTTGACTAATAAAGCAATTTGTGGGTGCATTTTCCTTAATTTTTGCTTCACGGGTTTAACACCTAGTTGTAATGGTAAGTTATGTAATACCAAGTCAGGATCCAATTCAAGCATGTCGGCATATAACCATGTAAAGTTGATCTGTCATTTTTTGAAGAAGTTGCGAAATTTAAGTTTCTATGTTTATGTCAAAGATGTCGCAAAATTAATTACCTAGGGATTATCTTTAGTGCCTATGTTGATCTCCATAGATTCCTCAACTAACATTAGTGACTTTTCTTGAGCAACGGGGAGAATTTTCAACCCTCCATCCTTGGGTGCCTTAGAGTGTTTTTTTCCCTTGGATGCGTCCTTATTTTTTACTTTTTCATTATCCAAAGGTGCCTTTCAATTTTCACCTATGAACTCATTATTTTTTATTTTTTTCATTTTTTTTCTTATTGTTTCTACTTTTGCGACCGGAGGGGTGAAAAGAGTCCCCAAAATAATCCATGTTATCCAAGTCTATGGTAAATCTAGCCTTATGGTCACCACTAGGTATGGGAAACTATTGGTCTTATTTCCTGAACTGGATGCTTTTCCTTTTCCATGGTCATGTAATGGATCAGTAAAGACCTTATGATGGTTGTTTGAGTATGTTTGTTTCTGTCCATTAACTTCAATAGTTCTATTTTCAATGAGATCCTGTATAATGTTCTTCAACTATCGGCATTGTGGTAGACTATGTCCCTTAGTTCGGTGGAAATCACAAAAAGCATTTTCATCCCACCAAGAGGATTTAAATTGTCCAGGATCATATTTTTTTAGCTTAAGAAGTTGTATGAGTTTTTTTTTTTATCAGTTCTTTGAAGACTAATTCAATCGGATCCCCTAGGGGATTGAATTCGTGTTTTGGAAACCTCCTTTGGGGTCGTGGTTGTTGCATGTTTTGGACAAGATTGGTAGTTTGGTCAGCATTGTTGGGTGTGTCATTATAGGGGTTGTGTCATTTAAATGCAATGATCCGTCCTGCATGTAGGGTTTTAGCATCCACAATGCCATTATTAGTTATGTTCTTGTTTCGGGACCAAAATTTGTTCCTATCATTAGGGGTGTTTTGAACGTTTGGATTCCTGCCATTATTAGTTATGTTCTTGTTTCGGGACCAAAATTTGTTCCTATCATTAGGGGTGTTTTGAACGTTTGGATTCCTATTTGACATCTTGATTTCATCTTTGTCAATGGGAACCTTTTCAGGTATGATACCCTTTTCTACTAGTTCCACAAAATAAGTGCAACACTGTACTCTTAGGTCACTTCTCAATTTTGAATTAAGGTTTTCTAGGAATATGGTGACCTTTTGCTTTTCAGGTATTTCAACAGGGCATCGACTAGCTAGACTACTCCATCTTTGGAAGAAGGTGATAAAGTTTTCTCCTTCATCTTGTGTGGTGTGTGTAAGTGTGTGGAAAATATGTGTAAAGAAATAACAATAACACACTTCAATAAAACATTATTAGAGAATTCAAATGACAAATTGATCTAATTGAAGCATGATGAAATCTCTTAAATCATTCCATTGCTCTCTATCTCCAAGGATTTAATAAACCAAAGTGGCACTCAGATTGTATGCACTATGATTATTAAAATGACAACCTAGAGAATGAGAATGATAAACTATATGATATGTTGTGATGAAATGATTGATAATGAAAGCTATGATAATGATAATGAAATATATGATATGATAAACTATTGTAAACTAAGATGCAACTGATATGAAAGTCATGATTATGAATGCTAATATGATTGCTAAAATGATCCTATTTGATCATTTCTAAATATTGTATGCTCCAATTTAATTCCTGTAGAGTAAGTTTGCACAAAGATGGGATTCATTTCCTATAGCAAGAGGTTGCTTTTATAGATTTTTTAAGGAAAATTGTGATGTGGCAACAAACAACGGTTCAGATTTGATCTAGATAAATCAATGGTAGAGAATGATGAAGTTGGAGAAGAAGAAGGGGAATGTTTATCTCAGCAAAACATTCTTCCAAGTGACCAAGAAGAAAAAGTGGAAGAAGAGAGCCAAGTCTCTTAAGAGTGTTCCAAAATTGGTTGGAAAGATAAAGCATAATTGAATACAATTTGAAACTTTCAATTTTGGTTGAGAGAAAAGATATAGACATGTGCTCAATTGAAAATTAGACTTATTCAATTTTGGAGGAATATTAATTAAATAAAACAAATAATTGAAATTTGTTTATTTAATGAAAGGGGATGATAATTAAATAAAACAAACTATGTGACTATGTTTATTTAATTAAGACAGAAGAAAATAGAATATGAACTATATAAATAAATATTTCTATTTATTTATAAGTGGATGAATTAAAGGTTAATTAATCAAATAATTGTATTTAATCACTGATACATTTGACTCCAAATTCTGACAAAAGTTCATCAAAATTTTGATTAACTTTCGTCGATTTTCCAACGAACTTTGAAATGTCAAAATTCTTATTAGTCACCACTAGGTATGCCTTCTCGCAACCCCATGAACTCAACATATTTCTTTGTCGTTCTCAAAGGTATCTAAGATGGGGATGTCTTGTTGATCCCAATCGATAAGTTGGGGATATACCAGGGGCATGTCATCATCGGAAATATTAGAGGTAGAGGCCAATAGGGTGAGGATATACCTATTGACATGGTCACAAAAGTTTCTTATCAAATCATCCTTATTCATTTCCTTGCGAATAGGTAGATTCTGAGATGGACCCATTGTAAAGGTTTCGTTATTAGAAGCAGGTTCGACAGGTTCCTAAGAGGCAGGATCAATGGATTCCCAAAAGTAACATTCGATCCATTCTTCTTTTGTCAAAATTGTTTGAGGATGGGAATTAGGTGGATTTTTTGAGGGATTAAGCATTTGGTCAAGTTCCCCAAATAGTTTATCAAGTTCAATGAAAGTGGTGGAGGAGAGGGAATCCCACTCATATTCATTAGAGTTAGGGGAATTGGTAGTAGCACTGGTCAGATGCTCATTGGATGTCTCGATATCTTCATAAGCACTTACTTCCTCTTGTGATGGTGCTGAGGTACTAGAAACGCCAATCTTAATTGGTTGAAACCCTAGCCCTAGGCCTTTTGGTCGCTTAGAGACAATGATGGGTTCAGTCCTCCCATTCTAATGTAGTCCTAGCCTACTATGTCTGTCATATCCTTTGTTTGCATTATCTTAAAACCTTTTCCATATTGATTTGTAGGTATTTGAGCGGGTGGAGGAGGTTCTTCATTGTATTCTTAGTATAACCAAGAGGTCACATCTTTATTTATAGCTTCTCTAATTAATTCCCCCCATTTTATAAGTCATTGTGGGAGGGACATGTAATGTGACAATGGATTATCTCCTATCTACCATTGGTATACCATATGATTTAGGAGGAACCAACTGGTTGATATAATAAGATGCTTTCATATGATACTCTCCATAGCCCTTATCTTGGATCTCAACCTTAGGAGTGGAAGGTGGTGTTTTGGAAGTAGATGTTTTGGAAAGAGTGGATGGATTAATATACTGAGATGAGTTGGATGATGAAGCCTCATGATTAATAGGCACCTATCATTGGGGTATTCCACATAGGCTAGTGCAATACTAGAAAGGGTCAGGATCACCATCTATAGTGATCTCGATGCCAATGTATGAGAATTTAAGGCATTGATAGTAACTGGAAGGGACAACCTTCATAGCATGTATCCATGGTCTGCCTAGTAAAAGATTATATGGAAGGACAAGATCCAAGACTTGGAAATTGGTATCCATAACTGCAAGACCAATTCTAATGGGGAGCATTACAACTCCTTTAGATGACCATTTTGCATCGTCATATGCCTTAATGACAATGCTCTTAGTAGTTTCCACACATGCCTCTTAGAAGCCGAATTCCTTAACCAGTTTCAAGGTGCAAAGATTCAACCCTACTCCTCCATCTACCAAGACTCATCTAACTTTTGTTTTATGAACAATAACTTCAAGGTGCAATGGGTCATTGTGATCTATCTTCTCAGTTGAGTAATCTTATTCAAAGAAGGTAGCATGATGAGATTTGGTTAGGTATCCTACCATCTCTTGGAAATGATTGACATCTAGGTTGGTGGGGATGGTCATTCTTTGCAAAGCTTTGTCTAAAATAGCTCGATGATTGGGTGATATACTCAAAAGTTCCAAGATAGAAATTTGTGTTGGGGTCTTCTCCAATTGTTCAAGTAAATTGTACTGAGACTTGGAGGACTGTGATTGTTGTTGCAAAGGAAGACCTTAGGTGGTTATCTAATTTCATCAAGTTTTGACGACACATTCAGGAGTTTTCTTTATGGTAATAGTGTTGATATGTCCATCGGCGGCTCAAATGTGATTTATGATTGAGTCATGGTTATTGTCATACTTGAAAATAGCATAGTTGGCCGAATTATTGGTCTTATTTCCCGAACTAGAGGCTTTTCCTTTTCCATGGTCATGTAATGGATCAATAAAGACCTTGCAGTCGCTTTTTGATGATGTTTGTTTTTGTCCATTAACTTCAATAGTTATGTTTTCAACGAGATCATGTATAATGTTCTTCAACTATCGGCATTGTGGTACACTATGTCCCTTAGTTCAGTGGAGATTGCAAAAAGAATTTTCATCCCACCAAGAGGGTTTAAATTGTCCAGGATCATATTATTTTGGCTCAGGAAGTTGTATGAGTTTTTGTTTTATTAGTTCTTTGAAGACTAATTCAATCAGTTCCCCTAGGGAAGTGAATTCACGTTTTTGAAACCTCCTTTGGGGTCATGGTTGTTGCATGTTTTGGACAAGATTGGTAGTGTTGGGTTTCAAAAACGCAGGTTTGAACCATGAGAGGTTTCCAAGCTCCCACAACACTTTTGGCCAACGTACAAGGCCAATTGATGCAATTGAACCTTCTTCTCTTTAGGTTTTGCTAGACCAAGGCGGGTGTACCTAATGAATGATGCAGATTTTGAAATGTATTTCCTGATTGAGCAATCTATCCACAATGGCAAATGGAAGTGAATAGATAAAAAACACTACACCTACTCCTACTCCTACTCCTACTGCACAAAAGAAAGGTTTTGAAAATGTTGTTTAATATGAACTTTTATCTTTGGGTTGAGGCAGATCAGTGCCTTCTATCCACATGGGCAACAAAGTAAAAAATTAAGAATTATGTGTGTTTCCTTCTCTGGTTTAATTCTAGTTGTTAGGCTCTTTGAAAATGAAATTCCAATTACTGGCATACAACTTCATTTATTTATGTCTTACATAAATAGTGCTAGAATGTTTCTTAACCTAGTTCTTCTTTAACTACCCAAAAGAAATCCTAAAATTGCAGTGACTTACTTGAAGGGATTTAATTCTGACTTATAGACACCAACAAATAAAAATCACACAAAATGGGAATACATTCTGATAAATCAGAGATTATACTTGATATGCTGATTTAAAAAATTAAAGGATATCAAGTTGGAGAGAACCAGATAAAAGAATGTAAATTATTACAACACAACAACTAAAACAGGAAGGTTTTCACCAGTTAAAAACATTAATCTCCATTGCTCTATTTCAAGAAAGATCTGTACACTTTTTACATTCCCCAGTCCGAAAAAATCTAATTCCTACTCTCTCTACCTCCTATCCCTAATTTTTACAACAGATTTATACAATACATTCCAAGGGTCATGACCCTTCATTTTTTACTACTGTCATTTGACTTATTGGAAAATTAAATATTTTAACTATATTCAAGCTTTTATTTCTTCCCTTTTTACCTTTATCGCTCTTTATAATTTCACTTTATACATTGCTGCTCCTTTACTTTTATTTCCTCGTGGCTTTCTTTCGCTTACTGCCTCACCGTGGTTCACCTTCCATCCCTTCATGGTATAACAGTGTTTGACTTTAACTGATCCCTTACCGCACAACCATAGGCTTAACCTTTACCTTCGGTGGTATTGTGGTACTGGCATTAACTATCCTCTTTGTTGTCCACCGCTCCACCATGGTCTCCGCTTTAATTTCCAACAGTACCACAGTGACCCACCGTAACCATTCTCTTGCCATCTATCACCATCCACCGTGCCACTACGGTTTCCGTTATGGGTTCCAGTGGTACCGTGACTAACATCTAATGTTACCTTCACCACTGTCCATCGTCCACCGTGCTACTATGGTCCCCTCTGTGGCTGATCACGGTGCGGTGGTAGCCGGCTTCGTTGTCTACTAACGATTTACCACAATCACCATGGTCTACATGCTAACTGTCGGTGGTACCACGGTGAACCTTCTGACCTCCTCCTCGCTACTGCTGCACTGGTTATCTCACCACCACCGTGATACCATGGTCAATGAATTGACCGCGCATGGTGTGGCGATAAGAACCTTATGCCTGCATGTTAACTGCTACTGCCATACCATGAGCCCATTGTGGGAGGTCATAGTAAAGCGGTATATGATATAAAAGGGAAATATTATGGCCCATAAGCTATATTTTGATTTTTTGGATGGTGGTAAAATGTATTAAAGAGGTAAGAATGATAAAATGATTTTTTTGTGAAAAGATAGTGAAATATTCAATTCAAAATGGGAAAATCATTTAGTTTCTTGATCGAAATTTTTGGTTCTAACAGTGGCTCCTGTTGGGGATGAGTGGTTTTTCAAATCACTGCAAGAATCCAAAATATCTTTGGGAGAGTAGACCAAGCAAAGACATGAAAAAATAAAGGTAATGGAAGATGGAGGGAATGAAAAAATGAAGGATATGAAAGATGGAGCAAATAGAGAATGGAAAACCCTACACTACTACACATGGAAACGAAAGAAATGCTTTCAAAAAGGGAACTCCTAAGAATGTACATGTACTGGCAAACCCAAACCCTTCAAAGATTCCTAAAACTACTGTGCATGGAAAAGAAAATTTTAAAAAGGTTTTGCTAAGAATTGTCCATGCACTAGAAATCCTTAATCTTTTGTACCTGCTATGGTTCAAAAAATCAAACCATAAGGGATGGCCCCAGGCCACCCCGAAAAGAAAAACCTATGCTTTCCTCTGTCATAGACTTTGTTCTTATTAAAGCTCATCAAGTTTCTTTTGAAATTATCCATTCCACCTGCCCTGTAACATGCACTGCCATTGAAAACCTTTAGGAAAATATTGTATTCAACTTGATTCATATTCATTTCACCACTTTGCATTTCATCATTCTCATTATCATATGAAAAATATTTATCACCCTCAGCATACAAAATGTACCCATATTCAACAAAACATTCATAGGTTTGCTCATTATCATATATTACTAAATGTTCCAGCAACTGCACTGGGACCTAAAAAATCTGAATGCTTTTCTTGGAAATCTACAAATTCTATCTCATCAGCATCTTTTGAAACCATCAAATCAGAATTACTTTCCATTTCTTTTATATTACCAATTGGCATTGACACATATTCTTGATCCATATAGTCATCCTTATACATACTTGAATCAGTAAATGTTGAACACTTATCATCAATGATATGCAAACCAGTATCCTTCTCTTGCAAGCAAAAATTATTCAAATCTCATACCTCTTCTTGGACACAAATGGATTCTTGATCAGCTCCAAAGAACTCATCATCACTGTGAGAGATGCACATGGGGTTATATGAATTGTTACACATAGTATCTTCACTGTCAAAGTAGATATATGCTAGAGCCAAAACTTTAGAATTATCTCTATGTGCATACTTCTGGTATTCAAGAGTCAACAAATATGAAACTTGCTCACTACTGAGTGAACATGTTTCATCCAAATCTTCTGCTATTTCTCCAACTTCTTGATAATCACCCTGTTGTAGATCAACATCCATAACCTCACCCTCACAATTGGAATCACAATTTGTTATGCAGGAGAGACTCTCCATATCTTCACTGTTGAATGGCATGGTACCTTCTTCTATTTCAGCTTCTGAAGCATTACTGATGTACTCCCCAGATGATGTGTCCCCACCAATATCGTTAATGTTGCAATCATCTTCCAAATCTAAAAAATTGTCATTAGAAATTCTAGTAGCGCATGCTTCCTTTGTTTGTTGCATTGTTTGAGCATCCATGATATCACTATTAGATTTATTATTGCCAGTATCCATGTACCTTGTCCCAAGCATGGAATCAATAAATTTATTTCCTACATCAAAGGCTTATTGTTTTGATGACTCTGACCAATCAATTGATTCAAGCTTTGATTCTCTTAAAAATTGTGCAAAAAACATGGGTCTTGTAGGCCTAAGATGAGGAGGTAAATGCATACAGATGTCTATCATCCTATTGTGCATAGAGTTCACATCTTCTCCCTTATATCTCCTTATGTCAAAAAAGGCATCCACAACACTTTTATTTCTTTCTTGAATTTGAAAATACTCATCAAAAGCGTTTTGTTGTGAATGGAGTAAATTACCTTTATTATCAAATCTCTCAGTTGCATCAAGTGGTACTTGTGGTGTCCAAGATCTCCTAGAATTTGTGTCTTCATTCTCAATACATGATGACCTATTTGGTGATGTACTTGGAGCAAGTTTGACTCCCAATTGCCACAATTGTTAGTTCACTTGTAGCATCTGTTCTTCTAATTGTAGCCTTTGTTGTCTCAATTCCTTCAACTCTCTCATTGACTACTATCTCCTTTCTTCTTCTGCCATCATGACAAAATATTACTACTTCACAACACCCATGCATTATTTATCAAATGAAATAGAGTCGCCACCTACTTTTCCCAAAAGTAGGAAAATGATTTTTTTTTTTTTGATATTGTTTTGGTTTGCCCCAGCAGAATCTCCAAAAAAATGTAAAACTTTGCTAACTCAATAAATGGATAGGCTGAAAAAAATTTCCTAAGTAATTCCCCAGTAGAGTCGCCAAACTGTTGGGTCTCAAAAATGCAGGTTTGAACCACGAGAGGTTGCCAAGCTCCCACAATGCTTTTGGCCAACATAAAAGGCCAATTGATGCAATTGAACCTTCTTCTCTTTAGGTTCTACTAGACCAAGGTAGGTGTACCTAATGAATGATGCAGATTTTGAAATGTATTTCCTGATTGAGCAATCTGTCCACAATGGCAAATGGAAGTGAATAGATAAAAAACACTACACCTACTCCTACTCCTACTCCTACTGCACAAAAGAAAGGTTTTGAAAATGTTGTTTAATATGAACTTTTATCTCTGGGTTGAGGCAGATCAGTGCCTTCTATCCACATGGGCAACAAAGTCAAAAATTAAGAATTATGTGTGTTTCCTTCTCTAGTTTAATTCTAGTTGTTAGGAAATTTGAAAATGAAATTCCAATTACTAGCATACAACTTCATTTATTTATTTCTTACATAAATAGTGTTGGAATGTTTCTTAATATGGTTCTTCTTTAACTACCCAAAAGAAATCCTAAAATTGTAGTGACTTACTTGAAGGGATTTAATTCTGACTTACAGACACCAACAAATAAAAATCACATAAAATGAGAATACATTCTAATAAATCAGAGATTATACTTGATATGCTAATTTAAAAAATTAAAGGATCTCAAGTTGGAGAGAACAGGATAAAAGTGTAAATTATTGATACACAACAACTAAAAATGGAAGGTTCACTAGTTAAAAACATTAATCTCCATTGCTCTGTTTCAAGAAAGATCTATAGATATTTTACATTCCCCAGTCTGAAAAAATCTCATTCCTACTCTCTCTACCTCTTGTCCCTAATTTTTACAACAGATTTATACAATACATTCCAAGGGTCACGACCCTTCATTTTTTGTTACAACCGTTTTAATTCTCTGACAGAAATTTAAAATATTTAATTGGGTTGCCTTATCGGCAAATTAAATATTTTAACTATATTTGAGCTTTTATTTCTTCCCTTTTTACCTTTATCACTCTTTATAATTTCACTTTATACATTGCCGCTCCTTTACTTTTATTTCCCCATGGCTTTCTTTTGCTTACTGCCTCACCATGGTTCACCTTCCATCCCTCTGTGGTACAGCGGTGTTTGACTTTGACTAATCCCTTACCACGCAACCACGGGCTTAACCTTTACCTCTGATGGTATTGTGGTACTAGCATTACCTATCCTCTTTGTTGTCCACCCCTCCACCGCGGTCTCTACTTTAACTACCAGCAGTACCACGGTGACCCACCGTAACCATTCTCTCGCCATCTATCACCATCCACCGCGTCACCGCGGTTTCCGTTATGGCTTCTAGTGGTACCGCGACTAACATCTAATGTTACCTTCTCCACTGTCCATCGTCCACCGTGCTACCGCGGTCCCCTCTTTGGATGGTCACGGTGCAACGGTAGCCGGCTTCATTGTTTGCTAATGGTTTACCGCAATCACCGTGGTTTGCATGCTAACTATCAGCGGTACCACGGTGAACCTTTTGACCGCTTCCTCGCTGCTGTTGCGCCGCTTCTCTCACCGCCACCATGATACCATGGTCAATTAATTGACCGTGCGCGATGTGGCTGTAAGAACCTTATGCCCGCCTGTTAACTGCTACCGCCATACCGCGAGTCCATTGTGGGAGGCCACAGTAAAGTGGTATCTGATATAAAAATGAAATATTACGGCCCGTAAGGTATATTTTGATTTTTTGGATGATGGTAAAATGTATTAAAGAGGTAACAATGATAAAATTATTTTTTTGTGAAAGGATAGTGAAATATTCAGTTCAAAATGGGAAAATCATTTAGTTTCTTGATGGAAATTTAGGGTTCTAATAGGTAGTTTGGTCAGCATTTTTGGGTGTGTCATTAGAGGGGTTGTGTCCTTTAAATGCAATGACTAGTCCTACATGTAGGGTTTTAGCATTGATAATGCCATCATTAGTTACATTCTTGTTTCGGGACCAAAATTTGTTCCTATCATTAGGGGTGTTTTGAACATTTGGATTCATGTTTGACATCTTGATTTCATCTTTGTCAATGAGAGCCTTTTCAAGTATGATACCCTTTTCTACTAGTTCCACAAAAGAAGTGCAATAGTGTACTCTTAGGTCACTTCTCAATTTTGAATTAAGGTTTTCTATTCTAGGAATATGGTGACCTTTTTCTTTTTAGGTATTTCAACAGGGCATCAACTAGCTAGACTACTCCATCTTTGGAAGAAGGTGATAAAGTTTTATCCTTCATCTTGTGTGGTGTGTGTAAGTGTGTGGAAAATGTGTAAAGGAATAACAATAACACACTTCAATAAAACATTATTAGAGAATTCAAATGACAAATTGATCTAATTGAAGCATGATAAAATCTCTAGAATCATTCCATTGCTCTCTATCGCCAAGGATTTATTAAACGAAAGTGGCTCTCAGATTGTATGCACTATGATTATTAAAATGACAACCTAGAGAATAAGAATGATAAACTATATAATATGTTGTGATGAAATGATTGATAATGAAAGCTATGATAATGATAATGAAATATATGATATGATAAACTATTATAAACTAAGATGCAACTGATATGAAAGTCATGATTATGAATGCTAATATGATTGCTAAAATGATCATATTTGATAATTGATAAATATTGTATGCTCCAATGTAATTCCTATAGAGTAAGTTTGCACAAAGTTGGGATTCATTTCCTATAGCAAGAGGTTGCTTTTATATATTTTTGAAGGGCGTTTACACATTGCTTCAAAGAAAAAATTTGCTACTAGTACTAACAAAAATTTCCTGGTATGGCCTAGACACTGATTTTCAAGTGATAATGGATATATGCTCCCTCAAGAGATAAATCGATGAATTTTTGAATTTTTTGTAAATTTTCAAATTTTTATGATTTTTGTGATAATTTGATGCTAATTTGATATTGAGGTGATTTATCTCCCGACAAATGATGTGAAAACTACCCCATTGATGAATTGATGAATTAAAACCCTTTGGAAAATAAAATAAATCAACCCCATAAAATTCCTACTTAATTAGCCTAAAAAGGGTAAAAAGTTGGATTAGAAGCTCATTTGTGCATTATGATTTTGAAATTTGAGAGTGATTAAGCAAATTAGAAACTTCTAAGGAAGATGGTGATTCCCTACCACACACACCAATTTGAGCGCGTGCGACATCATAACCACCCAATAGCATATGGACCTTCGGTACGTACCCCAATAAACCTTCTCGTAATTCATGCAAATCATTTTTCCCTACCTTTTCATGTTTGAATTTTTCCTTCATAGTTTTAGCGCATTCATAGCCCGATGTAGCGCATTAAATTTGTGTTTTAGTGCATTTATTTTTTTTGCGCATGGAACTAGATTTTTAGCACTTAGACTACCTAAAATGGCACATTTACTAAATTAATGCATAGATAGGATTTTGTAGCACATAGATATGATGTTTTAGTGCATAGGTAGGAATAGCGCATTAATAAGCTAGATTAGTGCATTGAATGAATGAAATAGCACATCTAGGGGAATAGCGCATTAACAACCTGTTTTGGTGCATCGACTGCCTAAAATGGCGCATCCACCATATTGGTGCATTGATGAACTGTTTTAGCGCATTGGTGAATTTTAATGGCGCATTGACTTTTTTAGTGCTTTGACAAACTATTTTAGCGCATCCAAGTTGGAAAGATGTAATTTTCAATAAACTATTTGATTTTAATGTTCTTCAATCGCTCAGCCTTTGATGTGATTTTGATTGATGATCCTGATAGATTTCGATGATTATTGATCTCATGATAGGTGAGATTCAATGATTGATTAATAATAATTGACCTCATGATAGGCGAGGAACAATTATAAATTGATTGATTAACCTCATGATAGGCAAGGTTGAATTATTGATAAACCTCATGATAGGTGAGGTTGAATGATAGATTGATGCTCACGAGATTTGATCAAAGTCTCACCAGAGCTGATTAGATTAATAGGATGATTGATGTTTGATTGATTGCCAAGATTACTGATTTGCAATTTTTTGTGATGATAGGAGACATTGGCGAATCTACAGATTCACGAGCGTTTTCCTAGGACATGGGATTTGATACCTCAGCTAGTGCAGCTTGAGGTAGCCATTATTGCATGATGCGGTTTTTCCTCTCTTCTAGATATGCCCCAGATTAGGATTAACAGGGGTCTCCTGACAGCCTTAGTAGAAAGGTGGCATAGTGAGCATAACACCATTCACTTACCTACCAGTGAGATGACCCTGGAGGATGTGTACCATATTTTGAGGATACCTGTTGTTGGAGAGCTAGTATTATATGATCATACTCAGTAGGGAGGGATTGATGCTTTGTGCAAAGCATTTGAGGATGATTGGATATGTGGTTATGAGATTCCCAAGAGAGAGATGGTTGATGCATATGCGACACTACCATCCATACTTGTTGGATTCATTGGGGTTTCCTATGTCCCGATCGTAGGTCGAAGGGACTGTTAGCTGGATGGGGTTAGATCTTGGAGTATATGATTGTACAAGGTACCATATATGCTTGGGGTTGTTGTATGTTAGCCCATTTAAACCATGATTTACACCAAGTTGTTTATCTCAAAGGATGCATCTTATCAATCAGTGTCACCTTGTTACAGATATGGGAATGGGAGCATATATCCATCACACATCTCGTTGCAGATAGATAGCAGCTAGTTGGGAGACCTTATGTTCATGGCTACACAGGTCCAGTTGTCTAGCATAGGCTAGGCAAATTGCATTATTGGAGGTGCATGTTGGATGATCTTGAGTCTGTTGTATGGCGGCCCTATATTGGTTGTGAGTATTGGGTGGAGGATGATACGGAGATGCCATTTTTGTGCCAGTATATGTACCTAATTGGGAGGACCCGATTTATCATTAAGAGATTCTTGTTGAGGAGGGTGATGCAACAGTATGGTAGATTACAAGGTATGCCATAGGGTGTCACTTATTATGCACAATAGCATATGGATTCTACAGAGTGGGGGCACACCCTATCATATGATGCAGCAGTTGAGGAGTACTAGGGGTTGTAGCCGATCATTTGGGATTACCATCTAGAGGTTATTGAGGCTTTGATGTCTGAGGAGAATGTGTAGTATCTCTTCTTACATCCATTCCCATGGATCTCCAACGCAGATGAGTCGATACCATTATTAGATGAGGAGGAGAGGGCAGTAGTACATGGTCATAGGTGGAGGAGAAGAGATAGAGGAGATGTGAAGGAGGAGATGGCAGAGGAGGAGGTGGCATAGGAGGAGATGGTAGAGATCAGTGATGATGACAATGATGGAGATGGGGGTGGCAGAGGTGGCGATGTTGTATCATTTGTTTTCAAGGATCTCATGGTGCCTCAATGGAGGAGGTCTTTTGTGGAAGAAGCATAGCAGTGTGTGTAGATTGGACTACCCTCACAACAACAACAGACACAGATAGATTTTTTATAGGTGCATGTACAAACACTACAGGGTTAGTTATCATAGGTGCAAGAATTTTTATCACAGGCACAGACTCAAGCTGCACAGGCACATGCACAGCTAGCCACATTGACAACGGAGAGAAATGTTGCTAGACAGCAGGGCGAGAAGGTAGTGGGCTTAGTCGATAGACTGCAAAGAGTGGCAGAGGGGACCACCATTGGTGATATGATGAGAGAGGTCACCCGAATCACTAGAGAGGTCAAGTACTATCGGGGCCGATATCATGCAGTTGTACCAGTAGAGTAGAGGTTGAGCTATGCTTAGTCTAGATAGGCATGTAACCACTCTCGAACCACCAGTATGGGTGTGACCTAGCCAGCACGTTGAGATCTTGGTCCAGACCTAGGTACAGGTGCACTAGGTGTAGGTCCCTCAGGTGGAGGTTTAGCGAGGCCAATGAGGTCTGGGGAGAGCACCTCATAGATTCCATTTGATCATACTTGATGTATTTTGAGATATTTGATGATGTACACTCTGATTTTGACTCGCTGCCTTTTTGATATTATATCTCTTGACATTTATTCAGACATCATTGTATACTTGACATTATGATTTTTGAGATTTATATGATATGCGATGGATTCTTGATCTATATGTGCTCTATATTATTTCATGGTGGTTTTCTATGACATGCATTTAATTTCCATATTCTATATTTCATGTGATGCTTATATGATGATGATGTTATAAATATGCGCTAATGAAATTATGATGTATGGATGCAATGGTAAAATGTTGTTAATATGAATATGCCATGAGATGAATGTGATAATTTGAATGATATGTGATGCTTGGATAATGATTTTATATACGTTATGAATTATGTGAATTTGATATGAAATGGATTTATGATGATGCTAATGATATGTAATACAATTTTTTTTTGATATTTTCTAATGCAAATATATGATGTGATGTATAAATGAATGAATGATATGATAATGCAAATATATGATTAAATGTATGGATGAACTAATGATATGATAATGCAAATATATGATAACATACAAATGGTTATGCAACTACATGAGAATGATAATGTTTTTGTTAATGTCAAGTATACTCAGTCCATTAATGATAGAGATAACATTGTTTTTGAAATCTTTGCCAACCTCGAAAAAATCTATTATGTTGATGCAAAGCTAATATGAATGCAATCTAATTTAAGTATGCAAATCTATTTATGCAAAAAAAATCATCTTAACAATCCATTTATCATGCTTTTATCATCATTGAGCCTTTAAAATGTTGAAAGTGAGTACAAGCATCGATGGTATAAATTAGACCATGATGACCTAAGTACTTCTTTCATGATTTTTGATATTTCAAGTTAACACAAGCATCTAGGTATAATTAAACCAAGATGACCTGAGCATTTCTTGCATAAAACAGAAAAGAATCATTCATTTTCCTATGTAAATCTGAAATGTAATTAGTGATACTTGGTAAAGCATGTCTCACGACAATTCACACAGTAATAATGATCTATTCACAAACAAAAGACAAAGAAAAATCATAACTCCTTCCTTGCTTCTCTAGTTCAATACAGCATCGAGTTTCTCCAAAGATATGATAACAAAATCAAAGTACAACATTTGAACATTCAAGCTAAAGCGGTAAAATCATGATTCAAAAGAATATCATCCATTTAGATTCAATTTGATTGATTGATTTAAGTTGTTTGATTTGGATGGTTTGATCTTCTGATAAGTGATGATTGATTGTTCATTGTTGAGTTTCCCTATGATCATTTTGTTTGCTGCATTGTCATACTATTGTTTGTCTTTTTGTCTAAGCCCATAGTTTATTGCCCCCAATGAGTTCAAGATTTTTCCCCCAAGCTGGGGTGAGATACCACCGCATTGTGAGGATATGTACATGAGATTCTTCAATGATAAGCATAATGATGGTGAAAGCGAACAACCAAGACGTGCTCAAATAGATGGAACAATTGGTTTATCACAAATAGTGCCTGTTGCCAGGTTTTCACTAGTTGTTTTTAGTGCACTTTTCAGATTTATAATTTTTTTCTTTTTTTCTTTTTTTTTTTCTTTTTTTGTTGTCACCAAGATGCATGTTTGCCACGTTTTCATCAAGGAGCATTTTTTCATGACATTTTCTAATTTTTTTTGTATTTTTAAGGACTTTCACCATGCACTGAATAATTCAAGTATAGAAATTTCTGAGATGGATATTGTTGATAGGTTCATCGAACAACTCCCCTTCAGGTGTAGACAATTGATAAGCTCCTGATCCATAGACTGATATGATGACGAAGGGAACTAGAAATTTTGGTTCAAAATTACCCTTCTTTTCATGATCCTATTGATTGCGAGGATTTTCTTTTAATACCAAGTCACCAACCTAGAATTCCCTTGGTTTGAACCTATCATTATAGCTTCTAGACATCCTCTATTGATATACTTTCAAGTGATCCATAACTTGTTGATGACGCTCATCTAAAAGTTCCAGCTCTTGAAGTCTAGACACTCTATAATCCTCATCTGAAATGATCCCTTTTAGTGACACACGGAGTGATGGTATCTCAACCTCAATAGGTAGAATGGCCTCTGATCCATATACCAAGGCATATGGTGTAGCTCCTATCTAGGTGTTTTTATTCTAGTTCGGTATGCCCACAAAGTAGGATTCAATTGAATGTGTCAATCACGTCTAGCATCATTGACTAGTTTCTTTAAGATTTTCAGTATAGTTTTGTTTGAGGCCTCTGTCTGGCTATTTCCCTAAGAATAGTGTGGTGTTGAAAAGTGATGTTGGATGTGGAACCTTTCACACAATTCTTGGACATCCTGATTCTTAAAAGGTCTACCATTTTCAGTGATAATGGATTGAGGAACACCATACCGAAAGATAAGGTAATTTAAGATAAAGGATGAATTTTTTTTTATGATAGTTGTTAGAGGAACACCTTCAACCCACTTTGTAAAGTACTCTATAGAAGTGATAATAAATTTGTGTCCATTGGATGAAGATGGATCAATCTTACCTACAAGATCCAATCCCCACTAACAAAAAGGCCACGTTGATGTGAAAGGTTGTAGCTCCTATACAAGTGCATGTATAAGGTTTTCATGGATTTGACATTTTTGACATTTCTTGACATAATGAAAAGACTCCTCCATATTCGGCCAATAATATCCCAAACAAAGGAGTTTCTTCGCTAGAGTTAGACCACTTGAGTGAGTTCCACAGATACCTTCATGAACCTCACGTAAGGCTGTCTCAGATTCGTCACGTTCTAGACATCATAGGAGAGTTCCATCAAGACCTCAACGGTAAAGTATGTCAGCAATCAAGGTATGTCATGTCGTTTGGCGAATGCAGATACATTTTTGGTTTCAGGAAAGATCAAGTAGAAGAGTATTATCCTTTACGTAAGTATATATCTTCACATAGATGGAGGTTTCAGGGTCAAAGAAGTGGCATATGGTTTGGGATTTGGGATCGTCATAGGCGGGAATAGTCACTTGTTCCACCATAAACTCATAACATCTTCTCTTTTCTAGTATTTGCAAGAGAGAAGCAATTGTAGCCATAGAATCAGCAACTTTCTTTTCTACTCTGGGTATCTGTTCGAATTTGATTTTAGTAAAGTACTTTTTGAAATTGTCCACCATATCTTATACAGCTTTAACGTATCATCCTTTGTTTGATAATCGACATTTATATGATTTATGACCAATTATGAATCTCCATAGACCTACAGCTCTATGATCTTCCATTCAATCGCTACTTTGATGCCATTGATTAATGCCTCATATTCAGCTACGTTATTTGTACATGGAAACATGAATCTATAAGATTTTAGAATGGTGTGTCCTTGTGGTGTGACAAATAAGATTCCATCACCTGCTCCATGTTTCATGTAGGATCCATCAAAATATAGTATCCATTGATGAGGTGTGATGATAAGAACATCTGTATCAGGAAACTCAATGTGCATCGGATGATTATCTAGTAGTGGAGCTTCCGCTAACTGGTCAACTATCACTTGTCCCTTAATGGACCTTCGATCTACATACTGGATATCAAACCTGCTCAAGATCGTGACCCATTTGGCTAGCCTTCATGTTAAAGCAACTTTGCTATTAAGAAATAGATGCTCCTACCAAACAAGCTTTCTCGATGAATCTATAATTGATCTCATAACCATTCAAAAAAAATTTGATATAATATATAGCCCATTCTTTTCCTTCGGGATCTTCCTATGCTAGTAGAGTGCCCAAAGAAATTTTAGTTATTGAAATGTAAAGTAATAAAGGCTTTCCTTCTACAGGTGGCACCAATATTGGTGGAGACATCAAATATTGTTTTAGTTGATTGAAAGAAGTTTCACATTTCTCATTCCATTTGAAAGAGATATTCTTATGTAACAAATGATTGAATGAATGACTCTTGTATACTAGTTGGAGAGGCACCTTCAGATAGACTGAAGCCTTACTTGTAGAGATCATAGTTAACTGATATTATTTGGTGGTGGCATCTCCATGTTGGCCTTGACCTTGGTGGGATCCACTTCAATACCTTTCTCCGAGACTATGTACCCTAGAAGGTTAGTTGATGTTACACCAAATACACATTTCTTAGGATTTAATCCGACATTCAACTTTTCTAGATGGGTAAAGATTTGTCTAGGATCTCAAGGTGTTCTTCTTTGTTATATGATTTTTCCAATAGATCATCCGCATAGTCCTCCATAAAAGTATGCATCATGTCATGGAAGATGGTGGTCATTGCTCTTTGATATGTAGCCCGTGCATTTTTCAAACCCAAAAGGCATGAAATTTCAGCAAAATGTTCCCCATGGACATGTGAACGTTGTTTTCTCTTGATCCTCTAGTTCTATCTTGATTTGGTTATAACCCAAAAATCCATCCATCAATGATAACATAGTGTGTCCTGCTATCAAGTCTACAATAATATCAATTTTAGGCAATGGAAAATCATCTTTTGGGCATGCCTTATTGAGATCCCTGAAGTCAGTACATATCCTGATACTACCATATAGTTTAGAAATAGGTACAATAATACAGATCCACTCATCATAATCAATATATCGAATGAATCCAGCGTCTAACAATTTCTTGAGCTCTGCCTTCACCAACAATGCAATATGTGGGTGCATTTTTCTTAATTTTTTCTTGATAGGTTTCCCTCCCATTGGAAAAGATAGATGATGCATCTGGAGATCTGGGTCAAAGCCTCGCATATCAAAGTAAGACCAAGCAAAGTTGATTTTTCATTCCTCAAAGAACTTAATGAATGCTAGCTTTACTTTTTTAGTCATAGATGTTGCCAGATGCAATGTATTCACATTTTTTGTTGTGTCGATGTTGATAGATTGAGTTGGCTTAACCAAAACCGATGACCTCTCATGATAATGTTCTGGAAGAGTGTCAAATCCTCCATCCTTCAATGCCTCAGAGAGGTTTTGACTGTCAAATGTGTTCTTTATTTTTACTTTTTCTAGATCTAACACTGCCATTAAATCATTTTCACCATTAGATCTTTTGTTCATATTTCCAATTTTGCAACTGGAAGATTTGACACCCCCCTAACTTCAAGCTTCACTATGAGTTTCATTGTTGGAACAAAGAAATTTAATGATGACATCATCATTCACAAAGATAGGAATGTTAGAAGGCGTAGTTTGTTCCCAATCAATAAACTCGGGGTGTAGTAAGGGTAAAAGGTCATCAGATTGACTAAAGTCGAGGGAAGTAAGGGTTCTGATAGCAACATTGTCAAATTTTTCAGTAGGGGTTTCGAGGGTTATGATGTTACTCTCCTCCAGATCATCTAGTTCGTTCGATATCTGCTCATCCTCACTTGAGTCATTGATATTTTGTGACCCAAACACAGGAGGTCTAGTCCCTGACCATTGTCCCTCCTCACGCGTAGGTGCATACCTTCATATTACATTGATTTTTTTATCATGATAGCATTCCTTAGACAATGAATCCCACTCATACTCATTGGATTATGTTTCATAGTTATCACTAGCTTGCAATTGTAGAATTCGTTCAACAAACTTTTGGGTGGATTCTTCCTTTGATTCCTCTTTATATCCCAGCCCAGTCTTGTCTTTTGCTTGAAGTGTGAGAGGTTGAATAGGTTCTATAATGCCTTCTTTCCTTTTTCCAATAGTTCCCTGTCCTTCATACCCCATCTTCTCTAGGATTTTATTTCCTTTACCATATTGATCTATTTGTATAGTGGGGGTTGTTGATGTAGATGCTTCCTCATCCTTGTAGAGCCAATTAAGAATGGCCTTATCTTCTAATTCATCAACCAAAGTGCCAGCCTTTACAAATTTTACATCAAGAACTGTAGTAGGTTGTGATGATTTTTTTTTTAATGTTGATGGTTGTCCATAAGTTCTTGGTGAAGGCAAAAAATTTGAAAGACATAAAGATTGTTGACTGGAATACTCTCCCATGCGTTTGTCTGTTAACTGGATCTTTTCTTTGAATTGCTTTGATAAAGAGATTTCATTGCTTGATATAGTAGAATCAGCAATACCTTTATCTTTTGATTGGTCCTTCTCCTCAACCCATTTTGATATAACATTTAACTGCTTTTCATTGTTTGACGAGCTAGGAGTGCTGGCTTCCCTGCTATGAGGTACAAAGATGTCTTGAGTTTCCTTTGTTGGGGATTGTTTGAATCTGCTGAGATGGCTATTTCTTTTCCATTGACTAGTAACTTCAAGCATTGTTGATATGTGGATGACATTGCTTGCATCTTGTGAATCCATGGATGTCCCAAAAATATATTATATGTCAGGTCTTTGTCCAACACCAGGGAAAACTTTAGTGGTGAATCTTCGTCAATTGGCGAATAATTGAAATCGAGACCTCCAAAAATGGAAAATAGTACAAGCTAAAAAGGAGACTGAATCACCAGGTTTTTACAAAAAAATATTTTTGTCTCGATTAATTCACCATGTAAACGATGCATCACTAGAACTAATTCACCAGTAGTTTATACCATAATTAAAAATAATAATTATATTCCTTTGATTAATTTTGGGGCAATATCGCCACTAATAATAAATTGCTATTTAATTTTAGGGATATTTTAGCCTTGAATAGGGATTTTATCTATTACCATCGATTAGCTTTTTAATCGGATGGTGCAAGTTGATTCTATGACCTAATGCGCATGTGCCTTTTACAAGGCTTGTTGAGGCCCGAAATTTTTTTTGGGCAACACGATTAAATCTAATCATGTGGCCCAAAACAAATTTTGGGCCTCAACAAGCCTTTCAAAAGGCTCATGCATATTAGGTCACAGAATCAACCTGCACCATATGATTAAAAAGCTAATCGATGGTAACATTTTCATTATTCATTTAGTCTTAATTTTAAAGTGAGATTTTTTAAAAACACTTAATCTGTGCCATTGTCCCCAGACCCCCCGAGGGGGCATTTCCCCCTCAACCCCCACAAGGGGGCTCTGCCCCCTTGACCTCGCCGGTGGCTGCTGCCCTTGAGCCCCTACTTCAATATTAAAAAAAATAAAAAAAATATGGGGGAACTACGCGACCAACTATGCAAATTTTTAAAGGAGAGATTCGCCATTGCAAATAATCGTTTTAGTGATTATTCACTAGGATTCACCATTGTGGTTATTATTTTTATGAATTATTCATTAAGATTCACTAGGATTTTACAAATTTTCTAATAATGTGCATAAGATTTGCCAGGGAAAATTAAGAATATTTTCAAATAGAAGGAAAGACTCACCAGGATTTTACACCTTTGTTGAGGGGGGGTTTCTTAAAGTTATCCCTATCCAACACTTGGAAGACTGTCTTTCACAATCGATCCCACTTGGATAGGTAGTACGATTAGTCCTTTGGAAGATTTCTCTTCGTCATCATATGCTTTTATTATGATTTTCCTTCTTGCATCAATAGCACTTTCAGAATATCCTAGTGCACGGATCAGTTTTAAAGTACAGATATTCAAACCAGCTCCACCATCTATTAGCACATGCTTGACTCGGTGTTTGTGAATGAGAAACTCAATGTGGAGGGAAACATTGTGTGGATGGTTTAGTGATACATCATCGTCTTTAAAAAATTATAAGCAGTGAGGAGCAGTTAAGTGTCCCACCGTAGCCTGGAATTGGTCAACTTCCAGATTATTGAGTATCATTGTGGCAACAAGAGATTGTTCTAGGATCTCTTTGTGTGCTGGTGATATTTTCAAGAGTTCCAATATTGAGATTTGTGCTAGTATCTTTTTCAATTCATCGATTATGTTGTACTAATTTGTAGGGACATCAATTATTTTGATTGTAGAAGGAGCATCAGATGATTTAGATGCAACTCCTTTCAGTGTTACCTTAGCTTGTCCCCTTGTTGTCACATTGACTGGTTGATATTCTTTATTCTCTCTAATTTTTATGACGTTAATCTAATTTTTATTTGCAGCAATGTTTATGGTTTGATGATCAGCTGTAAGGATATTATTACTGTCATTTACTTCAGCATTATGAGTTCGGTAATCAGCTGTAACCATGTCATTTATTTGATTTTCAGTAGCAAAAAATTCATTTATTTGATTTTCAGTAGCAACAAATTCATTTATTTGATTTTTAGAATCAACAAGGTCATGTTCATCATTGGTTTGAGCTTTATTAGTTTGATCTTCAACTACCTCAACATCGGAAATAGTGGAGTCATAAACGTAGTTTACATTTTTTCCTTTACCATTTGTAGAAGATGATTCTCCTTTTTCATAATTTGGTAGAGGACCCTTGAAAGCCCCGTGATCATTGTTGGTTTATGGTCCTTCAACAAATATTTTCTTGTTTTCAATCAGATCTTGGATCAAATGTTTCAATTTCCAATAGTTGTTTGTTTTGTGGGCCTTTCTTTTTATGATAGTCACAGGGTGATCCCACAATAATGGGTTACACTTTTTGGCCAAACTTGACATTGAAATCAACATTTTTCACCAGATCTTCACTTTTGTATGCCTATAGAAGCTAAACCATTAAGAATTTGAAGATGAAGCAAAATAGTGGTTTGTGATATTTTGTGTTGAGAATCTAATTATATTTTTTTAAAAAATTAAAAAATAAATTGTGAATTATTTTATGTAGTTTTTATTAACTTATTTTTTTTACTAAACATCATTTTCAAAAACTGATGCTTACTTTCGACTGCATAACTTTTTTTATAGAAAGCATACAATTCTAATTTTTTAAATATAGTGTTTTCACACCATTATCTAGGGGATGGATATTTTTTCATAATTTTTTGTTGCATATATATTTTTTTATTTAATTTTCTAATTCAGAGTAATTATAATTTGGATATATTATACTTTCAACTGCATAAATCTTTTTGTATTCATTTGAACTAACTTATTCTTTTTTTGTTGGAATTAGGACATCAATAGGTAGTGTACATGGATTTTTAAGAATTTTTTTTCTCTTTTCCTATTTTTCCGTATGTGTGAAATAAAGACCTCGATGTTCATTGAAAAACCTACATTCACAAGAAACAAAACATAAATATAATAATAAAATTAAATATATTTAAAATTATACTTTTTGGGAAGCTTATAATAAGGACATGTTTACAAAAAAATAATCTTAAATTAATTAATTTGATCCCCTAAAAGGTAAATCAAAAGTAGTTTTTTATCAGCATTTTGATAGGTGTAGAGGAGACTCCATTATAGGTATGGTTTAAAACTAGCGGCTTTCTATCCAAGGGGGTTTGATATAAGTGGGTTTGATCAAACCCTCTTCAATTAAAACCCTTAAAATGGAACCTTTTTAAGGCTTAAATCATTATATTTTCTAAAAATATGTGATTTTAGCAAAAATTAGGATGTCCCAAAAAGTGTAACCCATTATTATGGCAACACCCCACAGTAATGTGCGTCATTCCACCAAAATGGTTTGATTTGTGGATCCCAATTTCATGGCTCTTGTAATATTACAAGTTTGGATTCAATGAGTTCCTTTAATGTTGATTCCAATGATTATCCTAAAGGCGTGAATTTCCTTCGATTTGATGGCTTTTGGAATGGTAGTGAATTAGATCCAGCATTGTTCAAATTGTTATTTTGATTTATAATTACATTGTTGCCTTGGTTTTTTTTTTGAGTTGTCTTGGTGGCAGCTACTGTTAAATTGAATATTCATTTTGTGTTTTCTGTTTTAGCCACAACATCATTGTTTCTAGCATTTCCAATTTTTTTCCAAAACTTGTGTTTATCGTTGTTGTTGTTGTTGTGATTAGAAGAATTGGCATTATTTGATCCTTCATTGTATGTTTTTAGGACTCCTCTCTTGACCAAAGCTTCTTCTATCTTGAGACCATTTTCAATCATTTTCTCGAATGTAGGTGGACATTGTAGTTCAAGTATATAACTCATTTCATTGTTTAAATTTTCAATGAATAGTTCCATCTTTTCTTTTTCAGGTATGGAATGTGGATATCTTGAAAATAACCTTCTCCATCATTGCAAAAATGAGAGAAATGTTTCACCTTTCTTTTGTTTAGTATTGCAAAGATCCTTCATTATGATATCACGTTGTATATTATAGGAGTATTGAGCTATAAATTTGTTAACTAGATCTTCAAAGGATCTAATTCCTAGAGTTAATTTAGAGAACCACTCCATACATTGTCCACCTAAGCTTTATGGAAATAGCCTCATCAAGTATGTCTTTTCATGGGAAAACTCTAAGCTCATAGCTCGAAATTCCCTCACATGGTCAAGAGGATTTTTTTTCCATTATATTTATCATACTTGGGAAACTCATAGTGTTTTGGAAATGGAATCATGTTCACGTTTTGGGAAAAAGGATATGGACAGATATCCTACAGCAAGTATCTCTTAGTAGTTCTTGTTTGCATATCTTGGAATTGTTGTTGTAAAGCTTGTAGTTGATGTTTCATTGCAGCCACTTCATTTGTATCTTGTGGTTCAATCTCGACTCTTTTAGGTGTTTCTTTCAGTCTGTTCATATCAAAATCCTTTGGAACTTTAATACCTAGATCAGCTAGCATTAAAAGATACTTTTCCCCATCTCTCTCCAGAATTTTCTCCATAAATTTATGGAACTTGGGGTCTTGTTGCACATTTTGTAGATCCTCTTCAGATATTTCTTCATTATCATTTTGGTTGGATCTATTGAATAGATTCTCCTCAATCTCAAACATGTTGTTTTGGATTTCACTTTCCTTTTCCTAAAGTTTTTGTCTTTGTAACCTTGTCAAAACTGGCATACAAATGTTATAATTGTCCACTAAACTTTGATCTTGGTTTGAAACAATGTCAAGGATATTAACTTGAGTCAAATAGAATGATAGATTCTATTGATTAGACTAAGTTGATAAGTATGATTATACGGCTTCATTTCTTGAAGTAGGATGACTGATCCTAATAATAAAACTTAGCTTTCAATCAAATGTGTTTGATTTAGACACTTTTAGGATGGTAGATCTTAGTTTAATTTGAAGAATTTCACTTGTAAGGTTTAGTTTTTGAAAGTTTTAGACTCTGGTTTGATTTTAAAAGGCTTATGTTCTAATGAAAATCCAAATTCTGATGTTAAAAGTTTGATAGACAGTGAAAATAGCTCTCTGGTTTTTATTTAGTGGATGTGCTATAACAGTCCTCAGATGCACTAAAAGAATTGGTAGATATGCTAATAGATTGTTTTGATGCATTGTTAAATAGGTTGGATGCTTTGTACTATCTCATCTATGTGCTAGAATTTTCTTCCTATGCACTATATTGTTCCTCCTATGCACTAAATGATGGGTCAATGTGTTGATAAATAGATTGGATGCTCTATAACAGAGAGTGAATGCACTAATCTAGAAGTACTCAATATTTTAATAGTTTGTTTTGCTTGTTATGGTTTTAATCAGTGATTTTTTTTGTCTCCAAGGTATAAACTTCTAATTGATGACCTTGTATCTAATTTGTTTGTTTGTGGATTATGGGAATTGATTGCTTTGATTGGATGATTTCTTTTTGAAAATGATCTACACACATGACAACAAGTTTGTAAACAGTTGTTTCAATTCTATGCATTAAACATATAGTGTGCATTCTAGAATTAGGTTTGATTCTTTCAATTTCCACTAGTACAACACAATAGAAGATAATTCAAGCACTTTTCTAATGTCAAAAGGTCACTTAAAATACCACAACCAACATCTTAAAACTATGTCAACTCACACAGTCGTGTTACCCCCTAGAGGGCGCCCGTGTTTTTGCCTTTCCTGAGTCTTAACCAAAGTTGAATACTCCACTTTTGGCCAGGGTCTCTAATAGTTATATGGTGAGTGTCTTGGGGGTATATTCTTCCCTCCCCTTGCTCTATGATATAGAAAATGTTTCAAAAATGACTCGGTTGGCTTCTAAATTCAAATTCGTAGATAGAGTTTCCGTTCGGCATGGCAATAGATAAACTACCTCAAGAGACCTCCCAAACTTTAGAACAAAGGCTTTGGGGATGGTTGTCTTGCACACTTCTATCAAATTGCAGAATTTTCCCGAATTCACTTTTGATTATAGTGGGTTGGAAAACCTGTCTTTGGTTGTTCCCACTTAGGTTGTTCCCATAGGCTAAGTACTTTTCCCACTATGGTAGGCCTTCTAAAGGTGTTAATAAAATAATGAATAGTGATTCTAGCATTCTAATCACCCAATGAAGGGGAGAGCATAGGCCTATCACTTCAACTATAGTAGACAAGGGGTTCAATTAATCCTTTTACTTAAGCTAGATGCCTATCTTAAATAAAAGAAAGCAATAATACATTCAAAACCCTACAAACACCATTAGTAATTTGTAGTATTTGTCTTTGACCGGTGTAAATGTTTTAAATAACTATCTTTGACAAGCATTCCTTGTAGTTGCAACACATAAAATAGTGATTAATATCCCAAATTTTCATTTTTTTGTAAAAATAGTTAGATGCGCTAAAACTTTAATCATATGCGCAAAAAGAATTGATAGATGCGCTAAAGTAATAAAAAGATGTGCTGAAAGAATTATCAAATGTGCTATAACAGAATTGAATGCGCTAAAGCATCTATTGTATGTGCCAAAATGTTCTTCCAATGTGTCATAATAGTAATTGAATGTGCTAAATTATCTGTCAAATGTGCCGAAATATCTATTGGATGTTTCATAAGAACTCTCGGTCACGCTAAAACAAAATCACGTCAAAATCTGCAGTCACTTTCTAGAAAAATGTTGTCTGGGGATTGCCCCACAATGGATGCCAAATGTAAGTGTGTGGAAGATATGTGTAAAGGAATAACAATAACACACTTCAATAAAACATTATTAGAGAATTCAAATGACAAATTGATCTAATTGAAGCATAATAAAATCTCTAAAATCATTCCATTTCTCTCTATCTCCAAGGATTTATTAAACCAAAGTGGCTCTCAAATTGTATGCACTATGATTATTAAAATGACAACCTAGAGAATGAGAATGATAAACTATATGATATGTTGTGATAAAATGATTGATAATGAAAGCTATGATATGATAAACTATTGTAAACTAAGATGCAACTGATATGAAAGTCATGATGATGAATGCTAATATGATTGCTAAAATGATCCTATTTGATAATTGCTAAATGATGTGTGCTCCAATGTAATTCCTGTAGAGTAAGTTTGCACAAAGTTGGGATCAATTTCTTGTAGCAAGAGGTTGCTTTTATAGATTTTTGAAGGCAAATTGTCATGTGGCAGCAAGGAACGGTTCAAATTTGATCTAGATAAATCAATGGTAGAGAATGAAGAAGTTGGAGAAGAAGGGGAATTTTTCTCTCAGCAAAACATTATGCCAAGTGACCAGGATGAAAAAGTGGAAGAAGAGAGCCAAGTCTCTTAAGAATTTTCCAAAATTGGTTGGAAAGATAAAGTATAATTGAATACAATTTGAAACTTTCAATTTTGGTTGAGAGAAAAGTTGTAGACATGTGCTCAATTGAAAATTAGACTTATTCAATTTTGGAGGAATATTAATTAAATAAAACAAATAATTGAAATTTGTTTATTTAATAAAAGGGGATGATAATTAAATAAAACAAACTATGTGACTTTGTTTATTTAATTAGGATAGAAGAAAATAGAATATGAACTATATAAATAAATATTTCTATTTATTTATAAGTAGATGAATTAAAGGTTAATTAATCAAATTTATCCAGACCTTTTTTAGGTGTATACAATGTGACATAAGGATGATATTGTGATTTTGTTGTCATTGTTAAAGGCGAAATGTTCAATAAATTTTTTAGCAAGTTCACCCCATGACCTTATGCCATATGGAAGTTGAGAAAACCATTCAAGTGCTATTCCAACAAGGCTTCACAATAAAAGTCTCATGAGATGTGTGGGGTCATATGCGACATCTATGCACATTGTGGAAAATTACCTTATATGTTCAATAGGATTACACTTCCCATTATACTTAGGAAAGTTTGGTATAACATATCCATGTGGGAAGGGTATCATGTATAAAGCTTTGTTAAAGGGAAATGGACATAAGTCTTTTGTTGAAAATGTCTTTTTGCTAGACATCGCCATGTTGTCCATTTGTTGTTGAAGGGCTTGAATTTGTGTTTGCAGAACATCCACTTGTTTCAATGACATGTTGGTTGCATTGTTGGGGTCTATGTAAGTGATTTGAAACCCAATATTATGTGACAAATTTTGGTTCAGTGTAAGAATGAAGGGTGGATTTTGATTTGGAGTGTCAGAGATCAATCTTTGGTTTGATGTTGGTTGATTGGGAACGTGAATGTTTTACAAAGGATCAGGTTGGTTCCCAAATTGTATGAGAGGTATGTGTCCCGTATGTGAAACCCCTATTTGTGGAATGGAACTAGTGGTGTTGATGTTTGGTATAGCATTTGTCGTGTTTATGCTAACTTTAGTCCTTTTGCTTCCAGTATTGGTGCCGAAGGGATTTGACGATGATGCTCCTATGGTAAAATTAAGGCCTTGTGTCATTCTCGATGTATCAAATGGTGTTGTATGTACTGTTGTGGCACTTTGGGTAGTTACTCCAAATGGTATAGTTGTAGTTACTTGATGGCTAGAGGCACTAGATGTCATCATGTTTTTCCCTTGGGTAGATGAAGTTTGCAATGCGTGAATGTCAAATTCAAGAGGTAATGTGGCACCTTCTACTAATAATTTTGTTAGATATCGTTGAGGATCTTGTGCCAAGTATTCATCTACAAAAGAGGAAAATTATGGATTTTAGGCAGTAGCATCTAAGTCTTCAACTATAACGTGTCCTTGTGGGTCTCTAGTGACAAGTTTATCCAATAAGGTTTTGTGAGGTCTTGATGTCCCTAATGGGGGGTTTGAAAATGGATTGATAAAGTCTTGTGGATTGGCCATTTCTCTTTGTTTCCTTTTAGACCTTGTTTCGACCATGTAAGATATGCTCAAAATGCAGATGATGCAAAACTATGTCTATGAATGATATGATTTTAGTCTAGATATTTTTGGATTTTTGGATATAAGGAATGAATGCTAATGCAACTATGTTTTTGGTATTTTTTGGAAAATAAGGGATGTTAAATGTTGATTAATGTATAAAATGATGGTGTTCTAAAATGACTATGTCTAAGTATGCTAAAGTGTAGGAAAGATTTTAAAGGTAATCAACTTTGGGAGATTTGAGAAGAGGTTACCAACCATGCAAATTTTAGCCAAGGCTTCAATTTAGTTTGTCAAAGGACCTTTTGGAAGAGACAAAATGAGCTCCCAAACTAGATTGACAAGCTGGAAAAGACTCACCAAAATGAAAAAAGATAACTGGTGTAACAAATGACTTGATTCTACGACAATTTTTGTTGAAGGAAAGGTTTATCCAAAGCGTGGAAAGTTGGGCTATTTTAAAATCTGCAAAGGTGACTGTCTTAAAAAAAATTTATTGATTTGAAGGTAACGAGGACTCTAAAATGTAACTAGGGTTCACAACTGGTATGTCTACTGCTATGGCTAAATGATACTAAAAGGTGCAATGATGAAAAGTGGGAGAAAATCTTTCTAGTTTTTGTTCAGAGATCACTGTATTTAAAGGATAATCAGAGACAATTTTTGACTATGTGACCTCAGGCTGTGACAGTGAAATTTGATTTTCTAATTATCAGGCAATTATGGTTCAGATTTAACAAATGCGTCTTTTGACAGTCGGTTGTGGTTTCGATATCAAATGCGGTTTATAGTTGTAGGTGTGGTTCTTAGTAACAGATGTGGTTGATAACAACAGATGTTGTTTTCTGTAAATAGGATCTGATTTTTGTGTAATTTTTGGGAAAGTTTGCAGGTTTGTTTCAGACTGATTCTGATCAAATTTTGGAAAAGCAGAAGGCAATCAGAAAAAACTTTGTTTTGGTTTGGTTTTGATGTGAAAACATTTAAATTCAAATAGAGTGTACAATCCTATGGTTGGACAGGACAATATATGTTGAGTTCCCACTTGGATTTCTCCAGCTGTGCTTATTCAGAGCAGATGATTAGAAGCTTGACCACACTGGCTCCCCTCCACAACACTCACTTCTCTAGATCATCCAAGCTTTGAGATCTCATGAATCTCTCATGAAAAACTCTTCATCTGTACTAAGAACCGCAAGTATGTGGGAAATCTTCAGAGGTCTGACCTCCTCTACCAAAAAATAGAGGTATTTCGGTAATCTAAAAACAAATGGCTTTTAATAAGGGCACCCATTCATGTTTTTATACGCGAGGCAAGATTAACTTGTCTGTATAACACATCTACACCTATAATGCTAAGTTTTCCATTAGCATTCACATTTATATATTGATCGGGAGTAGCTTGGCTTTAGCTCATTTTCGGTTTGAGTCACCTTGGGGTGAGTACATTTTCCCACCAAGGTAGGCCCAAATTTAGAGCTAATAACAATTTCTTTTACACCGAGGATCACACAAGTGTGCAAGGGGAGAGGATACTTTTATTATTAAATCGGGTTTAATCTAAACAAAGTGTGCAAAGGCACCAAGTACAGTAGATAATTATTTATTTTAAGCACCAAACGAAGTATGATCTAGGCTAATTAGACAATCAATTCTTCAGCAAATGTCCTACATCATATTTCTTTAATAGTTTCAATTTCAGCCTTCGAAAAATGAGAGTTATAGGTTTTAGATCTTGGCCAAACGAAGTTGCAAAATAAACATTAAACTTCTCTTGCCACACGCCGTCAACAAATTATCAGTCACTAGAAAATCCTAACCTAATGAACCAAAAATGCAAAAAATTGAATTACTTTCAGAAATTAAAAACAAACCCAAAACCAGGTAGTTGTGTCGCGGTATGACCGATGTGGTGCATGGGATGGATCAGATGTGTTGTAGGAAAATAAATTGTGGCTTACGGGATGACAGTTGCGGTGCAGTACATCAGATGTGGATCGTGTTGTTGGCGGTTGTAGCGAAATAACTGGTGGATGTGTCACTATGTCTTGGCAATTAAGTCAAATCATACAAAAAACCTACAAAACATAGAAAAAATGTATGGAATTTGTAAAAAAATTATCCTTCACGTCGGGTTCACTAGATGTAGCACAAGGAAAATTAACGGATTAGCAATACAAGCATAACTCAAACTAAACCTAAGATAATAATCGAGAACAATGGAAAACTATAGAAACAATTCATAAATGAGTGATTTTACCAAACATCCATGTAATCTCATGAATCACCTCCATTACTCTTCTCCATTTAATTGTAGTATGATACTTTCCCTTAGATTTTAATTAAGCATGCAAGTGTGGCCTCATGACAATGATAATAGAAAAAAATTGAAGATTCTAAAGTTGCTTCCAAAACTCATAAGATTTCGAGAGGAGTAAGAATGATAGAGGTAAATCCAATTTATAGAAAATATTATTTTTAAATGACAGGCTCAAATTAAAAGATAAATCGACGATTAAGATTAAAATATGTGACATGCAATAGGATTAGGGGGTATGTGCAGGATCATCATGGGAAAAACAGGCCCTTAAGTGGCAATAAAAAGTCAAAAAATAAGAGTTAGACAACTTCACGTAAAAATTTGAATAAGTTATCTATAGTATTTCAAAAAAATGTAAAAATAGAACTTGTAGCAAATTGAATGTAGTTTCTAAACTACTACACCTTTATTTATTTTTAAAAAAATCTATTTGGTGAAAATTTGAAATTTCAATGCAGTAGTTCTTAAATTTCAGGGTAAAAATAAGAAGTAGGTGTATGTCTGACCACCCTAACCACAATAAAATGATAATATTTTTTTATAATATTTTACATATAAGTAGAGGACTCATGTCCCGATGTGATGCATATTTTGTTATAATTTTTTTCCAAGTCAATAATTAACTATGATTTTTTTATTACAGCTTTTAAAAAATATAAAAGCTCGTCTGTCTAACCAGCTTAACTTGGTCAAAACTTCATGAAATTCAAAAAAATAAAATTTGATCCTATAGTATCCAAAGCATAGAATGTGACGCATGTTTCGGATTCAAAAAATGTGATACCATTTGAAAGTTATAGATGTTTTTCAATCACCCTATCAATAAGGACTTTATTTGTAATTTTAATAGAAAATGAATAATTATTATTTATTAAATTCAAAGTATAGCATAATTTATATTGGTGGAAAGATAAGAATCTCCTCTAAAAACCCTTTTTGTTTCATCAATTTTGGGTAAAAAAAAAGTCATCAACCACATGGGCCATCATATCACTTACATATCGCCACTTTTTGGCCCATCATGATCCTGCACATACCCTAGGGTTAAATTAATGTAAGCAATAAAGCATAAATGGTGGGGACTAAATTAAATAAAAATTTAATCACTAGTGGAAACTAGTTGAGACACAGAAGAATAAAGATTGAATGTAGAAGATGAGGTTGATGAAGTGATTAAGACAAAAAGATTGTTCGTTAGAGAAAATCATATATTATCTCACCAGATAACTGAATGATCAAATTAGATCTAGACATAAGTGATAAATGAATAATTAGATAAAAAAGATATTATCTAATTATAGAGGAATATGCTATGGATAAATCATTTTACAAATTAAATAATGATTTAATTGAACATTCAAGATTTTGGGATTAAATTAAATAAATATTTAATTAATTAATTAAAGGGAGAAAAGGCTAAGGAATAATTAAATAACTAAAGTGATTATTTAATTATAGTTGAAACTATGACAGGAATTAATTAAATAATTTAAAATGATTATTTAATAGAAGATAGATTTAATTAATGACGTAATTAAATAAATAATATTTAATTAATTAATCAAGAAAGAATAAAGGTAAGAATAAATTAATTAAATAATTAAAGTTATTTAAAATTAATAGAGGACATACGACTTTAGAAAATAATTAGATAATTAACATTATTTAATTATGAGAAATGGAGATGAAAGAATTATGAACAAGTTAGGGGTCGTAGGCCTAGGACAATTTTTAGTGTCTACACTAATAAATATGTGGCTAAGGCCAACAATGAATTACAAATTTATACTGATCCATTTCCCTCTCATTTTTTAAATTTAGTAACACAATCTTCTACATCTTTTGAGTTAGTTCCATCTGAGTACGTAAACATGGTTTTGTTCACGTGTATCCCTCCTCTTGAAAATGTAAGTGAAACACCTGACATAACATTGACCTCACATGATAAGCCTCTAAATAAGGGGCCTTCCCCACTATACATTCCTACTCAGATTAACAAAAATGTCGTAACTAGCATCTTAGTTGATTTGACGAGACAGATTAATGTGATAATGGAGGAAACTCTATTTATAAATATTTTACACAAGGAGAGATACAAAGAGTCGAAGACCACCCTTTGTACCCATGATGGACTCTTGGTGGCCCCTATGGGCTCTATTTCTTTTTCAATCTTGGTAGGACCCAAGGCTAGTGATATCTCATTTATTATCATTCTAGAGTCTGACTTGTTTAGAGTTAGGCTAGGTATTTTGTTGCTAGCCTCTATGAATGGTGTCACCTCTGTAGTTCATTAATGTTTAAAGTTCCCTCATGAAGGCATTGTGCACGTGGTGCATGAAACTGGCTATAAACTACCAGTTTCACATGGGGGCTTCTCACTAGATCACTTCTGGCCTGCCCCGATCAGACCTCTCCCTCCTAGGGGAGATTTTTTATACAAATATTATATTAAATATAAGAGTGGGGGCTTAGCACCAAAGGCTAGTTATCTAGTGTCTCCCTATGTGATCTTTGTAAAAGCCTCTATGATGGCATAATAGTAAGATGCCTCTTCTACCACGTTTAAGGCAAAGGGGAAGCTTGCTCGCACTCTAGAGTCTTCTCCTTTGGTATCTACAGTTTCATCTACTTTTTCTTCTTGTCCTTATGTGGCATCCTCGGCTTCTACTCCTATGCCTCACATGGGAAGTGTGATGGTGCCCACATGGTGAAAAGTGAAGTGTCAGGTTTTTGAGCTTCTTGTGCTACCCATGGTACCATGACTAGCAGTCTATGACAAGGGGAAGTCTTCTCATGGGTTTATTCCAACTTATAGACCTTTATGGCCTCCTACTATTCTTCCACATGTCCCTAAGGTGGAGAATGGTAAGAGGCTCACCGTCGAGGCACCTATTTCTTCTTCTCCTCTTGCGGTTGTTTTTGTCCCTATGATTCCTCTTTTTGCTCTTGTATAGGAGACCATCCTTCCATCAAAAATGATTGTGGAGGATACTCATATAGTTGAGCAGTAGCCTCTGGTCTCTTCTCAGGTCGCATCTTCTAGTGCCCGCAACTGACATAACAAGCTTGTGCATGAGCACAAGCACATGCAAAAGGATTTGTTCACTGAACATGCTTCCTTGCAGAAGACAGAGGGGGAGCCAGTAGCATCTGTCCCTACATCTTCTGCTACTATTATTCTTTCTTTCATTGTTTCTACCTTGGTTCCCATCACCTTTGTTTTGCTTCCAGCTCCGTCGGCGGGTCCTGATTATACTCACCCCAAAAGGGTGCAAGTTTTTATCACTCCCTCCACGGAGCCCCCTCTCTTGATGTCCCTCCCATACATCCCTCCCTTTCCCCCTCTCTTGATGTCCCTCCTAGACATTCCTCCCTTCTCTTAGCCCATAGACATGCCAAACATAATAGTGGTATCTACTGCTAATTTGTCTTCTTCCCCCTTCACTTATGTTTCTTCTATGGGGATTCTACATCCTCTACTAAAGCGCAAGCTAGAGGATGACCTCGGTGTGAGTGGAGGTTGGAAGAATGGTTCGCCTTCTTCAAAAGCTAGTTCTATATTAGCCTGTGTCATCCTCATGATAAAGGCGACCCTTGCATCCTCAGAGTTTGTCACTTCCCCTCTTGATGAGGTGGGAAGTGGGTCTCAAACACCTACTTCTTCTACCACTCAATTGACACACAACACTCTAGTGAAGCACATTTTTAATTTGGTGGATGATATCTTGGCTCTGTCTTCAATCTTTGCAAGATCGATGACTTTTGCTTCACAAGAGCTCAGTGAAAAAGACCTTGAGGGGCATTCTTCCTTGGCCCTTGTTGTAGGAAAGTTGGAGGGTACCATTCTCACTATCCCACTCTTGCAAGCATGTCAGCCCTCCCCTTACAATGATCTATATTAGGAGAAAGAGGACCTTTTGGTCGATAAGGACTAGGGTGGTACCCTTTCTTTATCGATAGATTAGATTTGTTTGTATGTTTATGTTCCTCCATGCTTGTCTTTTTGTGTTTGTGATCCTACCTGGATGACCCTCACTACCCTTGTACCTATGCTTGGATAAAAACATGAATTTTTTTTCATATACTTCTTTTGTTTGTATCATCATTCTTCTATGTGTTGTGAAATTGCTTTTCGATATTGGGGACAATGCAAAGTGTTGGGGAAATTTAGGCCTTCTTCCATTTTGACCCAATTTTTATTTTTATTTTGTCTTCATGTGCTCTTCTTCATGATCTGAGAAATTTGGAGACTGACGACTGTTCATTCATACACCATATTATATCTATTTGTATTTATGAATAGATCTGACCCCAAATTCTCAAATCCCCATGTCTCTTGATTTCTTTGTCTTTGTCTTCTTGATGTTGTGGTTCTTATGTGTTGTCCCTCACATGTGTGACAACATACCAGGAATACATCTCATCATGTGTTGCATGCCACAACATCTCTTTCCTCTCCTTTCTCTCCTTAGGATGTCATGTGCTCCTCTCCACAACACACACCATCCTATAGGGGGTTACCATGTTCTAATTTTTGATAAGGTGAATTCTTTCAAAAGGATTCCTTGGTGTAAATTTTTCTTTAAAATAAATTCCTTGATGAAAGAATCCCTTATTGAAATCTCTCATTTTCCACTTGATTTTGTATCTCTCGAGGCTCTCGGATGAAATTTTCTTTTAAAATGGATACTATATGAGAAAAAGTTTGAAAATTTTCATTTGAAAAGGAGGATTCTTTCCAACGGGTTCCTTGATGAAAGGTCTTTCAAAAGGATCCCTTGATGATAGAACAACTTGTAGAAAATATGGAGTCTTTCAATTGGAAGTGTTCCTTTCAATGGGTCCCTTGTTGTCTTGAAGGGTTCTCTACAGAAGGAACCCCCATTGAAATATTTCTTTTCAAAATCTCTTTGGTGTCTTGCAATATGTCTTTATCTAATATTCAATGTCACTGTCTCTTGGTTTTTGTCATCGTATCTCTTTGCATCTAGTCTAGGGGAAACCTAACTACACCTGCATTTTCTATGACTATCCTATAATGTAGTTTACAATAGTTGCAAGCTTATCTATCTAATCAATGTATCTAATCAGGTTGTGTCTTATCATGCCAGCTTGTGTGTCAAGTATCATTATCATTTTCACCTAACATGTTTTGTTTACAACCTAACATGTTTATGGTGAGATCACAGCTAGCTTTGCAGGACTGAGAGCCTATGGAGCTCCCTCTTTCATATCTAGGTATGCCAAATCGAAGATCTACTTCATCGACATTATTGGTATATTCTCTTCAACCTCTTTCTACTTTAGCTCACATACACACTAACACATATACTTGCTAAAGTGGGGGGAAAATGTAATGTCATAAATTTGCACCCTAGATAAATTTTCCATTTATTTTATCCTTACCTTAGAAACTATAAGTTTGGTGATACAAATCTCACTGTCATCCTCCCATTCCTTCCATGCAGCCTTGTCTTTTTGTGTTGGTGGAAGAATATTTTTCAAGGACGTGTGCATGTTGTGCGAATGTCCGTGCAGACATTTGTGCACTGCATTGTCATCCTAATAGGATTCATGCCTCTAGAATCTATAGAGGCATTACATTTCTGGTTGGCCACGAATGTAATTTCCTCTATCGACTTTTGACCGATGAAAATCATGTTGGAAAATTTGTGTCTCAACTTGTTGGCTTGAAATGTCTTGAAGACTTGGCGTTTTTCCTTTTCTTCGAGCCCTTACCACTATACCACTAAGAGCTTTCAGTGATGGCGCGGTTGTATGTTTTACTACCTTACCACGGAAGAATTCTCTTTGTCTAGTAGTTGGGCGGCGTTACCACTATACCATGGAGCCCTCCCTCACTCTTGGTAGTGGTGCAGTGACTATCGGGGCGAACAGATGGTTGTCATTGTACCGTGAGATCCTTCTTCATGCTTGGCGATGGTGCAATGAAACCATGGTAGTTGACACAGATGGTTACCTCCCTACCGTAGGAGTCCTTCAGTCTTGGATTGGTACCATGGTGTTACCTCCTTACCACGACAGGCTTCATGTTGACTAGTGGTTACACGGTGGCTTACCGCCACACGGCAAAGTTCATTCAGCTTGGGCGCGGTAGCACGGTGGACATGGCGGACAACAACAGGTTATTACCACTATACCGCAGAGGCTTGTTCTTTAAGCCGTGGTAGTGTAATTGACGACGAAGGTCAGGAAAATGGTGTAACCGCCATACTACGGGTCTCTCATGGTTATCTAGCGATTGTGCGGTGACACCACCATACTGCGGGGGTCTACATTCAGTGTTGTGGTAGCGAGGTAAAAGGAGCTTAGGGCTCATTTTGCAGATCTGACTCGATGGTCAAAGTGATGGAATAATAGTGTGATGACACATGGCATGACAATATTCATTGATTTTAACTCTTTGTTGTAAATCAACGTTGATTGGCTGAAAGCTTTATTCTTTGGAAGTGATATATTTGCATTAAATTAATGATCTTATTCGGGAGGTTGATGGTTTTCTCTATATCTTGATTTCATATTGGGTGGCTCGATGTGTGCTATATAGCGATGCACGTTATCAGAGAATAATGCAAGCTTTTCGTTGGGGTAATTAAATACCCTGTTGGTTGTCAGTTGGTATGACTAAGCAGTTTATTAAGATGTGTTTTTAGATCAGATCAAACCGTATGTGTGTGTTCAAGTGGTATGCTAAGGCATTGTATCCATGAACACTGAGACACATAGAATAGGAGAATATGTGAACCTGAGTGGCTAGATGGTTGTGCTAGCCGAAAGGCTGGTAGTTTGAGTGGGCTGGTAAGATTAAATGAATCTACACTGTATGTTGTGTGAGAACATTGTAATAGTGCGAGGATTATGTATAATAATGTTGCCTGTATTCTCCAGATGGACAAGATGTAAACTTCTGAAGAGCATAGCTTTGAGATTGTATTGTAACTATTTTGTTGTTGATTAATACAATTGATTTGAGTGTTTTGGGGGGTGGGGTTTTTTACCTGAAAGGGTTTTCCCCACATAAATTTGTGTGTCCATTAGTTTGTCTTCCATGTTGTTAGATTCTTTATTGAATCTGTTATTATTCTACATGTACTTTTCTTAGAAGGATTAATTTGGGAAACAATTGTGCATGCTTCCGCTTTATGGCATAATGGTTTATGTCTTTGAAGTGATTTGAAGAAATTAAAGTCACTAGGGCACTGTTGTTCTTAGATGTTTCATTCTAAGATGACCCTTTCAACCCCAACAAACCATCCCTTTACCTCCACTTTTCTAATTCAAACTCATTATTTTATGCTTGAACATTCTCCAACTCACTCTCATGTTGCTTGATTCATTCTCAAGCTCATTCTTCAACTCTTCTTGATCATTTTCTTACTTCTTCTTGCTGCTACAAGCTCTCTTCTTGGACTCTATACTACTTTCTTATTGCAACACCATTATTTTTATAGGGTCTATGGAGCTCCATTCTCTTGGTGAGGCGTCATCTTTCATATTCTTCTCCTCTCAGCCTTGAGTGCTAGCAGAAGGGAAGGTGATATTTCTCTTTTAGTTATTTGCATCATTGTGTCTTATATTGTAACATTTAGGTTGTCTTTCCACTCTATTTGATAGTGTCTTTTCCATTCTATCTTTATCGATTTTCTCTATATCATGGAATCTTGGCTGCCTATGGAGGTGGGAACATCAAAATGGGGGTCTGAATGAGGCATACTTGAAAACACAACCCAACACTTTTTATGTTTCCATGTGTGTATGTATTATTTCATCCATTTGAAGTTATAGCTGAAGAATTGGACTTTGTGTGAATGGTATCTATTCCTACTCTTTCTTTGTCATTTTTGTATTAGAATAGATTTTCATTATTTTTCTTGTTGTACTTTCTGCTTTTTATATTTTCTTTGTCAAACTATAAAACCTCAATAATCAGGTCATAAATAGGCTCTTTGTGTTTTTTAATTATTTATCAGCCCTTTGTCTGTACAGGATGCCAACATGACATGTTGGAGTCTGTGTCCCGCATTTCCATCCTCAAACAGTGAGTTGTTTGGTCTACAATCCAAAACCTTTGTGGTTGGCTCACCTAATTCTGGAAACATCTATTTTTAGTAGAAGGGAAATAGTGCTTTGTTTTCCCTTCCTTTTCAGTCTCTCTCTCAACCTATCAAACAACTTGAGATAGTTTAGGGCAGATTGTTCCTTGGAATTGTCCATGACCTAGAGCCTTGGGGGTGACGAATCCCCCTACTCTATAGTATCTAATGTCTTAATGACACCAAATTCAACCAAAGATTATTGATAGGCCAAAACTGGGGTAAAGAATAAACTAGATTCAGCTTAGTTTAAATGTCAATCCGAGGATCATAATCTCATGAAAGGTGTCATGGCTACTTGCACAAGGGTTGTAAGTCGTGAGGTGGGTGGGGATGAAAATTCATTCCTAAACTCAATCAATTACCTAAGTTGAAAAAAATATTACCGTTTCTGGGTTTTCTATGACTGGAACTGCTACAAAAATTGTCACTAGTTCTGCAATATTTCTGCAACAGGAATAAAAGATTTTACAATAGAAACTATGCAAAAATTATGATATTAAATTCTAAAATAGAAAATCAATCAATTCAAATATCAGACATGAAAACCATAGCAATTAATTCTGCAACATGGAAATAAAACACGGATCATTAATACACGAAAAGAATTAACACATATCAAACACAAAAATGTAACAATACAAAACATAATCAACTGAAATCATAACACACGAAAACATACTCTCTAGAAAATAAATAAGTATTTACACATCGACAGCTAAAGAGTGGTCGCCCTTCCTCCCAATCAATCGATGAATATAGAAATTTCTGAAAGGAACTTCAAAAGGTTTCTAATAATTTTATCGAATGTGTTTTCTTCCTCCTATCTATATTACATATGAGTGCTTATATAGTTTTATGATGCATAAACAAAAATATGTTTACAATTTACAAATTAGTGGCTGAGGTGAATCGATTGGTTAAAAAAGATTTGTGTCGCCTCATTGTCAATCTTTCTTAACAGATTGAATCGATTTCCTAACAATATTCTAATCATACTTTGTTGTCAAAACAATATAACAAAAAATAACCACGACAATTTATTAGTACATCAGATTTAATAATTTGGAGAGGAAATTTGGTGCTATATAGTTGACGGTTGAATTTTCTCCACCTATGGCACGTGGATGAAGTTAACCATGTAGAAGAGTAAACTGCAACAATAAACACGAGCCATATTTCTATGAAGAAGGTGACAGGAAGTTTTTATGAAGAATGTGACAGCAAGTCTGTATGAAGATGACAAAAATCTGCATGCTGCGAAATATATTTTCCAAGGCTTAAAATGACAACACTTATTAGTAAAGATAATCAATAATTATTTTTCATATTTTTATCCCGAAACCATATTAAATATCACTCCTATATATTTAATCATATGCACCATAGAATGGTAAAATGTTGTGATAAGATATCGAAATGGAATATGAGAATGGGATTGAAGGCATATGAAAAAGGCTAAAATGTGGCATAAATGGCTCTCATCAATTCTCCAATCATTTTCACCTTTTCTTTATCTCATTACTTCAATTATTTTATCTAGTCCTTTCTTAAGAGATTTTTTCCATAGACCCAACTAAGGAGGAGTTTTTCCTCATGTAATCACTAAATGTGAAGAAGCTTCTACCATTACATTATCAACTAGGTCAATCAAAAGAGTATTACATTATCAACTAGGTGAATCAAAAGAGTATATGTCATTGCTAGAGAAGATGAAGGTAATCAATGAATCTCATTAAGAACTTCATGAATCTCAACAACTTCTTGTGATTAGGAGGCAAGCTTTCTATATTAGATACCATCTATATATGATTAGAGTCCTCGAGTTCAATAGGATTAGTTGAAATAGCCATTACACAACTTGACTAGAATAATTCTCATTATTCACAAGAGATTTAGAATCATTAAAATTTTCAAGGGCATCAAATTTATTACCAAAATTATTTTTAGAAGGTTCTTTTCTTCACAATTCAAATCCTTCTTTATTATGAGATTTTATAGATATAAACCCATTTGAATTTGGTTGCTTATCTTGAAGAGGGGCTTTTCTTTTATCTTTGACTTTGGTCCAAAAGAAACTTGTGAAAAAACCTATAACACTTCTGAAATCTTCGATGATTCCTCTCAAGGTATCCATTCACATGATAGCTGACATCTAAAGAGGATAATTTCATAATTAAGTTGTTGAATCCATTGTATGTTGCCCAATCTTATCTCAATAGATGCACGCAATGGATTGTCCAGAGATAGTCAATGGAAGAAGCTTCGTTTATATGCAACTTGCTTCATTTTCTATTGCAGCGGCACTCATCTCTTTCGATAAAAAGCTAGACCGCTCGCGTTCCAATGACTAAACAACAAAGAACGTTTAAATTATGTTAAGCATCTTATTAAAAACTAAAAAGAAGCCTAATCCATATTAAACATTATCTTACAGTTGATATTTATGATATGCATAAAGAAAGTGGATGTTTCCTGAGTGGGAATCTTTTTATCGGCTATGGCAGTCTATTTTCCACTGACTAGCTTTAGATCAAGCACATGATCATATTTGTATATTCTGCATATAATCAATGTGTGGTAGGTAATTGAGGAAAAGCAATAAAAGGTGTGAAAAACGATCATTCCACGCATAGGCTTCAAAATATACCTGGCAGCTTATATTCTAAACAATTGGTCGACCGACAGTAATGCGCTCAATGACCGTTATTCTATACTAGCTTGGCAAGATTGGCATCAAAGTAACAACATAAGCACTGGAAAGAAATATCTCCCGTCATTATACATATGTCCATGTATATCACTAACGATCAGTCATGTATATCTGCTTCTCTCGACTTGCATATGGGATGAAGTAGAATGCAGATATAAGGAAGGGTTATCTCCTTGAAATTTTAGGTTTTGATTGCTTAAAAAAGATCAGAGAGATCTGTTTCAGCATGGAGAATATGGGTTCCCTCGCAGATCAAATGTTTTTGTCAAGGAAGAAGACTCTGGCAAAATGTGTCACAGTTAAATCTGTGGTTTTCATCGTACTGGTGGCGATGATAATGTGTGCACCCACTGGAATCAATGCGCTAAGCAGAAGCAGTGAAGGGAATATAGCAGCCCAAGAATTGAGAGAAGCCGTTGAGATAGAGAGCGTGTGTAGCCATACTCATTGCCCAGAAAGCTCCTCTAATGGTCTAACTCTACATACTAACAAGCTGGTGTTTCCCATTGCAGTCATGGTGGCCATGAAAGAAGCAAACAGAGCTTTTGTCCAGGCTTCGACTTTCTTTCATCAAACCCACAACCACACAGTGCAAATTGCTGTTGGGGATTGTGTAGAGCTCATCGACATTACCAAAGACCAGCTTAGGAGCTCGATCTCTCTATTAAAGAAGGATGAAATGAAGGCAAAGGAGCACAGCGAGGTAAAGACCTTGCTCAGCGCGGTCATTACTAACATGGAAACGTGTCATGATGGAGTTCTGGAGAAGTCTGATGGAAAATCAGAGGCTGGGCTGCTGAACATTGTGGAGAGAGTGAAAGTATTCGCCAGTAATTGCCTGGCCATACTGGTGAATACTAAATCCAGTCGGGAGGACAAGCTTGCACTTCCTTCTGTGGCCAACAAGGGTGGGTTTCCTTGGTGGGTTTCTGCAGCAGATCGAAGGATTTTGCGAGCCTCTGCAAATGACATAAATGCGGATGTGGTGGTGGCTGCTGATGGCTCTGGTAAGTTCAAAACAATTACAGAAGCCATTAACGCGGCTCCAGAGAAAAGCACCAAGAGGTACGTCATCAAGGTGAAAAAGGGTACTTACAAGGAGTATGTCGAAGTGGGCAAGACGAAGACGAATATACTGCTAATAGGGGAAGGCATGGAACGTACAATTGTGACAGGGAGCAAAAACGTAATAGATGGTTCAACTACTTTCAACTCTGCCACGGTCGGTAAGCACCGTATACTAAATACTGATCTGGTATTGCTATAATTTCGCTACTTAATTTCATACCGATATTAGGTAGCATTTGAGTATTTTGAGCCAGTCGGGTCATCTGTCAACGTTGGTACAGATAACCTACTTTCCTCTTATCTGAATAGACTTAAAAGTACACTATATGTATTTAAACCCTAGGAATAGGGTGAAGAATATGCATGTAGATTAACATTGATGTAAAATGAGTCAATCCAGACTTAAAGTACAATATACCAATTTAAATCCTAGTAAAAAGGTTAAGAATATGCATGTAGATTAACATAGATGTAAAATGAGTCAATCCACCATTATGAATAGGCTTTAAAGTACAATATACCTATTTAAACTCTAGTAATAGGGTGAAAAATATCTATGTATATTAACATACATGTAAAATGAGTCAATCCACCATCAAAAGGGTAGGTAGTTCAGTGGTAGAATCATGTTTGATTTGATTGTTGGTATATAAAAAGTTTAAGTAAAAATTTATTCAACTTATATACATTTTGTAATCTAGCTCTAAATCTCATCTATAGACAATATAGAGAATTCTTTATTCATACTAGCAATGTGTTTCTTTTGTTTAGTATTGTTTGATGCTCTCATACCTTTTGTAGTCATTGTCATATCTATTGATTTTTCAGTGGACTAATATTTTGTTTTGTCTATTTTCTTATTATTTGTCATAGAATTCAGTGGACTAATGATTTCTTTTGTCTATTTTTTTTATTCTTTGTTATAGAATAATATCAACATTTTAGATCATACTCATAAAAAAAACTGTTCATGCAATCACATCTAAATATGAAACTTTAAAAATCTAATAATAATCTATATTAACAATTTAAAAGTCACAACTAATAATACTTTATTGTTAAAAAATAATGACCATTATATTTACAAAATCTTATCTCAACTATTCAATCCTTTCCCTACCGTCTTTTATATTATAACAAGCCCTTTTTTTGGTGTGTGTGTTTTTGCAAATCATTTGTTGTGTAGAGCATCAATATTTTGTTTCAGTAAAGCAACTGAGTTGGCTTGTGTTTTGTGAGATGCAGCTGTGGTGGGAAAGGGATTCATGGCCCAAGACATAGCATTTGTCAACACTGCCGGCCCAGACAAGCATCAAGCAGTAGCTCTTCGAGTTGGATCGGACCAATCAGTCTTCTACCGTTGCAAGATCGTAGGATATCAAGACACACTCTACACACATTCTCTTCGTCAATTTTACAGGGAATGCCTGATTTTAGGCACTGTGGACTTCATATTCGGCAACTCTGCAGTTGTATTGCAGAGCTGCACTCTGCTTCCAAGAAAACCAGGGAAGAGCCAAAAGAATGCAATAACTGCACAAGGGAGGACGGATCCCAACCAAAACACAGGGATCTCCATTCACAACTGCAACATCACAGCAGATTCGGACCTTGTTCCTGTCAAGAGCTCGTTCCCAACATACCTGGGAAGGCCATGGAAGGAGTACTCTCGTACTGTATACATGCAATCTTCTTTGGGCGACGTCATTAATCCTGCTGGTTGGCTAGAGTGGTCTGGGGATTTTGCATTGAAAACCTTGTACTATGGGGAGTACAAGAATACTGGAGCTGGATCTGGAACAGGAAACCGAGTGAAATGGGGTGGGTATCATGTTATCCAAAGCTCTGCAGAGGCCATTAAATTTACAGTAGATGACTTTATACAAGGCAGCGAATGGCTGCAGGCCACTGGTGTTGATTACATCGATGGATTGACAGATTGAAAGAAAAGATGTCTTGGACTTTACCACTTTTCTTTCGACTGTTTTAAACTAGTTAGATAACCCGGGTACCATCTTGATCCCATACTCAAATTAGTTGTATCTCTTTACTAGATCATGGAGAAGTCTAAACTGTCTGCTGTGTTTTGGTTGGTTCTACAGTGGGAAAGGTAAATAAATAAGAATTAGTACCTGTGTTCTCGAGTGGCAGGTTGGGTTGATGAATTCTCATCGACCTCCAAAATATGTTGTTTGATCTTGTGGGACCTCTAGTTTGCATTGTGGAGTGAAATACTTAGTAAAAAAATTGGAGCTTAGATTTAGAAATGCATTTGCAATTGCTATATCTGGATAGGAGTTTGGATATGTTGGTCTATTGGCTTGGTATCGCAACTTTTTTGAATGAGGCCATTCTCTATAGCGTGGGTAAATTGAAGAGTTTTTGTATTTATAGGTGATTTTATACTTGCACGCGCATTGTTTATTAATTGGGTATATTTAAATTTTTCAATAATGAATAAAGTATTAGATATTTATTTTTAGATAGTTATTTTTAGTAGTAAAATGTTTATAAGTTTAACATTTTAATTAAGTAATAAAAAATTGTTTCAGGTAATGTAATATTTATATTTATATTTTTGTTTTTATGTAATAATTTATGTGTTAACAAATTAAATTAATGAACGTTTTTATGTATTTATCACAAAACATGTTAAATATAATTGAGATGTGCATATACATTAGATATACACAATTTTATAAGATACAAATCATATGTTCATTGATAAATATAGAATGTTCATTGTACAATTTGATATCAATATGAAGGAGGACATTATTGATAAACATATACAACTAATTAAATAATTTTGTCACTAGAAATATTCAACCTAATTAAACTAAAAATAGTTACTAGAATCTTAAGTGAGTTAGGATATTTTTTAATATTTATATAGACTATAATGTGCTATAAAAATATCAATATGTATTTGGTTTATTGGTTAGGCTTATTGCTTCTCATGTTAAGACCAAGGTTCTACTATTCCCAATGACATCTTAGTACTATTAGACATGTTGAGTAGTAGCGGTGCCAGTATAATAGGTATACAACCAAACCTAATGAAGTTTTAGCAAAAAATTGGAAAAAGATTTAGATGAAATGCATGTAAGACACACAATTATAGTGCTCTCTAAATAATTACAATGCATTAGATATACCTTTGAGCATAAACAAAGTAAATGGAGGCATTTGGGGTTTTTTTTTCTTAAATTTTAATATTACTCTTGGAGATACTTGGCTTACTAGTTTTATTTTTATACTTTGGTTGATCTTGAACAAACTTTGGGGAAAATATACATGTGGAATTTTCCTTGAAGGAAGGAGATATTGAATTTAGAACCTTGATGGTCGTAGGCTCTAGTTATAACATAAATTTTGATCACATTAAAATTATATTATATTTTATGAAACTATAGAATGAGACTATGATAATTGAAATTAAATTTGTAAGTTAAATTAATTGATGCAATTGAGATGATTTTGGTGAAGAGTATAAGTGAATTAATTGATTGCTTTGGATTAGAAAATATTGATAAGGGTAAACCCACAAAATTGGTTTACAATTCCAGTGAGGAAGGAAAATTGCGAAAAATGCCCCCATGGAAAAAAATTGGTTTATGGGGGTTCGAATGAACATTTGGTTTGAGCAAACCCCAAAGGGGTTCATTAGAACACCCCTTCGAGTGAACCCATTGAATGCTGGGTCCCACCATTCTTGGAAAAAACCAAAAGGAAAGCTTTGTGGAAACGGGGTTCGCTCGAACCCTGGTTCAAGCGAACCTCCAAGAGGGTTTCGCTCTAACTTGGGTTCGCTCAAATGGTCCCCCTTTTCCCCACTTCTCCCCCTCTGGCACCAAATATCTTTAGAATTTCGCCCTTTTAAGCTCAAGTTGAAGATGAAAATGGAGGAGACTTCATAGACCCAACTAGATGATGGTAGTACTCAGAACGAGCTATCCAACAAATATAATTTTGATATTTTTTGGTTTTATTATGTATTTGTTTTTTTAGTTTGATTAAACATAGGTTTTTCACCGAAAATCAAGCTCTTTGTTCTGTACAAGTGGGAAAATAGCAGATTATAAAAAATAAAAATAAAATATCAGTGCACTAGATATTGATATCCTTGATCCAACCAAAAAGAAAAATTAAATTTTGATACATACCAAAAAAGTTATGTTGTATACAGTCTGCCTATGTCTGAATTGTAATTGGTTTGACTTCGAAACTTGATTAAGGAAAAAATATTCAATGAAATTCTATGAAACCAATTTCATGCACTAGATATCATAGTTACAAATCTAAATTCGAAAAAAATAGAATTTTATCCTTCATGGAAAAAAAGTTATGCTGTATACGGTGAGCATCACTCCTTAAAAATAATGTTTATTAAAAAAACTAGTTTTCGAAGGAGATGGAAAAAGAAGTGCAATCTAATTCCAAAATTTTTGAAAAAAAATCTTTAGAATCTACACACAAAATGTCACAAATCACTAGTTTGCATCATCTTCAAATTCCTCGCGGTTTAGCCGCTATAGGTGCCCGAAAGTGAAGATTTAGTTAGAAAAAAATAGTTCAATGTCTAGTTTGGCCAAAAAATTTAAACCAATATTGTGGGATCACCATAAATATGAGGTATTTTCCACAACATGTCAAAATGATTTTTCTATTAGGATTCGATTGTGTAGTTTATTAAGTCAAACTCATTGGCCCATGTTTCATGAGTAGTAGTTTACAAGAACCCATCTCTCATGAGATTGAATGGTCCACTTAGTACTTATTGAATCTAGGTGATTCTCATAGAGGTGAAGCATTGGGCCTTCTTGGGAGGTCACCAATCCCAATACTACTCCAACTCAAGTACGCTTTACCATGGAGTTTTCCCCAAGGTTAATCTCACTTAGCTTGCCACCCCATTTGCAAAACCTTGAGCAAGTATTGTTCCTTATGAAACATTCATTATAGGGACCCTTTAGATCATCAAGTGATAAGTATGAGTTATTTTCTACAACATGTCAAATTATGATATTTCTATTAGGATTCAATCATGTATTTTTTTGAGTCAAACTCATTGACCCATGTTTCATGAGTAGTGGTTCACAAAAAACCCATCTCTCATGAGAATGAGTTTGGTCCACTTAGAACTCATTACATCTAGGTGATTCTCATATAGGTGAAGCATTGGGACTTCCTGGGAGGTTACCCATCCCATTACTACTCCAATTCAAGCATGCTTAACCATGGATTTTTCCCCAAGGTTAAGCCAACTTAGCTTGCTACCCCATTTATAAAACCTTGATCAAGTATTGTGCCTTATGAACCATTCATTATAGAGTCCCTTTAGTTCATCAATTAATAAGTATGGGGTATTTTCCATAGCATTTCAAATTATGTTATTGCTACCAAGATTCAACCGTGTAGTTTTTCAATTCAAACTCAGTGGGGTAGCAAGCTGAGTGGGCTTAACCTTGGGGAAAATGTTCTTGGAGATTGAAAATTCTATCAAATGGTTGTCATTAATGTCAGTATATTTTCATTGATGTCACCAGAGTACTATATGTATGACTCATTTACCAGAAGTTATTTCCAATTGAAGATGACCGTTATATGTGGTCTGGTTCTTACCATGTAGCAAACTATGATTCGCATATTTTAAGATCTTGGTCGACTTAGCGTGTGCAATACTTTATGGATGTTTGGCCAACCTAATTGATGAATAAGATACATATATATGCATATATGTTTCTTCGAAACATACAATGGATGCGAGGTTATGAAAGAAGGATATAGAGACAGAAAAGGGTGTGAATACAACATATCAGAATAAGCAAAGAAAGCGAAGACAATAAGTGTGTGATCAGAGTAGAACTATTGAGCGATTACTAATATACAGTACTACCTTTAACAAGCTTCATCTAGAACTGAATTCAGCACAAGAAAGGTGTAATCCATTGATTCACTTTTGGTAGTAATCCATAACTTATGTACTCTAGCACTGAGCCATCTGAGTTGTAGCCCTATGGATAGTGAGTCCTTATTCCAGGCAATGAGCCTTATCTTAGGCAGTGAGCCTTATTCCATCCAATGAGCCTTATCTTAGGCAGTGAGCCTTTTTGTAATCGATTTTGATATTCTCTATAGTGTAAGTTAATCAAGTCACCATGGTTTTCCCTCATTGGGTTTTTCACATTAATATGGTGTTACTGTGTTTATGTGATGAATTTTAGTTTCTGCATTCATTAATAAATAATTTATGTTGTATGTGGATTTAGTTTCGGTAAAAAGTGTTAAGGCATTTTGGTGACAACTGATTCACCCCCCCTCTCAATTGTCCAGTTCAACAATTGGTATCAGAGAAAGGTCCTTTGGAATAAGCCTAACAGCTTGAAGGAGATATTGTAAGGTTGAACTAAATGGTGAAGGGATTTGACTTAGATGAAGAATTGAGAACAGAGACTTCAAACTCTGAGAATGAAGATCTGAAAGAAAATGTCAAGCAAGCTCGTGAATTTATTCAGAAACTAAGAAATCAGATCCAGAAATTTAAGTTAAAGCATAAAGAAGTTTATCAAGAACTAAAAGAAGCAAAGGAGACTATTGAAAACCTAAGGATGAAACTTGAAGAAAGTAGAAGAGTGCAAGAGAATCTGAAATTGGAAATTGAACAAAGCAAAGAAGTTATCAATCAAAAGACAAAAAAATGTGAAAAGCTTGAATAGGAAGTAGTAACTCTTAAATCTGATTTGAAAAAGGAAAAATTTTTTGAAGACGAATTCAAGATAAGTTTGGGATTACTTGATGAATTTATTTCATGTCAGAAGTCTATAAAGGATAAAGGTGGTCTAGGACTCAAAGAAGGAAAAAGTTCAAAGACTAATCCAAGTTTCAAGAATTGATTCTATTGAGCATGAATTGAACTCTATTGGAAAAACATATGATGTTCTTAATGACAAGGATGGAACACAAAAGAAAGGGATCAATCCCTTACAATTTGATCTTGCAGTCATCATGGTAAAGATGGATAGTATTATGAAGACCTTTTGGAAAGTCAAAGAGATAATTGAGTTAAGATTTGAACACCTTTCCAGTCTCCTAGTGGATGCTAAGAACAACACACGAAATATTGCTATTATGGATACTCTTCTAGAAACAATTGATTCAATAACAAAGAACAACAATATTTGTTTATGCATCAGGCTGCTAGTGGATTCCTAGAAGACATGTCTTCTGAAACTGAAAGAAAAATACAAGGAAATATTTTAAAGAAAGAAGGATTGAGGTAAAGAATCATTTTTGATAACCTTTTTGTAGAATTTCTGATGAAAAAGGGAGAGATAAAGAGTCAAAGAAAAAAACTTTTTTTGAAGAACAATTTTGATAGGGGGAGTAGTCAGAACATTCAGTGCGGTATAATTGAAATTTTTTGTCATTGATTTCAAAGGGGGAGAAAAGAAGCATGTGAATCATTTCTGAAAATCATTTCATCAAAATATTAATGGAGGTTGTTGTTGTTGTTGGCTTTTTCACATCTTGCGTTGTCATCAATGACAAAGGGGGAGATTGTCAGAGATTGAAGATTACACCAAATGGTTGTCATTGATGTCACTACATTAATATATGTATGACTCATTTAATGGAAGTTATTTCCCATTGAAGATGACCGTTATATGTGGTCTGGTGTGTCGGTTTTTAGGTCTAGTTCCTACCGTGTGACAAACTATGATTCAGATATCTGAAGATCTTGGCTGACTTAGCAAGTGCAATACTTTATGAATGTTTGGTCGACCTAATTGATGATTAAGATACATATATGTCTCCCCGGAGCATACAATGGATGTGAGGTTATGAAAGAAGGATATAGAGATAGAAAAGGGTGTGAATACAACTATGTTGTTAGAATATGTGGTCAAATTAGAAGGTAAACTAACACACCAATGAAACATTAGATTGAAGGAAACTCTAATTAGTAAAACAAAATAAATAATGCAGATTCTTCAAAGTCATTCCATTGTCCTCTATCTTCAGTGTTTCTATAGAAATTATTTGCTCCCAGCTTTGTTTAAGTAGCAAGTCAGTAGAATGACCACTTCAAGAATGAGTATTATGCAAGCTAAGAAATCTAAACTCCTATGCTAAATGATTGTAAGATGATATAGCTATTGTGCAGCTAATGAACATGATTAAGCTATGAATTGAAACTAGATTACTCTGCTTGATTGTTGGAGATATTTCACTATAATGCTCTTACTATGAAACTAAAATCTATATTTTGGAAGAGCCAAGAGGCTATATTTATAGATTTTCAAAAGGAAAAAGCTTTGTTGGCAAGCTTCAATGGTTGAGATTTAGCCTGGAAGAATGGATGGTGAGAGATGGAGAGGTTGGAGAGTGTAACATAGAATAAAATCTGGAAACGATCTGCAACTAGAATAAACAATGTTAATCCTAATCTAAATCAATATTAATCTAAATCAAATAACAAAGAACGAAAACAAGTAAACATAATTAAACTAAACAAATCAATTGGAAAGCTCTCACCGAATATGCGTTCACTCCTTCGAATTATCTCGATTTCTCTTCTCCATTTTTCCTTTTTAGTATTCTTGCCCTCAGATTTTCAGTGTTGATGCAAGCATAACCTTGTTGAATGTCTAAGAAAAATATCAAAGATAAGTTTCTTCTCAAAAGTGTATGATTTCGGGAGGAGGAATAATGATAATGACAGGCCATTTTATAGATTTTAGGTTTTCGAACAATCGGCTCAGATTGAAAGAGAGATCGATGGATGAGATTGATGAATGTCATGCAATGTGAGTTCTGTCTCAGTTAGAACATGAGTTAGAAAAGACTGTAGGATAAAGATTAAGTTAGAACGATAACTTAATCTTATGTCAAGACTATTCGAAAATAGAAAGAACAAGAGTTCAAGATCTTAATCTTCAGTTAAGAGTCTTTGAAAATAGAAGAAATAGACTTTGAATGTCAAAGACAAAGTTAGAACTTGAAGAATAATGCATTTGAATGCATAATTAAATAAAGATATTTAATTAATAGACGCATTCATGCACATGAGTTAGAACTAGTTAACTGACTATTTGTGACAGAGAGTCCTCTCGCAGAGACCATCAGATGTTGAATCCGGAGATAACCGGAGAACTAAAAATAGATCTCGAGTCAGAAGGTGAGTGAATGATTTAGATAACTGAATGATAGAAGAATGTGACATAAATGATTTAAACATGAATTAAATGTTAATTTAATTCAACATTCGAAAATGAAATGAATTTAATTAAATAAATAAAGATAATTTATTTAATTTGACTGTTGTAAAGGTGGAATTGAATAATTAAATAATAAATATTTAATTATAGTTAAAGAGGGTTAAATTGAATGATTAAATAAAGATATTTAATTATAGATAAAGGGGGTAATTAAATAATAAATATTTAATTTATAGATAAAGGGGGTAATTAATTAGTTAGCGACATAATTAAACAAATATGATTTATTTAATTAATCAAGTTGAATAAAGTCATTATGAATTAATGAATTAATGAATTAATTAAAAAGGTTATTTAATTAATAGAAGAAATATGTGTTAGAAAAGGGTAATTAAATAATAACATTATTTAATCATGACCATGGATAAATAGAAAATTATGTCGAATGTGTACTCGTAGGCCTAGACCAATCTTCGGTGTCTACAGTTTTCCCCTCTTTGATAAAATGTTGTTACGACATTGTGTCAAAGAAAATATGCCCCGATCATGCCCCAGCATGAAATAGGTTAGGGTATGCCCCCTCGAGAAAATTGACAAAATTTTTAAAGTTTCAAAAAAAATCAGGAAATATTCCCAATAAGTCAATTTGATGGTCAAAAATGCTTTGGAGTTGACAGAATTGAATTTGGAGATCTTGTGCATGAGTACAGGTCATTAGAAGTTGAAAGGTTAAGCGGCCAATAAACTAGGTCAAAAGAAATGCCACCCAAACCTTGGCTATAAATAAGAATTAGGTTGAAAACCAATTCATTCGCACCCGGTTGAGTTTGAAGAACTAAGATTTTTCTCTAACTAGTGGATGAAGATGGCTCCCATTCCATTTGTTGCGCATCGAGGATATCCGATCCGGACCTTCAGGCGGCCAGCCGATGCAGGACCACCGTATGTACCCAAAAACTAATGCTTGAAATTAATTTTTGCACGTAGTTCTAGGCCTTTAAAATTTTATTAGCACATGTGACTGCGAAATGACGCATATGCAAAAACACACCTAGGCTAGGATGGGCATTTTAGGCATTCAACACATTTGCATTATTATGCACCGCATATTTATGTATGCAACGGATCTGCATTAGGAATATACACATGTAGGTTAATGAACCGCATTTGCATTTGTGAAATGCATATGAAGCAAGTAGACATATTATAGGAAATGTATCGCATTTGCTTTCTGCACCGCATTTTCTTTTTATGCATCGCATTTGAAATGGGTAGAAATTAGATTGGGGATGTGCACCGCATATGGAATATGCAACGCATTTGTATGAATGCACCGCATTTGTCACTGTGAGCCACATTTGGCTGGTAAAATTTTCCAAAATTTATTTCTAAGAAAAACTTGAAAATTTGTGACATGTTGGTTGAAATGCAAGTCATTTTAGATCCGATCTACACGTGGGATTCACGTCATGACACCTTCAATCTGAGAGATCGTCTGAGCAGTGCAGAGATACAACTTTTGTGGAGACTTGGTCTGCGTCATTGTCTGTCGATGCCTTTGATTCAAGCAAACAGAGGGATGCTCACCGCGTTGTGCGAGCAATGGCACTCCGAGACATCATCATTTCATATGCTGACTAGGGAGGTGACTGTCACATTGGAGGATGTGTACAGGATACTTAGATTTTCGATCAGAGGAGAGTGGGTGATGTACGATACCCAACGTGGATTGACGGAGCTAGCGAGATTTTATCAGGTGGATGATATTAGTAGGCTCGGCATAGAGCATTATGAGATTAGATGGCCGGTGTTTGCGGATAGATATGAGAGGATTGACTGTATATTATGTACACTGATAGGTCAGATAGTACTACCGGATCAATGGGGTCATGGTTTTCCTGTTGGATGGGGAGAGATGTTGGTGGGTATGTTAAAGAGAGAGACCGTATATTCCTAGGGTTCATATCTATTAGGGATGCTTTATTTCCATTTACATGATATAGTATATAGTATATAGAGATGCACAGTCGTTGAGTTGTGGGACCACTCTTCTGATGGTTATTGAGATGATTCCATTGTACAAATTTATGACCACATTTCGTGACAATATACTGTCTGAGTATGCAATGCATACCCATAGAGCCCATTGGTTGGACACACAGTTCAAGCTATGCAAGGACACCTTTCTAGTTGGAAGCATAGTATCCATGGTTGACTTTGCAAAGAACTACACTCTACAACCACAACATGAGGTGCAGTCACAATATTACAACTCCACACAAGTTTCGATATTTGTGCACATAGCATTCACTCATGCATCTGATAGTACAGATGAGGAAAGGAAGGTATTGAGGGAGTACCACTTTTACATTAGTGATGATCGCACACATTCTCCAGAGTTCATGCAAGGTTGCTTCCAGATGTTCTACAGTGGTTTGGCTCAGAGGGGCATAGAATACGATCAACATATAATATGGTTTGATAACTGTGCAGCACAGTTCAAGAACTAGCGCATGTTCTACTGGTTGTGCAGGATGCATATCATTATAGGTGTTCAACATATGTGGAACTTTTGTGAGGCTGGACATGGAAAGGGGGAGCATGATGGTACAAGAGCATGCGTGAAAAGAGCATTAGCACGAGAAGAGTTAAAGTATAAAGACAGTGCAAAGTTGACAGATGCAAAATCATTCGTCGAGTGGTGTAATGCTTTGATGGGTCTAGGTAATGAAGGTACGTCTTCAATTCGTAGATTTTTTTGGTTGATGGATGATACTAACATTGCACCATATGAAGATTGTTGTACACTAATAGGATCGAGTGAGGTACACTCTTTCCTTAGCTCAAATACAGGTTCATGGAGTATCGATACACGAAAGATGGCATGCTTTTTTTCTTTATGTACAATGCAAGACTGGAATGATTGTGAGTCAGGGGAGTGGGTTGACAAATGGTTCACAAGTTATCTTAGCCCACTTCACATGTATCGCCCTCCCATGGCATTGGAACTGACACAGATAGAATCATCAGTCGACTTTGACCACATATCAGATCTAGTTCAACGAGGTGATATATCTACTTTCTTAGTTGTTGAAATTCCATATCATTAGATCTTACTTTGTACTGTATTCATAATGTTGACAAATTTCAAGAGATTTTTTGCACATACCAATGCAGGGCATGTTTATGCAGTTATTGTAGATGAAGACAATGAAGAGGGAATAGACTATTACTTGTGTCGTTGTGTTGAGACCAAAAAGAAATTGGAGGCCCCAGTTATAGATGGAGAAAACATCAAATACCCTATAGGCTCAGTTGTGGTTACTGGAACATGGCTTAGAAGGTACCCACATTCAAGTGTTAAACATTGGCTATTTCAGAACTTTGACATGCATCGTAAGATTCTTTATTACTCGAACTTTGTTGTGGCATCCAATGTTCATTTGACCAAATATGGGGGTAGACGTTTGAACAAGACGTTATGGAAGGTCCGTGAGTCTTACCATGACACAATACTTGACACAATAAAGAGTAGAGCAGACCTGGATGGTTCGTTGGATTAATTTGTAAGTATATGCACATTGGTTCTTATTAATTTATACTTGTATGCACATTAATTTGTTTGATGCCAATGCTATCATCTTCTTTTACAGTGATTGGTATCCCCTTGCAAAAAATGCAAATATATGAGCCATCCAAGAGAATGTCAACTAGAAAAGCAATGCAACATCCTTATTTTGATGCCTACATGCAACATCTGTAAGTGCCTTCCATCTATTTTTATTTCATTTCCATTTTGGATGCTCTTTCTTTTTCTCTTTTACTTTGAGTATTTGTAAGTAAACTACTAAGGGTTGATTGATCTTTTGTTGCAGAAAATGCTAATTTAAGAACCATCAAAGAGAATCTCAGCCAAAAAAGCAATGCAACATACTTATTTTGATGATTTTGATAAATCTCAATTTTGATTTCAAGCCATTATAAGAGAGCATGTGAAGCTTAGCGAGGGAATCTCAAGTTACTCATTTGAAGTTAACCTCATAATGAGCACCTATGATGTAGACATTTAAAGAGATTATTGAATGTATGAGTGACATTGTAAAAGATCTGAGAGAACGAAGTGCCAGAGGCATTGTAATAAGATTTAATTGCATAATGAGATATACTCAAATATTGTAAGGTTGGATTTTATGTTTGGTGTAGTAGCACCTTGTTCTGTAAATTCCTTGAGTAGGAAAATTTGCAAACTTTGAATTTTGAAATGTAAACAATGTCAAAAAGGTCATATAAAGGTCATGTAAACAATTTGTACACATTTTTCTGCAACTCGTGTGACCAAGTGGACTATTCCAACACATCAGAATAGGTATGTTTACATTAGGCATGGTCCTCTTTCGCACCGAAACACGTAGAATGGCTCTAATCTATGTTCCACCGGATCGAACCCTTAAGGGTCCAAACTACAAAAATGGCAGCAAACTTCAACATACTAGTACTCGGATATGGTGATACTTAGAAACTTCTCATCTAATCCTATAGAAAGGTGTTGGGCCCCTCTAGAAAAACCTCTCTCGGTTTTGGCTATCTCGGAGTGGTTTTCTAGTGGTGGCGGATTTTCACTTGATGGAAAAAGCATCAAATGCAAGCAGTGCAAAGTTGCAGAGTGGTGCAACTTTCATTATGCAACTTGTGTGACCAAGCAGACTGTTCCAACACATCCAAATAGGTATTTTTTCATTAGGCATAGTCCTCTTTTGCACCGAAACACGTGGAATCACTCCGAGCTATGTTCCACCGGGTCGATCCCTTAAGGGTCCAAAGTGCAAAATAGCTGCAAACTTCAGCATGCTATTACATAGATACCATGAACTTAGAAACTTCTCGTCTGATTCTACAGAAAGGCATTCGACCCCTCTAGATAAACCTCTCTCGGTTTTGGCTATCTTGGAGTGGTTTTCTCGTGGCGGCAGATTTTCATATGATGGAAAAGGTGTCAAATTCAAGCTGTGCAAAGTTGCAAAGTGGTGCAATTTTCGCTCTGCAACTCGTGTGACCAATCAGACTATTCCAACACATCCAAATAGGTATATTTACACTAGGAATAGTTCTCTTTCACACTGAAACACGTGGAATCGCTCTGAGCTATGTTCCACCAGATCGATCCCTTAAGGGTCCAAAGTGCGAAATAGCTGCAAACTTCAGCATGCTATTACTTAGATACCGTGATGCTTAGAAACTTTTCATCTAATCCTATAGGATCATGTTGAGCCTATTTACAAAAACCTCTCTCGATTTTGGCTATCTCAGAGTGGTTTTCTAGTGGTGGCGGATTTTCACTTGATGGAAAAAGCATCAAATGCAAGCAGTGCAAAGTTGCAGACTGGTGCAATTTTCATTATGCAACTTGTGTGACCAAGCGGACTATTCCAACACGTCCAAATAAGTATTTTTACGCTAGGCATGGTCCTCTTTTACACCGAAACACGTGGAATCGCTCTGAGATATGTTCCACCGGATCGATCCCTTAAGGGTCCAAATTTTAAAATAGCTGCAAACTTCAGCATGCTATTACTTGGGTACCGTGACACTTAGAAACTTCTCATCTAATTCTACAGAAAGGCGTTCGACCCCTCTAGAAAAACCTCTCTCGGTTTTGGCTATCTTGGAGTGGTTTTCTCGTGACGGCGGATTTTCACATGATGGAAAAGGTGTCAAATTCAAACTGTGCAAAGTTGCAAAGTGGTCCAACTTTCGCTCTGCAACTCGTGTGACCAAGCGAACTGTTCCAACACATCCGAATAGGTATGTTTATGCTAGGCATGGTCCTCTTTCATGCTGAAACACGTGGAATCGCTTTGAGCTATGTTCCACCGGATCGATCCCTTAAGGGTCCAATGTGCAAAATAGCTACAAACTTCAGCAAGCTATTACTTGGATATCGTGACACTTCGAAACTTCTAGTCTAATCCTACAAAAAGACATTGGACCCCTCTAGAAAAACCTCTCTCGATTGTGGCTAGATCTTGGAGTGGTTTTCTCGTGGCAGCAGATTTTCACTTGATGGAAAAGTTGTCAAATTCAAGCTGTGCAAAGTTGCAAAGTGGTGCAACTTTCGCTTTGCAACTCGTGTGACCAAGAGAACTATTCCAACACATCCTAATAAGTATATTTACGCTAGGCATGGTCCTCTTTCATACCGAAACACGTGGAATCGCTCTGAGCTATGTTCCACCAAATCGATCCCTTAAAGGTCCAAAGTGCAAAATGGCTGCAAACTTCAGCATGCTATTACTCAGATATTGTGATGCTTAGAAACTTCTCGTCTGATCCTATAGGATCGCATTGAGCCTTTCTACAAAAACCTCTCTCGGTTTTGGCTATCTTGGAGTGGTTTTCCAATGGTGGCAGATTTTCACTTGATGGAAAAAGCATCAAATGCAAGCAGTGCAAAGTTGCAGAGTAGTGCAAATTTCATTTTGCAACTTGTGTGACCAAGCAGACTATTCCAACACATCCAAATAATATTTTTATGCTAGGCATGGTCCTCTTTTGCACTAAAACACGTGGAATCGCTCCAAGCTATGTTCCACTAGATCGATCCCTTAGGTTGGAGGAGTCTTAAGTTGCAAATTTGTAAGTTGCTTAAAGCAACAAATTTGAAATGATATTGAATGGCCCACTTAGCCCTCATTGCATCTAAGTGATGCTCATAGAGGTGAGGCACTAGGCCTTCCCAGGAGGTCACCCATTCTAGTATACTCCAGCTCAAGCGCTTAACCACGAAGTTTTTTCCCCAAGGTTAAGCCCACTTAGCTTGCAACCCCATTTGCAAAACCTTCAGCAAGTGTTGTGCCTTATGAAACATTCATTATAGAGCCCCTTTAGCTCATCAATTGATAAGTAGGAGGTATTTTCTATAATGTGTCAAATTGTGATATTGCTATCAGGATTCCATTGAGCAGTCATTTGTAGTATTGGGTATAGCTCTAGCTTCTACAGTATTGCACATGATTGCAAATAGTTTCAAAGATCTAGATAACATCAATAGTTCACATTACTCAAGAAGGATGAACATCTTAAAGACATTTGTGGAAATTTCTTGTGGACTTAGGGTTGCAATATTTGATCTACAACATGTTCCACCATTTCTTTAGTAGGATCAAGAACACACATAATGAAGGTGTGTTTGTAGCCATGAAAGATTACGGTTCAAACTATCTAGGAGAGTGATGTTTTATCTCGACCAACCATATCTATACCATGGTTTGATTGGAAACAAGGATGGGTTCTCTCTTCATCGGCATATACATTATTCCTCGATGTGTTCACACTAGTGTTACAAGACTAGGACTCGCCTTGGACTTGACAAGCCATTTTTTGACTTGGACTCGGGCTCAAAGCCCAGACTCGACAAATAGAAAAACCTAAGAAATTCAAAGATTTGTAAGGATTTAAAACTTGATTCATTTACCCTTTAATAAATAAACCTTAAAGACACAATAGCATCATCAATAGAAATTACTATGATCCCATACACAAACATACATCAATCACATAAGTATAAGCATAAATTTTAGCTGAAGGAAATAACACATTTAGATATATAAATATTGTGATATTGCTATCAGGATTCAATCATGTAGTTTTACAAGTCAAACTCATTGACCCATGATTCATCAGTAGTGGTTCACAAGAACCCATCTCTCATGATAATGAATGGTTCATAAGGAGGAAGATAAATCTTCATACATTTCTTCTATCACAAATGAGATAAGTGCTTGGTTTCATGAAGGTCATGAGACAACCATTAATGGGGAGTGGATACATGAAGAACTGATGGAGAATGATAATGGCTTCAGACCTGCTATAAAGGAATTTTTTTTTCGTTTCAATGATGCAAGAGGTTTTTGGTTTCACTACCAAAATGAGCCTATGAAGAATGCATGTGAAACTCCTTTTGACCTTGAGGGTGTTCTTACTCCATCTCAAGGATCATGCATTGAGGATGACATAGATCAATGCTAGGGCTAACCAATTAATAATTATACAAGTGAATAAGTCAAACATGTACATGTCAATAAGGGAAATACAAGTACTCAAAAACACATAAGCCTCAAAAAGTATACACATGAATACATAGTATACACAAATTAAAACAAAGTATATGCATGAATACAAGGTATATGCATGAAAACATGTAAGCCACAAAGTATACATTCGAATGCACGTAAGTCACAAAGTATACATGTAAGTTGTAAAGTATACACTTGAATACACGTAACTCATATCTATTGAACCATCAATTTAGAATGCAAATATGGATAGGCATCGATAAAATATATTTGTATTAACCAAATAGCCATGTAGGCATACATCAATATATGTCGATATAAGTATGAAATATATGTACAAAATAGCCATATAGGCTTACGAGAATGCCATCTAGGCATACAATGTCAAATATGTCCAATAAAAAATATGTACAAAACTGCCATGCAGGCATACAACAAAGGACTCTGGAATCAAAAGTCATTGCTCTCCATGCCCTAGGAAATAAAATCTTTCCCTTTCCTTTTCGCTCGGATGGCGATAGGTCTGTCACTCATTTTTGTTGCGCTCGTGGAGTGCTCCTGCTACTCCTCCTAGGGTTTAGTTCATGGTGAAGTTTTAACTGTTACAATAAGAAGTAAAGACATGAATATATAGAAATTACATTATAAAAAATGATATATTTGACAAAATAATCACTTATAGCCATCTCACGATCTCTCTCCATGAGGGAAATATCCTCACGCCCATGCTCAGGCGTGCTCAAGCCCTGTATAAACCATACAAATAGACAAAAACTACGTGAATCAATAATGGTTTGATTTCTCACTAACTAACATCTATAACAAAAAATGTAAATTCAAATTTACTAATTTGCCTCATACCTCTTCTATCAGAGCCATCGAGGATTGTATAGCAGATGTCACACCAATATCCATTGCCCTCGTCACATTCGGAGGTGTATTGTCTCGCAACAATTGAAAATAAAACAACAAATTATTCAACGTAATCAACGATGTGCATGTATAAACTACACAAATCTATTAAGTACTTGATTCATTAGTTAAACTCTTTATTCTATTACCTGTGTGAAGGTTTGAGTAAATCCACCACCATTGGGAAGTGTTCCATCAAAACCTCCAATATTAGTCTGTTCAACATCCAAAATTGCATATTAAATTACCATTCGTAAAACAATGCCATTAATATGCAATAAACTTATAATTGTTTACTAGTTACATACCCTAGCGATAGGTGTACTATAAAAATAGGTTGGTGGGGGGCCGGTGTATTCAGTCTCAACACTATGACCCTGCAATTTTATTAAAATCATAAAACATTTTTAGTTAATCTTGCATTTCAAAATCAAAATTTAATAAATTAAATTCAATGAACACATGCACTAACTTTTACCTGACTATCAATGCCATATGCCTCATGCAAAATGTCAGTTGCCCTCTCCATCTCCATAGCTACAGACGGATCCTACGTACCAGTCTCCTGAGGGTCGGTGGGGTCATGTGAACAAGTAGCCCTGCAAGATTGACACACATGTGTTCGAAGGCCACCACTAGAAGACTCCCCTGGATGGCGCTATAGAATAGGGCTTGTATGATGGATGACACTCTGGGTCAAAGTGTTGATTGCCTACAATGTCTCTACGTCAGCACTTTCCTTCACGACGGAAGGCATAACAATGTGCTCATGAGGTGGCCTAGCGAGAGCTTGTCTACCTTGCCACGTAGGATCCAGTTGTGCACTAGGTCTATCCTGAGCTGACCCCCCACCTCTCCCCTGGAAATCCCTCATATCAAAATAATTTGGGATTTTGTTCAATATGAACTCACTGTATAGTTTCCTAAGGAAATATTGTGGGACCTCGCAATTGTTGCACGGTGGGTAATCGAAGACCATGTACCACCTATCATAAAACCGCTCCTTCATTTTTTGGTGGTGGCACCAATGGATAGGAAACCTCTTCGCATTGAGGGTAAGATTTTGATTTGTGCGTGGGTCGGTGAATAATGAGCACAAGTCACCTTATGTTATTTTTAAATCTTTCACATCCTTGTATGATAGTTTATTTGCATAATATTCCCTAGCCACCTGCCTCCTATCTTCCCATCCAGTTATTTGTTTGCTAATTGAATCTACGTTTGTTAAAATATCTTTCAATGAATTTGCTAGGGTCATTCTTTCTGTGGTTAAACCATTTGGATCACTCAACCTACTGATCAAATCCTCAATTTGTTTTTTGTTGTTTTCAATTTCACTCATTAAATTTTTTTGAGTGCCAGGAGGGGGTTGAGTGATTGGTGGAGGAGGTTGATGTTGTGGTTGATTTTGATCTTGAGGATTTGGTTGGTCCTCCTGTTGAGGATTTTGAGGGTTTGTAGGTTGATTTGCATCTCCTAAAAATTCAAACAAATAGATATCAAATTCAACCTAGAACTAACAAATTCAAAACAAAAACCATAGAATCCTTACCTCTTATAGCTCCTCCTCGTCGTGGCGCCATCGTTGTGAAGAAATACAGATCCTTGGTGAAGAAATTCTTCTCCTAGAACAGGAGCATGATATTTTGGGGTTTTTGGCCGCGGGTGCAACAAAAAAACTAGTCGAAATGCAAATGAGAGATTTGCATATTTTTTTTTGCTTTTAACAGTTGATAACGCGAACACGTTATAACGTGCTCGCATTATGTCTTTGTATATGTAGTCGTCGGGACCTTGCCTAGGTTTAACGAAAAACCATAACGCGACCGCGTTTTAATGCGCTCGCATTATGGTTTTCAACTTTTTTTTTAGGGTGTCCACAGAATTGCTACCCATTTCCATGCACCTTCCCACTATAGCACTTTAAATAATACCCCCTTGTGCTTGCAAAGCCTAAATATGAAGAAGAAATTACTCACCTTATAAAATTATTTCATAGTTTCCCCTACCTAATCATAAGTTGTAGGTCTTTTCCTTGATTTTAACACCCATAACACTCAAAAATTGCTTAGCTTTAGGGATTTTGGAATTTACAAGTTTGAGCACCAATACACCTCATGACGAACACAATCATAGTCTTCCATACCCTAGTGTATCAATTCATATGCCTTCTTAGATATGAGTCCTTCATGCATAGGGCACACTGTCACTTTAGTCCTTATATCTTCATGCATAATACCTAATGCTACAAAAAAAATTTGTTTCGTACCATTTTTTAGTATATACTTGCATTTAGTTTCCATTGCATCACCTCATCATTAAATCCACCATTATCACCTATTTTATATTTTTCTTATTCTCATCCATCCTTTCCATTATTTCCTCACATTATTTATTTATTTCCCTACATCCTAACCTACATGTAGCTAACCATATTCCCCCTTGTATCTCTTCAAACCCCTCAAATCCATTCCTTATCCCTTATGACATACTTCTCCTTTTTGAGATACCACTCAGGTTCTATCAACACACTAGCTCTCTCAAAATGGCATCCCTAACCCACCTTCTAACATCACTTTCTTTAAATGAATAGGGTATCTTACTACCATTTCTATCTCTCTAGGTCCTTCTATCTACTTTCTTTGAAATGGTGCTACTTCTTTTAGTCACAACATCATCTCAAAGAGGGGAAAATTGTATACACTTAAAATTCATTCCTATATTTCATCCATCATCACACTAGATATATCCCACATATCCACTTCTAGCACCAATTAAATTTAATCATTATTCTAATCTTTTTTATTAAGGTAAAACAGGTTTTAAAGGGACCCAAAACCCTTAAAAAATGTAGGCATAAAATAGTTCAGAGATAAACATCTGCAACCAAACATGTTTTACAGGGACCTGAAACCCAAAAATCCAAAGTAGTCTTAACAAAAAACTAGGAAACCAACAACAAACCTACCAATAAAAAATCACTAAACAACAAGAAACCAACAAAATAACTATTGTAACTCCTTAAGAGTATTAGCTTCTTCTAGCTCCTATTAATAGAAGCTTTGATGGAGATTTACCAGACTAAGAAAATCATTCTTCTCCTCCTGGAAATATTTCTTCTTTCCCCTAGTATGAGTACTTGGTCGGGCTTCTGCTTGATATTCATTTGATTTCCGTTACCTCTATGCTCCTTCTTAGTCTTCTTTGAAACATTGGAAGCTTCAATAACTTGGTCTTCTCTGAGTTCTTTCAGCTTTTTAGTGAGGATGTGAATGCCTTCAACACTATTTTGAATGGTGCACTGACTAATTTTAATGATTCGTTCCAAGTTTTGATTAAGTTGTAGCATCTTGTCTTCCAATTCCTCGACTCGGTTCCCAAATTCATCTTTCTTCATATTGACTTCAATCATAATTGCCTCTAGTTCCAAATGAATTTATTTTTCCCCATTCTTCTCATTCATAGAATCCTCCATAGCCCTATTAGCATATATTTTTATTCTACATAGATCTTAGCTTAATATTTATTTGATTTAGCTCAAGAAAAAACCATTTAGTGATTCTAAACTGATCCACCACCCCATCTCTACCTAACCCCAAAACATTATATATTTCCTATATGTTTGTATTAAGGTGTTAGGGAAAACCCTCAAACAAATCTCGAGGAGAGAAAATATGGCTTCCTTTAAATTTAAAATAAGTTTTGATTATTAAATTAAATAATATAATTTTCTTTGAACATTAATTCAATAGATTTCTTTTTTTATTTAATTAATTTAAGCTATTCAACATTTCTTCTAAAATTTCCAACCCTAATTGAATAAATCACATTAATTTAAGTAAATCAATCATTCCCCAACATTCTCCCAACAATTAGATAATTACAATTTTATTTAGTTAATTCCTTTAGAAACCATCACATCTTTAGTTGAATAAACAAATCAAGTTTAGTACTCAATCAATTAATCATTTGTGCATTCCTCTAATACTTTGTTTAAAATAAACAAAGACAATGTTTCACATGGCTCCAAGTGCACAAGGCTCCAAAAATTCCTTTTTTGAATCTCAACCCTTCATCAAGATTTGATCAAATATCTAATCCACATCTCTCTTCAATCATTGCCTTAAACATCTACACCAATCACATGGTGCCAATTTTCATCTCTTCATTCTTCCATACATGAGGATCAACCTGTCCAAAATATATATGTTTTTTCAAAATCTATTTTCAAGAAGGAAGAATATTGGATGCAAGAAGGTTGGGTTGAAAAATTGGGCAACTACATTCACTTCATCCATCAACTAATTAGTTGAAACATAACACTTAGGCCATCAAAGGTTTGTGTGGTAAGAAGTTCATTTTATTTTGTCATGGTTTACATTCCCTTTACTCTATTGAAGGTGTATTCTTGATAAATGTTATGATTTTTGTTTCATTGTTTGTTTCTTATTATTTACCTACATATATGAGTGTTCATAATAATAACTATTATGCAACTAATAAAAATAACATTTAAGTGTCAACACAAAGATGTGTGATAACAAAAATAAAGGAAATAATCTAAAAACTTGATTAATTTTATTGAAAATCGTACAAGGTATATATTCATATACATGCCAACATTTAAAAAGATTCTTAAAACTTTAAGGATACCATATTAGTTGGATCTTAAAACAAATATACAATCAAAAATTAAAACAAATTAACATGTTAATTTAGAATAAGAACCTTACAACTATGAGTATACTTGTTTAGTTTCCACACAGGATGGAAGTAAAAGATAACAAAATAACATACAGTAAACTTATCCTAAGCTACTAACATCTTACAATGTACCCTTTGAACCCTTGTCAAGCAAGCTCTAGGTTTTCTACAAGAACCAGTCAATGCCATTCATAAAATCTCAAAATCATTTTATGTCTTCCCTACACCGTATGAATTACTTAGGTCCTAGAAAGAGGGTTTCACCTCAGAAAACCTAGTTAGAATGCACAAGACAAACCAGTTATTGGATAATACAAACACACCAATACCAAGTACAAATTGTGAATAATGATAACCATAAAAACAAAAATAATCAAACCCTCCTAAATTGACATGTATATTTGTTTTTATTCAATTAAACTATAATTATTTGTAAAACATATATGTTTGTGATTATAATAATGCACTAGAACAGAGAATTGTGTCTCTACAATTAACTACTTCAATTCATCATGCCCAGTAATTCCAATTGTCCTTCAAATAGTTTCAAAGAATGTTCAATTTTACGTTGAAAAGTCCCCACCTAAATGGTCTTGATTTTCCCCATGTTAGAGTAAGCCCAATTTGTTCTCAATTCAATATAATTGCAATCTTTCTCTCAATCCAATGCTATTACAAAATTATAGTCTGGATTATTTATTTAGCAATCAAACAATAATAAAATACTCTAATTTAAAAATCTTATTCAAGATCAAAATCCAAAGATCTGCATTTTTTTGTCTTTAAAATAGAATTTTACTTAAATCCATCTAAAATCAAATACTTAAAGTTATCCTAAAGATAGTCTTAATACATTAGTATAGTCTCATGTCTTAAAAATCATATTCAAAATCAAATTTAAAGTCACTTATGAAGTTTTCTATAATATCACACTAACATTAGAGCCACAAAATTAGACCTAACATCACATTAGCATCAAAGTGGATGATTAACCCAACACTAAGATGACATTAAATTTAAATTTAAATAAATTTTATTTGTTAAAAAAATTTATCTGCAACAACAAAAAATAATCCATTATTCTATAACCCTTATGCTATAGAGGTGATATCACAATAGAAATAGATCTATTGACATAATGATTGATTTATTGTGAATGAACAAGTTCTATTTCTTGACCTCCTTGAATAATTAAAAGAAGAAATCTCTTCTTTAATCTTTCAAATAAACTATTTCTCTTCATATCAAATATACCTTATTTATATATATATTACAACTGAAAAATAATAATTAAAAAATTAAAAAGTTTCACACTTAGTCTTCCTCTCTTTCCCAAGAATGAAATTGGAAAGTCGATTGCATCTGTACCGTATTCCATTAACTCTTAGCATATATTCTTCAATAAATAAAGACAATTTAACTCATATGCATCGAACTTATGCTTTTCTCTATTGCTTTTCCTTTGACAGAAGCATCAATGATCCTTAAGTCGTGGAAAGGAATCCACCATGGCTTTGAAACACCCATTTTTCTGTCTCAAGTTATCTCACAATTACTGTTTCACTCTCAAAACCAGCAAACTGTGGTCCATCCATGGCCATAAATTCAAAATTTTCACAATTTCAAGTCTGCCATAAACCGAGTAGTTATTCTCAGTAGGAAAAGAAGAGTTTATGACTTATGCTACTTGTTGATAAAAGCCTTACGTTGTACAGCAAAATCATTAAAAACAAGCACGTCCATTAATCAGATAAGTTATAATACTGATAAAAATATACAATACAACTGTGGATGGAGCAAGTCCAACTGTCCCTTGACAAATACAGGGAGGCAGGTAATTTGGTGATATCAATCATCGAATAAAAAACTAAAGTCAACATTTCATTTAAATTGTGGCCTATCCTTAGATTGTAGCATTCTTAAATTTGAGTAAAATATGATGTCAAAATTTCATATAGCATATAGTATACAAATGTATTGGGTTATCTCATTTGTCATTGTTTGTGGTAATGAAATTTGAGAATTATGTGAGTGTGTTGTGGGACATTAATAATCTAGTATTTGTTCATGGTCGATTAGTTAAAATGGGCGATTGCATGCAAATGCTTACTAAAATAGCATGACTTTTAACCATGCACAATTTAAAAAGATTAACAATAGACTAAGCCTCACTAGATATTGGTGACATAAAGAAGCTAGGTTTGGTGCTCACTAAAATCTCTCACTTGTCATTCAGAATATCGCAACCATTCTCATTTGAGAGATACTGTAAAATACAATTTACAAGCTATGGTTACAATGAGTTAGTTGTAGTTAATGTCTCTGCATTGAGCTATGACGAAAACATCCAATTCATTATGTTTTGTATATGATGAGTTGTGATGAATCAATACTGTGTTATTGAAGTGATACAGTGATCTTTGTACTAAATTAAAATTGTTCTTCACATTTTTCTTATTTTGTAAATGTCTTGGTCAACCTTTTTTGTATTATTTGTTTGTATTACACACAAGATATTGCAATTGCATGCATGCCATGAGATAAAAATAATAATGTATCTTTATTTTGAAATAATTTTAGTGCAACTATAAAAATACTTTGTTTAGTAAAAAAACTTAAAAAACAAATTCTTGTGGCTAAGACTTATCCAATTTTGGAATCTTTGCAATTAATTGTCCATATTGATAAATGATGATGTCTAAAGTCATTTTTTAATATATTCATTAAAATATCTTAAATTATTGCAACCATGAAATTATTATAAACTAGGTGTTATTGGATTGTCAATAGACATGTATGTATAAACAGTATTATCATTAAAATAATGTATAAAATGACTACTAACAAAAAACTAATGCTTGACTGATAGAACCATTTATATGCATGATTGTCAGCTATCCAATAACACTGTTAAATGTTTTAACTAATTATCAACTAATCAATCATAATATAATATTAAAATAATATAAATACATAATCCAAATAAATACCTATACTCTTCTTATACTCTCCTTATATTAGGGAAAACTACACAATTAAATTCTACTAAATATCATATAATATAAATAAATTAAACTATGATTAAAACCATGATGGAAACTTGCCTTGACATTCCACTAGAAAATAAAATTAAAATCATAATACTGAGGGATTCCTTATAAACAACGATGATTACCACAATAAAACAAAAGAAAACGGAAAAGACAAAATAAAAAAAACAAGTGTTTTGGATAGGGTAACCAGTCGGCCATGGCCACCTCAGGTCACTTACTCAACCCGGTGCTCGCCAAATCACGTGTTCTTCCACCTGTTTCGCCGCCTTCACATATCGAGATGGTCAACCTAACATTTAAAATGATATTTTACGTGGCCCCCAATAAAAATTGCTTGGGACCAACTAAAAAATGAATCAAATGCTAACATGACGGCTTGAAGGTGACTTAAATCAAATAGTAAACACTAACGTGTAAAGTTAGCAGTGTGCTAAACGTTCTATATCTGGCCCAAATTTGTCAGATTATTATTCAGTTGTTGATTGTGTACCAGAATGGCTAAATGTTTGAGATGTGCTCTGCCAAATCGGTTAGGTAAAGGTTCAAACAATGTTTCTGATCATCATTCTGATTTGGTGGTGCGCTGGGGCAGAAAAAGTGGCAGTGCCTCATCTAAGACTCTGTCTGCTAAAAAGTATAATTTTGATCAAGTGAAGGTTAGATTACAGTTTCTTTTGTTTTCTTGCTTCCAAATGTTGGGAGAATAGGAGTTTAGACTTTAGAGCTTCTTTGTGGGTTATATTAATGGTGGGCGATGGAATTGACTGCAGATCTTTCAGAATACTTCTCAAGGAATTGTGTGTTACAGAAATGAAGATGGTGATGTGATTTGTGAAGGTTATGATGAAGGCCCTTGTTTTCGCCCAGTCCCTGGCCGGCAACAAGAGCAGCATTACAGGTAATTTTGTTTTAGAATTCTATCTTTTGGGGGGATTAAATTTTAAGAGCTTTGGTTGTGACCAGCAATACAGGTAATTTTGTTTGAGAATTCTATCTTTTGGGGATTAAATTTTAAGAGCTTTGGTTATGATCAGTGTTACAGGTAATTTTGTTGTAGAATTCTAATTTTTTGGGAGGATTTAATTTTAATTGTTTGAGAATTCTATCTTTTGGGGGGATTAAATCTTAAGAGTTTTGGTTGTGACCAGCATTACAGGTAATTTTGTTGTAGAATTCTATCTTTTGGGAGGATTTAATTTTAATCGTTTGAGAATTCTATCTTTTGGGGGATTAAATTTTAAGAGCTTTGGTTGTGATCAGCATTACAGGTAATTTTGTTGTAGAATTCTATCTTTTGGGAGGATTTAATTTTAATCGTTTGAGAATTCTATCTTTTGGGGGATTAAATTTTAAGAGCTTTGGTTGTGATCAGCATTGCAGGTAATTTTGTTGTAGAATTCTATCTTTTGGGAGGATTTAATTTTAGTTGTTTGAGAATTCTATCTTTTGGGGGATTAAATTTTAAGAGCTTTGGTTGTGACCAGTATTACAGGTAATTTTGTTGTAGAATTCTATCTTTTGGGAAGATTTAATTTTAATTGTTTGAGAATTCTATCTTTTGGGGGATTAAATTTTAAGAGCTTTGGTTGTGACGAGCATTACAGGTAATTTTGTTGTAGAATTCTATCTTTTGGGAAGATTTAATTTTAAGAGCTTTGACTGTGACCAGCATTACAGGTAGTTTTGTTTTAGAATTCTCTCTTTTGTGGGGGTTAAATTTTAAGAGCAGTGGGTAGCAGCTTCTGTACAGAGATCATAGTTTTTAAATATGAAACAGTTCAACAATCAAAAGATAAATCTTTTCTAAATAAATATGAGATAATTACTTATCCCATTGATGGTTTGATCATTAGATTTTTTCTTGTTTAAGTAGAGCATCAGCACACAAAAGCTTTGAAATGAATTATAGGGCATACTGTAGATCAATTTTTTACTGTTTATCTCATTTTCCCAGGATATGTCTGGAGAATTTCAGCTATATGGACAAGTTTTCTGTCTGTTTTTATATTGTGGGTTTATAATCTCTAATTTAGAAAATAAAATATCACATTATGTAAGGTATTCTTTCAAGAATTATGATGATAGTGTAAGTAAATTACTGCTAATATATAGATAGTTTAAATGAATTATACATTAAAAGTTACTGAAACTGTTTTCAAGTCATATGGTTGATAAAATTTGTGGGAAAACAGGCCATAAATTTCCATCAAATTTGCAATCTTATTATTCTCTATGCAAGTGGTTAATGAGAGAATAAATTTATGGAATGTATTAAGGTCATCGTTTATATTCTTCTAATATTGTAGCATCATCTAGATACAATGAGTGTTGAAACTTTTTAAAACTCATGGTTGATAAAATTAGTAGAAAGGCGAGCGACAAATTTTCATCAAATTTACAATCCTATTCTTCTTTATGCAAGTGCTTAATAAGAGAATAAATTCATGGAATCTATCAAGATCACTGTTTATGCAAGTGCTTAACGAGAGGATAAATTTATGGAATTCATCAAGGTCACTGTTTATATTCTTCTACTGTAGCACTTGAAACACAATTTCAGATAAATGAGAATTATTTAGATAAAATGAGTGTTAGATAGATCATTCATTCTCATGAAATATGAGTTTGTGTGAATCAATACTCATGAAACATGAGTCAATGAGTTTGACTCAAAAACTATACAGTTGAATTCTGATACAAATTAAAATTGTATTGTATAAAAATTTTAAGACATAATTCTCATTTCATTTTCATAAAAATATCATGTTTGAGACAGATATTAATAATCTATTTTGTATCTTTTTTTTCATTGTTCTCAGGGGAGATGCCAAACTATATTGTATCCTCAAAGGAATCAGACCTTACCTTGTTGAAATAATTGATTACCAAAGAATGGACCAAAGCTATACAGGAGTCTGTTTGCAAGAGCCAGACCAGAACTGATACTGAACTTCACTTTCAGATAATAATGACTGGATAGGAGATGAGAAATTCTTTGCTCAATCATTACTATGATGTACACTGTGCAATCACCATGCCAGAGTTTTTCTGTTTTCTTTCTAGGTGTATAGCAAAGTCTTCCATGTGTCCAATCTGAGATTCCAAGAGATAAACCTCGGCCCCACTGATGAGGTAGGCAGATTGATTTTCCCATGGAAACAATCATCATTCTTGTTTATATATATGATTTGATGTGCCCTCTACAGAGATAATCCAAGCAATTATAGACTTTGTAAATATTTTATTGAACTAAATCCAAATAATAATCGAGTCTGATTAGGTGGAGAACTGACATGCCATCAGACATCTATATCACTGCAATACATGAATACATTTAATAGCGTTCAAATCCATTTTCAAAATCTCAAATACTGAAATTGCATGACATACATTAAAGAAATAGGGTTTACATCCATCATTGCTTTAAAATTATGATATCTAACGAACAGATGTTTCATCAAATATTCCCTATCACTTGACTTCAACTTGTGATTAAGACTGAGTCTCAGAAACAACAAAACTCCATTATTCCAAAGTGGGGTTAAAGCAATGTAATCACTCATCTTTGAAATGAAGTGAGATGAGAATATGAAATGATGCATTCTTTCTGAAATTAGGTTTACTTCCAACAGAAAATGGAGGTGGGAGAGTGACAGCAGCATCAGCGTGTTATCTCTTCACGTGCATACCACGTCATCGGTTCGTTTCCCATTTGCCGGCATTGTTTTAAAAATAAAATTGACGGGGACTGGATAATTTCTTAATAAACAAGATAAGATTGGCGTGAGGAAATTGTATTGGGTGTTTTTTCTTTTGTGTTTGGATTTGATTCTGTTTTGATTATGGGTGTCTTTTCACTCTTTTTAAATATTGTATATTATTTTTTAATGAATTAAAAGTAAAACAGATTTGTTTATTAAAAAATATTGATTGGCTATTTCTATTACGTTTGAAAAAGTAAAATCAAATTTTAAATTTAAATAGTCTATTAATTTTTTAAAGTCAACAAATCTTTTTCTTTTGTTTTTTTAATCTTTATATGAAAATGTTATATCGTTCGGCACTACTCCACTACTATATTAATATGTTTATAAAATTATTATTTATTATATTGTAGGACGAAGAAAGCATTTGATAAATAAATTATTGTGTATTTACTCTATAGTATATTTTATATATTATTATAGAGGAGACAAGTACATATCTTTATAGTGTATTTCACTTAGATATATTTTTTTTATTTTTTTATTTTTTTTATAATATTCACGAGGGGGTCTCCTTTAGTTTAGAGTCAAGTTTACATTTTTTTACTTGTTTTATATTATTGTAGATTTATATGTTTTTAGTATATTTTTTTATTATTTTATTATGCTAAATGATTTTAAGATTGAATTTTTCACTCTAATATGTAACATTCTTAAATTCATAACTTGTTCCATCCTATTTATGTTAGATTGCCCTAGACTAACCACATTTGTATTATAATGTTCCACGTTAGATGGTGTTTTATATTTGTATTAGTGTGATGTATAAGAATATAGAATTATTAGTTATTGATTTTTTATTACGAAAAAATTTTACTTGATTTTATCAAGTGGATTATAATTTGACTAACAAATTATCTTAATCAATAAATTTGATGTTTATTTTTTAAATTGTTTAATTTATTAGGAAGAATAAATAAAATTAAGTATCTCAATATGTTGGATGGTTGTAAATATTATAGATTTTACAATTTAAGAGAATAAATTAATTAATAGATTTATTATGGAAAACATATTTGAATTAAAAACTATAAGTCAAGAAGTTTAGATTATGAAAAACATATTTAAATTAAAAATTGTCAAGTCAAGAAGTTTAGATTACTTCTCTAAAATAAATAGATAATCATAATTATATAATTGATCTTGTGAAGAAAAATTTAGATTATTGAAAGTATGAATATATAATTCATTACTCAATTATTAATATCAAATTATTCTTGTAGTTGACTTTATTTTTTGAATGAAATAAAAATTAAATAGACTTAGATTACTGAAAATTATTTTTAAGTGATAATTATTTTAAATATACTTAAAAGATTACTCTATTAGTTTAGTTATTTTATTTGTTACTTATTAAATTTTATTCTAAAGATATTTTTTTTAAAATTAAAATAATTATGAAAAAATTAGATTAGTTATATTAGAAGTAATTTTGAAAAAATGGAGTATTTAAAAAATAAAAAATAAATTAATATTTTTTTTAATAGAGTTTTACTAGAAGGTTTCTTTAGAAAATTAAATCATTTCATCTAAACAAGGGATAGGAATTAATTTTAAACACTTGTATAATCACTTTTGAAAATTTGCATTCAAAGTGTTTTGAAAGAATATTTAATGCTTGTGAATTTTCTTACAACTTACAATTTTAAACATTTGATGATTTATTTTTATTTAGATGTAAGGGGAAAATTGTAAGTTATAAGAAAATTGGAAATTTGTTCCCATACATGTCTTATAATCATCTAAAATTTGTTTTGATACAACAATAAATAAATGAATGTTTTAGAGAATTTTAAGTACATTCATTATGAGACTCTCATGAATTTTTAAGTAGTCATATGATCTATTTAAAATCTATTAGAAAATCATCAAACTTTTACAATTGATGGATCAAAATATAGTAATCAAAATGAAAAAAACATAAAGGAGTAACTACATGTGATCTTGATTCCATGGATACATATATGTAGACAACTTATAAAAAAGGATTTTTTATGAGTCAATTCATTATTGTTGTAACCAAGTTTTTCATCTGATCATGAATTAGGATTTCATACATCCACAAGAAAGGTTAAAAGATGTAATTAAGGTGAGTGTAAGATCATGATGGGCCAAATAATACCCTTAAATGGTAGTGAAAATGTTAAAAAATAGACTTTAAAAAATTAACATGAAAATTTGTATGAGTCATCTACAAAATCTAAAAAAATAGTGATCAAATTTATAGGGAAATGAATGTATTTATGGATACTATTTTTTAAATTAATTTAGTGAAAATTGGATATTTCAATGAGTAACTACTAATTTTTTTGAAAAAAGGTAAAAGGTAGGTGTCATTATTGCCAAACTAAGTATGACCAAAAAAGTATTTTTATTAACATTATGAATGTAAGTAAATGACACATGAATGGGTGTAGCACATATTTTGTGACTTTTTCATAAATAAATGATTATTTGTGAATTTTTGTTAAAAAATTTTAAAATATTTTTAGCCAACCTATATTGTTCAAAACAATTTAAAATTTATTTTTTAAAATATATAGCTAATAAACCCTTGAGTATGAAACATCTTTCAAATTTGGAAAAGGGAATAAATAAAATTTATGGACATTTTTCAATATGGATATCTATTAAGAATTCAAAACTAGTGTATGTAAAAAGTTAATAATAATTACTTCTCAAATTATAATGAGGTAGATATTAAATTTTTTAAATCTTAAAAGTTTCGTAGATATACCCTTCTTGTTTGGATGTGTGAAGTCCAACAGTCAAACATTTGTATGATTGATAAAAATTTCTTTGTAATTTTTGTGATAAATAAAGAGATGAGTTCCTTACTTTTCCCATGGATGTAGCCAAACCGGTGAATCACATAATATGTTGTGTTTGAGTTCTAAGATCTCTATTCTTATTTGTTGCAAATAGTGATATATATTTTTTATCTACTTTGTTTTTACCTATAAATTGGTATCAAAGCTAAAGGAATTTGGGAAAACCATTTGCAAACAAGAAGAAATGGACAAGACAACAAATAGAGAATTAAGAAATTATTTGAACATAATTTTGGGATGTGGAATTTGCAGCTCGAAGCTCTGACAATTCAAAAGGATCTTTTGATCATATTAGAAGGAAATTTTGAAAAAACCAACTGGAATATTGGATGAAGACTAGGAAAAACTAGATCGGACGATGGTGGCCACAATTATTCTCTCTTTATCCAACAATATATTTTATTTAATGTCACAATAGAAAAAATAATGAAAGGATGATGAGATCATTTATCAAACATGTAAGATGGCCTTTGCATCAAACAAGGTATTTTTCATGCAGAGATTGTAAAATTTGAAAGTGAAGGAAGTTAGTAATATCTCAATTCATTTGAATGAACTCAACACTTTGATAAGTCAATTAATTTCAATAAGAATCAATTTAGATGATGAAATCAAAGCTATTTTGTCATTTTTTTCTCTACTCGATAGTTGGAAAGGAATTCTTATGGCTGTTAGCAACTCAATATCTCGTAAGAGCATAAACATGTTGAAGTTTGATGAGGTTGTTGGGATTCTTCTCAATGAGGACATGAGAAGGAAAAATTAAGGTACCTCATTGGGAGACACTTTGGTAACCGAAAGAAGATGGAGCACATAGGATCAAGGAAAGGATAATCATAGGAGAAGATCAAAGTAAATCAAAAGATCAAAATTCAAAGGCAAGAAAGTTAGTTATTGGTATTGTAATAAGGAATGCCACATTAAGACAAATTGTTGGTCATTGAAAAACAAGAAGGTTGAAGACCAATCAAAACAAAGTGAGGCTAGTACAACTTATGATGAAGATATTGGTACTCTTTTTTTATCTACAAGAGAAATTAATACATATGTTTGAGTGCTTGACTCAAGAGGATCATTTCATGCTACATCATGTAAGGATTATTTTAAAAATTATCAAGCTGACAACTTTGACAAAGTTTACCTCGACGATGATGAGCCTTATGATATCACTGGCAAGGGAGGTGTTTTATTAAATTGAAAAATGGTAACAACTATCTACTAAAGGATGTTGGAGATGTCCCTCAACTCAAAAGAAATCTAATTTCAATTGGAAAATAGATAATCAAGGGTATAGTATTATTTTTTAGTTAAGTGTGTGGAAGGTGACAAAATGGGTTTTAGTGATTATAGAGGAAACAAATATGGTACTTTGTATGTGTTAGAGAGTTAAACAAAAATATGAACTATAATGAAATTTTCAAACAATGGAACAAAGCTTTGACATAAAAGGATCGATCACATGAGCAAGAAATGTCTTGATATCTTACATAAGAAGAATTAGCTTCTAGATCTAAAATCGATAGATTTGGAGCTATGCGAGCATTACATATATGGAAATCTAAAAAGAGGACAAGATTCTCTACCAAGGGACATGATAAGACATCCCAACCATTGGAATTAGTGCTTTGAATGTCTTTGGCCCCTCTAAGTTACCATATATTGGTAGGAAAATTATTTCATTACTTTTTAAAACCATTTCACTAGAAAGGTTTGGGTTTATCTATTAAAACAAAATTCCAAAGTTTTTGGTCTATTTAAAAATTTCAAGATACTTGTAGAAAACCAAACCGACTGTAAAATTAAGTGTTTAAAAACTAACAGCAGGGTGAGTATTGTTCAAAATAATTTGATGAATATTGTGGAGAGAATGGTATTCAAAGAAATAAGATAGTTCCTCTTACACCACAAAAAAAATGATGCATCGGAAAGGCTAAAGAAAATTATTTTAGAAAGTGCATGCAGTGTGCTCTCGAATTCTAGTTTAGGAAAACAATTCTAGGTTGAGGTTGTAAATACAACCATGTACTTTAAATTAATAGAAGTCCTTCCTCTTGATTGGATTTTTAAATTTTTAGAGGATAAGTGGCAAGGAAAGAATGATATTTCTTATAATCACCTATGAGTGTTTGGGTGTGAGTCCTTCATTCATATCCCACAAGAAAAAATAACAAAGCTTGATATGAAATATAAAAGGTGTATCTTTGTTGGATATGGAGATAAAAAATATGGCTACAAGTTGTGGTATTCAATTACCAAGCTAGTCACATGAAGTAGAGCTGTGATATTCAATGAAAATTTAATCAAAAATTTTCAAAAATAAGGCATATCATCCAAAGAGTATGTTCCATTAGAAGAAACCACAAATGGGAGTGATGTTTTCAAACAAAAGGAGATTGTGAATAAGCCACAAGTGAAAAATCATCCTTAGATATAACCATAATTTCAGCCCCAAAATTTCCATGATGATGAAGAGCAAGATCATCCCATTGGTACTTATGAGGTGGGTACACCACAAGAATTGATTCCTCAAGTTTGGAGGTCCAATAGGGAGTGTAGGCCTCCGACAAAATATATTGATTTCATTCAATATTTTCTCCTATCCAATGAAGTTGAACCTACCATGTTTGAAGAAGCATGTAATGATAAAGATTGAAAATAGTGGATGGAGTCAATGAGAGATGAGATGGGATCCTTGATGGAAAATCACACATTAGATTTAGTGTCTCTTCCACCTAACAAGAAAGCTTTTAAAAATAGATGGGTATATATGTTGAAGGAAGATGAAAGTGGAAAGAAGAGATACATGGCTAGATATTGGTACCATCAAAGGTTATGATCAGTAGAAGGGTATTGATTTTAATTATTTTTTATTACCAATTGTAAATAACTTCTATTAGAGAAATATTGGGTTTTGAAATTGTATATGACCTTAAATTGGAGCACCTTGATTCTACGACAACTTTTCTCATGGTGACTTGGAAGAAGAATTGTACATGAATCAACTTAAAGGATTTGAAAAAGAAGGTACAAAGAGGATTTGGTTTTCAAAATTAATCAAAGTTTGTATGGTTTGAAATAAGCCTCAAGGAAATGGTAAATTTAAAATTTGATTCATTTATGGCTAATAATTTTGTTAATAGATGTGAATCTAACATTATGTGTATTATAAGACTATGGAGAATGGTGAATTTTTTATTTTGTTATTGTATGTTGGTGATATACTAGTGACATGAACTATCATGGTTGTAGTTAGACAACTAGAATAAAAAATTGACTAAGAATTTTTTAATGAAGGATTTGGGTGCTTCAAAAAAAAATCCTTGGAATTTAAAAATTGTTATAAGAAAAGTATATTCAGATTGTTTTGGACAAGTTTAGCATAAAGGGTGCTAAGGTAGTAAGCACACCTCTAGAAGATCATTTTAAATTATCTTTTGAGATGTGTCCTAAGACACAATAAGGAAAAGAATACACGAAAATTGTACCTTACTCCTTTTTTGTAGGGACCATTATGTATGCAATGATATACACAAGACCTAAAATTGGCCATGCAATGGGAGTAATCAACAATTATATGATTAATCTAGGAAAATTTCATTGGTAGGTTGTAAAATGGATTTTGGGATATTTGAAGAGCACATCAAATCATGTATTAAGATTTAAGGAGAAGATGTAAAATTGCAAGTGTTGATGTTATAGCAGTGGGAGATATCTTTCTCTCAAATTTAAAAATGATGGATAAATAATACCAAGGCAAGTCAGACTTGCTATATATAATAATTTTATGAAGAGTCACCTTGTTTCTTAAAAGAGGCCAACCCAAATGAAGAGTCACAGGTCTAGTTTTGTATAAATACAAGGTGATGATCATTCATTTGATCATAAAGTTCATTCATCATAATTCGCATTCCTAGAAGAAGTTCATACTTGAGCAGCAAATCATCATCTTGTAATAGTGGATCATCATTTTGTAGCAACAAACTAATTTCAAGGAGAAACATATTCATTTATATCTTTGCATCTAGGAGAGGTTTTATTATTCATTGTATCAAATTCGGCATTGTGTTGGGCTTGAGTTGTAAGCAAATTTTAGCTCTTATTCCTTCAATATATATAAGACATATATAATTTGTTGGGTTTTTTTCTCCCTCGAGTAGGAGGGTTTTCCCAAGGTATCTTGTTGTGTTCATTGTCTTATATGTTGCATTTTCTAATTGCTTTCATTTCTAGTCCTAAATCTAACATGGTATTAGAGAGGGTCTAAGAAAAGATTTGATCAGATTTGTTTAAGCATTCAAGTCAACTTTTCATCTAGGGAAGATCTTGAAGTATTGCAAATCCAAGGTTCAAATTATTTATGACCTAAGGGCAGATCTTTGAAGGTGAATTTGTGCGGAAAAAGAAGATGGTGAGTGATGTCAAGGTAGAAGATAGGCTTGATGGAGCTTCAAACTTCAACTCTTAGAAACCCAGGGTACTCATTGCATTAGAGGAGAATGATCTTCTTGATTTCATAGAAAGTGATATGCACGAGCCTTCCGATGATACTAAGAAAATCCAATGGAAGAAAAATGGGACGAAGGCTAGAAAGATCATGATAGACTCTATGATGAATCACCTAGTATCGATCATCTCCAAGTTGAAGACAACTAAAGAAATGTTTGATACTCTAAAAGGATTGTCTGAGATCAACAACACCAGCAAAGCCCTTACTTTGAGACAACAACTTCACCATGTAAAAATGGCTAAAGATGATTCAGTCATCTCATTCTTTATGAAGATTGTTGATTTGAGAGATCATTTGAGTGCTATTGGGGATATAATTGCAAATAGAGATCTTGTTATTTTGGCACTAAATGGTCTTCCTCAATCTTGGGAACCCTTTATTTAGAGCATCAGTGGGAGATCCAAGTTGCCCAAGTTTGATCGTCTTTGAGCTGATTGTATTCAAGAAGAGGCAAAGGAAGAAAGAGGAATAGAGACAGAGAATCATATTTTCCCCAGAACCGAAGAAGAAGAAGGATCTCTCTCACATTCAATGTTTTAGGTGTGACAAGTACGATCACTTTTCTCGAGATTGCAAATTAAGGTCTACACAACATGTTTCTACTGCGGAAATCGACATAGGGACATCTCAGAAGGAGCCTAGCACTAAAGTTGATTCAAAAGGTTTCTTATTCTAAAGTCGATAAATTTCTTTGAAGAGGAGGAAATGACATTCAGAGGGAGTTTTGTGACTCACTAAGAAGAAGTGAAGGTTGTAGTGTTGCAAGGCCAAGTGCAAAATCCTTGGAAGACCTCTTTAGCAGTTGAGAATCGAATTGCACAAGACAGTTAATCTGGATTTGACATTGGTAGCTCCACAAACCTATTTAGAATAGGGTGATCTAGGATGAGGTCGAGGAGGACAATCCTGGACTCGAGCAAGTCAATACTATCGGAAGTGTGCATTGGGAACTACTCCTCTAAGGCAAGCATTGCAGACAATCTTGGAAGAGGAGGTCAGGAGGTTGATGCAAGTACTTGGAGCTCCAGAGGGAGTCACATCATCATGAAGATTTGTTGTGATGTATATTTCTTTGAGACGGAGAAATATGAGGTGAAAGCCCTTGTAGTGTACATTTCTCTTAGACAAAGAAATATGAGGTGAAAGCCCTTGTAGTGTATATTTCTCTGAGACAGAGAAATATGAGGTGAAAGCCCTTGTAGTGTATATTTCTCTAAGACAGAGAAATATAAGGTGAAAGCCCTTGTAGTGTATATTTCTATAAGATGGATAAATATGAGGTGAAAGTCCTTGTAGTGTATACTTCTCTAAGATGGATAAATATGAGGTGAAAGCCCTTGTAGTGTATATTTCTCTGAGACAGAGAAATATGAGATGCGAGCCCTTGTTCATCTTTGTGAATGAGATGACACGTCATGTTGAGAGACTCCATGATGACATCACGTTGAGAGACTTTGTGATGAACCCTTGTACTTGTGTTTCTTTCCACACATGGGATTAGCCATGGTGGAAGTAATATTGAGAGACTCCATGACGACATCACATTGAGAGACTCCATGATGAAACTTTGATTTTTCCACAAATGGGTGTAGCCATTGTGGGTGTCATGTTGAGAGACTCCATGACATGGATATCTAGAAAGATACCCCCCTAGCTAAGAGGGAGTGTCAATGTTATAGCAGTGGGAGATATCTTTCTCTCAAATTTAAAAATGATGGATAAATAATACCAAGGCAAGTTGGACTTGCTATATATAATAATTTTATGAAGAGTCACCTTGTTTCTTAAAAGAGGCCAACCCAAATGAAGAGTCACCTAGTTTTGTATAAATACAAGGTGATGATCATTCATTTGATCATAAATTTCATTCATCATAATTCACATTCCTAGAAGAAGTTCATACTTGAGCGGCAGATCATCATCTTGTAGTAGCAGATCATCATTTTTTAGCAGCGAAATGATTCAAGGAGAAACATATTCATTTATATCTTTACATCTAGGAGAGGTGCTATTATTCATTGTATCAAATTTGGCACTGTGTTGGGCCTAAGTTGTAAGAAGATTATTGCTCTTATTCCTTCAATATATAAGAGATATATTTGTTGGGTTTTTTTTTCCTCAAGTAAGAGGGTTTTCCTAGGGTGTCTTGTTGTGTTCATTGTCTTATGTGATGCATTTTCTGATTGCTTTCATTTTTTATCCTAAATCTAACAGCAAGGATATGTTGACTTCGACATAGCTAGTGACTTGGATAAAATATGATCTACCAGTGGGTATGCGTTTATGTTTGTAGGGATAGTAATTAGCTAGATTTATAGGTTGCAAAAGGTGGTGGATCTTTTCACTATGAAAGAAAAATACATTGCAATCATAAAAGGAGCTAAGGATATCTTGTGGTTGCAATAATTATTTTTTGAATTGCGAAGTAGACTACGAGATTTTGTGTTGTACAATGATAAAAAAAGTGTAATACATCTACCAAAAAATACAACCTTTATTTCATGAATGAAGCGCATAGAGATTTGATATAATTTTATTCATAGTGTCAGTGAATAGGGTAAGCTAAATTTGGAGAAGATTCATACTAGCCTCAATCCTACAAATGAATTTACTAAGTTTGTTTCAAAAGAGAAGCTAGAGTTTCGTAGATCTTCTCTTGGTCTAGTAAACATGTGACAATAAGCTTGGAAAAGTTGGTGACATCTTTGTGCATGGTTAATTGTAGCATGGATTGGACTTCAAGTAGGTTATTTCTTGGATGTATGAAGTCCAATAGTCAAACATTTCATCTCTCCTATTTTTGGAGTCTTCATCTACCCTGATGAGTTCTATATATGTTTTTGGGAATTGAAACATTTGTACGATTGATAAAAAAATATTCGTAATTGTTATGATAAATAAAGATATGAATACCCTACTTTTCCTATGGATGTAGCCAAATTAGTGAACCATGTATTCTATTGTGTTTCTGTTCTAGAATAACATTATTTTTTTATTTTTTGTTTGGTGATATATATTTTTTCTCTACTCTATTTTTACTTAACACTTCTATTATAGAAAATTTAAATACAACGTCAAGTATTGTTACACCCTGTTGTGTTACTACTTATTTAATTTTACCTAGTTGGGTGAAAATTCTTTAGATGAGTGTATTTATGCTTTATGAGTGAAAATGTTGGGTCAAAATGTTGATTTAATTTGATGATTATGAATTTTTTTAGTTATGAAAATATAGGATGCAAGTGAATGTATTATTTTCAGCTAACTACTATTGCAAGTGTAAAGTTAGATGTAGTCCAATAGAATCAAGCCTCTTGAAGAGAGGGGAAGTATCACTCAGGAAGAATAACTTGATCTGGTAACCTCTAATAAAGACCTAAATTGAGCTTTCACACACACACTTCTAGTTTGGTCAAGTCAGGATAATAGTTTGGGAAATAGTAAGTTACCTTTAGTCTTGATTGTTTTTTTGAATGTTCTTGCTTAGGAGGTTAAGTATTGAGTCTCTTTGTAATGTGTTAGTTCTTCTTTACACATGTTTCTATTTAATTGATGGGATATATACATAAAATACATATATATGTATGTGTCAATGATAAACTCATACACATGAGTAAATGTGTGCATGAGTATATGTAGATAGATGTATCTATCCATACTCATGAACATATTACCCATATGTATGGGAATATCGATCAGACAAGGTGACATATATATACATATATATATGCATTCTATGTATATATGTCAATCAATATGACTATCAATATATGTGTTTAAATATCAAGGCATGATATATATGCATATATAGTATATGAGTATATACATATATATTAACATACGTGTATGTATTGACAAACGATATGTTCATACTAGTATATTAATGTATAAATATATATATACATATATATATATATGTATGAACTATGTATACATACACATGCATCAATATGCGAATATGTGAATGTATATTCATATATCGAATAATGTATTTTATAAACTTATGAATTGTGATACATATATATATACATATATACATATAATGTATTACATTATGTATATATACACATATATATTAAAAATATAAATGATATTGATTTTTATAGTGTTGAATTATTAAAGCACATAGCATTATAAACATAGAAAATGCTAAGTATTGTGTGCACCATATAGTATGAAGGAATAACGCTTGATATAGGGCAGCGCATAACCATAAGTAATGGTTAAAGTATTTAAAATTTTGAGTATTATGAATAAGAGTAGTGCTATGTAAAAGTGCATGGTTTCATATGCCAACCAATGTGTTAAGTAAACTACCAAAGACTAAGTCAATGCAAAGGTAAAAATGAATATCCACACACAAGAAACTTTGACTCGATCATTGCAAATAGTAGCCAAAGGAATAGGGCACATAGGTAAAAATGTGGCACCAACTTGTGAGAAGTGTGAATCAATTAGAAATCTGATTCACAATATGAATTCCATATTATGAAGCATTATGAAATATGAGAAATGGTCAAGTGTGCAACTAGCCAAGTAAGTTGACCTATAGAAGACAATTACCTTGCATTTTTTATTATAATAATTATTTTGAATTTGAGTAAAGCGACTCATTCACCATGGTTGTGTATGTGTTTATTATACAACGTTTATAGCTGCCAACTTTTCTTAATCTTATTGAGTTGAACCTTTTGAGCTGAGAAGTGTCATTCTTGATGCCCTATTTCTAGCCTTTAGTTGCTGACCTTTGTATATAAATAGAGGTGCTCTCTACCTCAATAGGACACATATCTATATTATTGTTGTGATTTTTTGAGTTGTTATTATCTGGTTTTTCTAAGGAGATATTTTTTGAGAGTTGTGAGAGTGATTTTTTGGTGAAGAGGGAGAAGGTTAATTAAAGGATATTGCATACTGATTTAAGGGAAGCTAAGATAGGAATCAAGTTCGATCAGTTGGAGCATTGCATAAACAGGCATGCTAGATTCTACTCTTTTATACTTTTATGTTTTGAAAAGATTGTGTGACATTGTTTGTCTTGTTTGGGAAATTAGATCAATTTCTTATTAGGGAAAAGTTATTTTAATCTTATGTGCAAGTGAAAGATTGCTTGTTGAAAGTAGTGTAAGGTTTTATCTTTATTGAAGTGTTTGTTTGTATTCCATATTAAGGAATGGGTGGTTATAGTGGGGATAAATACTATATTATGGGTATAGCTTAAATATAGATAATATTTAACCTAGTTGAGACTTAGAGTTATTTTGGATTACTTAGTAGAAGTGTCTTAATTAGCATAGAGGTTATAGATTATTCTTGAGGTTAAGGTTACTCCATGGCATAAGGGAATAGCCTATGCATAGGTTATGAACGGTCAATACAAATCTAACTGGGAAGGTGGGTGAAGTTTATGACGTCTACTCTAAATCTTGGGTGATGAATACTTTGGCCAAAAAAGTGTAAGTTGTCATTGTTTATATTGTCAGTTCATTGTGATCCAGGTTTACATACTAGTCAGGGAATGGCATATGTGTAGGTTGTATCCACTGTGTGATAGATCTAGATATGTAGGACACAACACCAAGCTTGGGAAAGGTCAATTTTTATTATGAGGTTACCAAACGAATCTCTTTGTCGAAGGGTAGGGTCATCTATTAGTTTGGTAGATATGTGGGGGATCGTAATTAGTCCAAGGTTGGTGGAAAATTTCTTGAGTGATGCTTCTCTTCATCATTAGGTGACCAATATTTGATGGAGGGCACCTGGACCATTCATACATCTATTGCCAGTAAGCTCTATGAAGCCTTGTTTGTGTATTTTGTATCCATATCTATGGAAAGATTGAAAAAGAGAAATGTTATCATGTACTATGTAATCATTACTTTGGAAATTTGTAATACTTTGATATAATGCAATGGAAAATTTTAGAAATATGTTTATTTCAAATGTGCATGTTATATAATTTTGGAAATAAAAAATTTATTGCTTATAATGGATAGATGCTTAAACTATTTACTTGAGGTTAAACTTAGGAAAGTTGTTACATAGAACAATGGGCATTTTTTAAGGAGGGAAAGGTGGCTTAAAAAATGGATATCTATTTTTCAAGATAAATATTCCTTTACAAACATTGTGTTTCCTCAAAATTAATATGTTTTGGATTGACTTAACCATCCAAAAATAATTTAAAACTAAGCCTAAAAAAAAATTATATTTTTTGATAAACACTAATGCAAAATTTCCTCCAATGTCACTATTTGACCCATAATGATCTCACATTCACCATGGTTGAAACTTAAACTTCTATAAGGTAATATGCTTGCATCTATATATTGATAAAATACACCGGTGTTTTGGATTAATGTCAAATCTATCTTAATCATTGTACTATAATGATTAACTTGAATTAGGTGACATGTTCCTCTTTATACCTTGAAATTAGATTAGAATGGTTACTTAAGAAAAATTATTTTTTTATTTTATGAAATATGTAGTTAAGATTGAATTAGATGTTCTAGTGAAAGTGTAGTTGGTTCTATTCACTTAAAAATAGTACATGCAATTTTAGAGATTTTTTATTGGATCTCTAATGTCATAATACATGGGTCGTATTGGAGCCTAGTTTCACAAGCCTAAAAAAAATTCAAATCCACCTCTTTTATTGCCTTATTTTGTGCACTTTCCCTCTTTTGCCCCATTAGCTATATCCAATCTAATATATCTTCAATGTGCCCTTTATGTGAAATATTTCCTTCTTTGTGTTGTGTTAGTTTTTCCCCTTATACTTTAGTCAATCATCTAAAATATCAAACTAAAAGAATTCTAGGTATAAGTTTTCCTCTTATGTTCTAGTTGTAAAAGTTTGGAAGTGTGTAATTTTGTGATCCTTTACACAACTTGACAAAGGAAAATATATTGTCACAAGGTTCTTAATGATGCAAAGTTCATGATTTTTTGAGCTCTGTGAAATGTTGACAAGTTTCAAGATGTCAAATAGTTTGCAAGTTCACAAACTCGCCAAAATTGCGAAAAGAGGAAGAATGAAGATGGAAATGGCCAAGTAAAAAATGTTAGTAGGTCACACTTTTCAAAGGTCCACAAACTTGAGAAAAGTATGACATAGTTCTCAAGTTCGTGAAAAGTATAAAATTGTGACAAAGAGAGAAAGTTAAGACAAAGAGAAGAGAAAGGAAGCAGTAGTATTTTAGATCTTCTAGAGGCTCGAGAACATATTGAACCTCGAAAATGGTTCAAAAAGTACCCAAATCCCTAACAAGAAGATATAAAATTAACCTTGAAAGTATGAAATTTTGATTAGTTCAATATTTCATTAACTCAATGACAAAGTTCAAAATTATTTGAAATTGTTCACATGCAAAGAGAAATAAAAATACTAAGGAAATAATGAACAAAAATGATATTTTGATGGGTGCAAAATTCATTGAGTTAGTCGACATGGCTCAATAAAATGCAAAAGCACTAATGAACAAAGAAGAAAAGGTAAATATGGTTCAATGTGAATGAGATTAAGAATTATTGAACTTATTGATTCATCAACAAGGTTAAAGGCTTCTCAAAACCTCTAATATTGCTTAGAAGAGATAAATTAAAGGGAAAAATGGGGATGATAAGCAATGTCAATGAGTTCAACATTTCTTGAACTTGCTAACTTGCTAGCAAGTTCAACGATTCTCAAATGCTCTAACATGGCTCTACCAAGTAAAGGTAAGTCAAATAAAGTTATAAATGTGAGAAAATAAGGCACCAAAGGGATATTCAAGCACCAATACCTATAGTATGTTGCACTCACTCTCCAAAATACCATGACTATTGTACTAAGTTGCTTCTTATCTACTAACTACCATTTGTCAATGTGGGCCTCTCATTTTGGGTGGGATTCATCTACAACCATTGATTTTATAAGATCCAGAAGTGGATAAAATTTAATTCCTAACATCAATTAATTCCCATGGATGTTTAAGAATATGATTTTTGTGGTATTATATATGCAAGAATATTTTCTTATAGTGGCATTGGTTATTGGCTATTTTTAGACACTATAGGTTTCAAATATTATTAGGGATCCAGCTCTTGTTAGTCTAGTCCATTTTGAGTAGTAATTTTGTGAATTTTATAGGATTCATAATGTTATACATAACATCACTACATGAATTTCTCCATGTATGCCTATATATTTTTAGGGATTTTTAATCAATTAAGAATTTCTCTCGGCATATTTTTTGATATGAGCATAGTACATATTTTCTAATTCTAATTAAATTTTAATTCATTATAATATTTGTAATGGTCTATTTTGTATTTCACATTTTTTTCTTACAATGTGTGGGTTGATTAGTAAGTATTTTCTATGTTTGATGGTATATCTTTAGTGTATGTAAATGAATAAATTATCATATTTATTTTTATTATTTTTTATTAATATTGGTAACCTTTGACTTTGTTGGCACTCCAGAATTTTGTGTCCCATTTTTTTCCTTATCCATATTATCCCATTAGTAATAAGTGATCTAAGAGATCTTACTGCAGCCATCAACCCTCTATCCTATACCTTAAACACTAAACCCTAAACCCTAAACCCTTAGTCCCTCAAACCTTAAACCCTAATTCCTTAACCATCAACCCTAAACCCTTAAACCCTAATCCCTTAACCATCAACACTAATCCCTCAACCTTAATCCCTTAATCCTATATACCCTCAACCCTATACCCTAATCCCACAACCCTATACCCTCAACCCTCCACTCTCTACCCTATACATTAAACCCTCTACCTTATACATTGGACCCTCAACCCTAATCCCTCAATCCTATACCCTCTACCCTCAACCATAATCCCTCAACCCTATACCCTCAACCCTCTACCCAATACCATAAACCCTCAACCCTAATCCCTCAATTCAATACCCTAATCCCTCAACCCTATACCCTCTACCCTTATATTAGACCCTCAACCCTATACCCTCAACCCTTAAACCCTAAACCCTCAACCCCTATACCCTCAACCCTATACCCTCAACCCTAAAACCCTAAACCATCAATCCCTATACCCTCAACCCTTAAACCCTAAACCCTCAACCCTAATCCCTCAACCCTATACCCTCAAACCAAATCCCTCAACCCAAATCCCTCACCCTTAAACCCTTAATCTCTTAAACTCTCAACCCCTATACCCTCAACCCCTTAAACCCTCAACCCTAAACCCTCAAACCTCAATCGTTAAACCCGCAACCCTAAACCCTCAACCCTTAAACCCTCAAACCTCAACCCTCAACCCTTAGCCCTCAGCATTCAACCCTATACCCTCAACCATGATCTCTCAACCCTAAACCCTCAATCCTTAAACTCTAAACCCTTAAATCCTCTACCCTCTACCCTCTACCCTTACATTGGACCCTCAACCCTAATCCCTCAACCTTATACCCTCAACACTCGACCCTAATCCCTCAACCTTATGTCCTCAACCCTTAAACCCTTAAACCCTCAACCCTCAACCATAAACCCTCAAACCTCAACCCTTAAACCCTCTATCATCTACCCTCAACCCAATACCCTAAACCCTACACCTGAATCCCTCAACCTTATAACCTTAACCCTTAAACCCTCAACCCTAAACCCTTAACCATTAATCCCTCAACCATCAACCCTTAAACCCTAAACCCTCAACCTATAATCCCTCAACCCTCAATCCCTCAACCCTCAACCCTTAATCCCTCAACCCTTAAACCCTAATCCCTCAACCCCTAAACCCTTAAACCCTCTACCCTCTACCCTCTACCCTCTACCCTCTACCCTCTACCCTATGCATTCAACCCTCAATTTTCAACCCTCTACCCTATACATTGGATCCCCAGCCCTAATACCTCAAACCTATACCCTCAACACTAATCCCTAAACCCTTAATCCCTCGACCCTTAAACCCTCCATCCCTCAACCCTTAAACCCTCCATCCCCCAACCCTATACCCTAATCCCTCAACCCTTAAACCTTTAATCTCTCAACCCTCTACCCTATACATTAAACCCTCAACCCTCAATTCTCAAACCTATACCCTATACATTGGACCCTCAACCCTTAAACTCCCAACCCCTTAATCCCTCAACCCTCAACCCTTAAACCCCCAACCCCTTAATCCCTCATCCCTCTACCCTATACATTAAACCCTCATCCCTCAATTATCAACACTCTACCCTATACATTGGACCCTAAACCCTAATCCATCAACCCTAATTGCTCAACCCTATACCCTCAGCCCTATAACCTCAACCCTCAACCCTAATCCCTCAACCCTAATTGATCAACCCTCAACCCTTAAACCCTTCATCCCTCAACCCTCTACCCTAATCCCTCAAACCTTAACCCTCAACCCTTAAACAATTAATCCCTCAACCCTCTACCCTATACATTGAACCCCCAACCATCAATTCTCAAACCCCTACCATATACATTAGACCCTCAACCCTAATCCCTCAACCCTATACCCTCATCCCTCAACGCTTAAACCCTAAACCCCTTAATCCCTCAACCCTCTACCTTATACATTAAACCCTCAACCCTTAATTCTCAAACCTCTACCCTATGCATTGGACCCTCAACCCTTAATCCCTGAACCCTTAAACCCTTAATCCTTCGACCCTCAACCCTCAACTATAAACCTCTACCCTATACATTATACACTCAACCCTAATCCTTGAACCCTCAACCCTTAAACCCTCTACCCTACGAATTAGATACTCAACCCTAATCCCTCAACCCTATACCTTAAATCCTTAACCCTCAACCCTCAACCCTAATCCCTCAACCCTATATGTTAAATTGTTAACCCTCAAACCTCAACCCTAATCCTTCAACCCTCAACCCTTAAACCCTCAACCCCTCTACCTTATACATTAAACCCTTAACCCTAATACATCAACCCTATACCCTAAACCCTAATCTCTTAACCCTCTACCCTTAAACCCTAATCCCTTAAACCCTAAACCCTTGACCCTTAAATCCTAAAGCCTTAAAACCTCAAACCTTAAACCCTAATTCCTTAACCCTCAACCCTAAGCCCTATCCCTAAAGCCTCAACCTACAACCCTTAAACCTTCAACCCTCAACACTATACCTCAAACCCTAATCTCTCAACCCTCAACCCTCAACCCTTAAACCCTAAACCCTACAACCTACAACCTCAACCTTCAACCCTATGCTTAAGCCCTAATCCATCAACCCAATATCTTAAACCCTAATGGACCTATACCCTATACACTTAACCTTGGACACTCAGCCCTGAACATTATCCCTCAACCCTTAAACCTCTACCCTATACCCTATACTTATGCCCTAAACCATCAACCATCATCCATATGCATTATACCCTCAACCTTAAACCCTAAACCTTATATCTTAAACACTCAACCTTGAACATTATCCCTCAACTGTAAACTCTCAACCCTCAACCATATACTTAATCCCTAATCCCGCAATCCTCAACACTATACCTCAAACCTTGAACCCTACACCCACAAACCCTCATCCCTATACCCTATAACCTCATCCTTATACCTTAAACCCTGAATATTGTCCATCAACCCTATACTTAAAACCTATACCATACACTCTCAACGCAAGTCACCCTATGCCTTATACCCTCAATCCATATTGTAAACCCTAAACCCAATATCCTAAACCCTAATCCCTATACCTTACACACTTAATCTTATGCACTCAACAAGTTGAATATTATCCCTCAACTATAAACCCTCAACCCTTTACCCTATATGCTCAACCTATTACTTAAGCCCTAATCCCTTGACCCCCAACCCTATACCTTAAACACTAAACCCAGAAAACTCAACTCTCATCCCTATAACCTATAACCTCACCCTTATATACCCTAAACCTAAAACCATTACATACATACATACAATCATACATACATGCATACAAGCATACATAAATACATACATATATACATACATACATACATACATATAGGCATCCATACATACATACATACATACATACATACATACATACATACAAGCATGCATACATACATACATACATACATACAAGAATACAGGAATATATACATACAAGCATGCATACATACATACATACAAGCATACATACATACATGCATGCATATATACATGCATACATAAAGACATACATACATACAAATATATATACAAACATACTTAACAAACTTGCACAAAAATAATTCCAAGCGAGACATAATGTGAGCATGTTATAACGTGCTCGTGTTACGTCAAGCTTGAGAAACATACAACAACATTTTGCAAAAAAGGAGAAAAATGCAAAATAAAACATAACACGAGTGTGTTATAATGCACTCGCATTATATCTTGCTTTGGGAGTCCCTAAGCCTTAGGCTTGGGATTTGCTTTGGATTTCCAACCCAAAGGCTTGGAGTGCCTTCCCAACGTCCAAAGATGTGTTATTGCATATTCTACAAGATTTCACATAAACTCATTCATGATAACCGTCAATTTTGCATGTGTTTCAAGGTCGAGTAAATCGAACACCTAGGTAATGTTAGGCTCTCTCTTAGTTATTTAATGATGTAATTTTTTTCACATTTTGACAATGTTAACGCTTTCATCTTTAATTTCTTTTGTTTGTGTGTCTATTTTTTGTCAAAAACCAATATTTGGTATTTTTTACTTTATTTTTTAACTGTTCATTGAAATTTCAAATAAATTACACTTTTATAAACTAGACTCCATTCTACACATTTTCAAAAAAAAATTATTTTCGATTAGTTTTCAAAAAGATAAGGGTAGCACGGCCATAATTCTATTTTTCAAGATGTGTCCACTTTGAAAATTAGTAAAAAAATCAAATATTCATTAAAAAATTATCAAAAAAATTAGGCATAAACTACATGTTGTTAGCTATTTCTCACTGAAGTGATTTTAAAAATACCAAAAAAAATTAACCTTTTGAGGGAGCCACAAAAGATTCTATGTTATGTTTTTTGACAAAAATAACACCAATTTCTATGGCTCCCTTTTTTGAACCCCTTAATCTAGACCATTTTCAAAAAAAAATTATAGTTTAGAAAGTAGACTCAAAGAACTACAAACATTATTTTTGTTGCATCTTAAAATTTTGAGTGTAACTATCCTCAATTTCTCATCCAACGTCAATATTTCTTGATTTCAAAAAAAAAGTGGCCACTTAAGACCCCTTTTTGGCCCCCCATATTTTTGCACTTACCCAATTTTTCTTCATTTATTCCTTTACTTCTAATCATGCATGTGTTTTTGTGTTGATACAAAGAGGAGAAATGAAAGAAGAAAGACCTATCACATTCATGAGTTCCCCTTTTAAAGATGTTGAATTTTCACATTGGTCAAAGCAGTGAGGAAATTTAGACATTATATCCTCTGAAGTCAAGTCAAACCAATTGTACCAAATGTCGTAATAAAAATTTTGCTCATGCAAAGTGAACTAGGAGAAAGAGAGCTAAATGGGTTACCATTCTGCAACAATTTGATGAGGAAATCATACCAATGAAATTGATCTAAGGACAAGCACTAGTCAAGTCCATTGTTGAAGTAGATCCACAAATCACGAGTTAACAATATACAGTGGATACAGTGCCATAAGATGAATGTTATGTAGACATCAAGCACTACCTGATTACCAACAACCATCTGGATAATATACTAAGATAGTAGAGGAGAGCTCTCAATATTAAAGCTCACAATTATATGATTGAAGGAGGAATCCTCTTTAAAAAGAATCATGAAGGGATATATTTGAGATGTTTGAATCAAAAAAAAGTTGGCAGTGTGCTATGAGAACTTCATGATAGATTTAGAACAACCCATGGATCCCCATTGATTACCACTCACTTTATTTTGAGAGCAGGATACTATTGGCCAACCATCTTCAAATATACATTTGAACATGTGAAACATTGTTACACATGCCAGATTGTTGCACACAAGGAAAGATTTAATTCTCAATCATTACAACCTGTGATGGAAATGTGTCCCTTTGCATAGTGGGGGTTATACTTCATTGGAATGATCAATCCACCATCATCAGTAAGACATAGGTTTGTTCTAACTGTTACTAATTATTGTACCAAGTGGACCAAGGCGTTCTGTAGCAAATAGTGTACTACTACTAAGGTAGTAACCAAGTTCTTAGAAGAAAATATTATTACCAAGTTTGGAACACCATAATCACTAGTATGTGACAATGGCCCTGCTTTATCTTCTTTGAAGTTTTCTAACTAGGCATTTGAGTATGATATAACATTGAAATTTTCATAAAACTATTATCCACAAGGGAATGGATTAGCCGAGTCAACATTCAAAATCCTGTTGGAAATAATTAGGAAGTGAATTGAAAAGAACCCTAGGGAATGGCATTCCCTACTAGTATTTTCCCTATGGGTTGATAGAACCAAGGTAAAGTCCACATTAGGAAATTCCCCTTATCACTTGGTATATGGAATTGATTTTATACTATCAATAAATGTGAAGATTCCCACTTGGCAGCTCACTCAAGAATACATAGGATTAGATAATAATATGGAAGCTTGGTTACTGTAGTTGATGTATTTAGAAGAAAAATGAACAAATGCAATAGATCACTTCACCAAACATCAATCGATGATAAAACTTTAGTTTGATAAAAAGAGTTAAAGTAAATCGCTTAGAATATCTAATCTAGTTTTGTGTTGGGATAAAGCTCACGAACGAAAATGAGATCATGGAAAGTTTGATAGATTATAGACAAGACCATACTAGATATCAGAGATCTTAGGAAACAACACATAAAGGCTAAAAACACTAACTAGGGAAGATATTATATTGCTTGTCAATGGAAAATTCTTGAAACATTATTTTCAAGCCTAGTCTCGATCGGTTTTCTATGTTGTAATTATGTAAATAAGTCTTCTTTTGGTTTTGGTTTGGTCTATTTTCCTTTTGTAGTCGGGGTTTCTGGTGTTTTAATATGAACTGAATGATTAGCAACCATGAAGAGCTTTCTAAGTAATAGAGCATGAATTTCTAAAATGTCAATAGGGTTTTGAAAAAATGAAATATTTTAATTATGGATCATCAAATGTTATTTGGAATCTATCTACTTTAATCAACATAAATTATCAGACTATCATTGGACATCAATACCAAAATTTAAAGAATTTTATGAAATTTCGGGAATAGTTGTTGCTTGCATCAATTGGAAAATCTAAAGGTTTTCCTTTGCTACAACTATAATTCCCAACCTAATATCAAAAGAAATATCAAAAGAAAATAAAAGAAAATTTGAATACCAAAAGAGAAATCAACTCTTTAGGTGACTGAAATATCTCTATTGGGGCTATAGATGCATGGCTAGCAGTAGAGCTATGTTTGGAGGGAATTATAAAGATAACCTTATTGGGACTATGGACATCTGACTAGCAACAAGGCAATATCCAAGGTTGGAATAGAAGGTTAGACCAACCTATGTAGTTCGATGCAAGTATCCACAAGGACTTGAATTTTCTATAAAAAAAGGATAAATCACAAGCACGCACTTAAACCCAATAAAAGAATGTTTTGCTATGCAGATTAAAGTGGAAATGATTCTAGGTCGAGGGTCCTAGCTCAATTGGCTAAAGCATCGTGTTGCAGGAAAGAGGTCATGAGGTCTAGTCTCCCCCTATCCTCGTGGTACTAGATGGCATGTCATGCCAGTGTCACCGGTCATGTGAAAAAAGTTTACCAAGCACATTGCAATTGATAGGGGGGCTACCTGATTCCTGCAATCTAAAAAACAATATGATTCTGAAATGACAGGTTGAAAATCAACAATTATGAAGGTTACAGAGTTTTCGAACATTGTTGTCATTTCCATAATTCATATTATATTGTTTTGATTAGTTTTGTTGGTTGCTAGTTGTTGTGTAGTCTCACAAATGCCCCATTTTTCCTCTCACAAAATCCGCACCCCCCTTTTATGCTTTTCTCTTATTTTCATTTGGTTGGGAGGAAATGGTAAAATTAGGTGTTATTTTGATCAAGTTTCTAGTTTTAGGTGAAATGGTGGTTTTCTCAAGTTAGAATAGTTAAAATTTGGGCCTTAAGACAATAAAATGTTTCATCAAAAAATGTTTTGATCTTGTGAGAATTGGGTTTCCAATTTTTCGCACCCTAGGTTTCCTGGGTGAATCAAGTGAGTCAAGACCTAACATTCCCAAGCCTTGGGATAGCTAAGATTACCTCTAACCAGGAAATTTTAGTGATTTTTTCAAGAAAAATAGGTTCTCTTGTTCAAAGTAGCAAGGATTTATCTGCATGTTGTTGTGTGTGTAATAGCTACATCAACACTACATATTTTCCAAACTATGTGAATAACTATTCAAAATTTTATCTGAAGTTGATTAAGTCTATTTTTTTATATTTACAATGCCACTTAGAGGCATAGTTTGGCTCATCATGATCCTACATTGACCCGAAATGAAAATGGAATATCTACATTAGAAGATAATAACCTAACATCACAATGAGTGCAATCATTATGCAACTTATCACTAGACAAGATACTACAATGAGTATCTATAGAACTAATATAAGATGTGAAATCAAGATCATCACAAAGCACACCATCAAGTATAACATAATACAATGTATAAAATTGTATACCTTTACATTTCACACTATGTTTGGGTCCCTTGATTTATTGGACTTAATTAAGCTTCTAATTTTTCAAATTATGCATTCCAAAGCCTTATTCTTACCATTTTCTGAAAGGGGAACCAACATTAAATAAATTCATTTAATAATTAAATTACCTTAGATCATGTGTTTCCTAGAGGTATAGGCCAAGACCCATTCACTCTCCTTTATAACCCAAGACCCAAATTAAAATATTTTTTGTGGTATTTTAATGATTAAAATTCAAATTATAAGTGTCAGCTTTTGGAGTCTAGTTTTCGAGAAATTGGATACACGTAAATACATAGTTATTTTACCATTTGAAATCCAAGCAACATGATCTAGAATTCAAGATAAAATACTATTGTCAAGAGAAAATCAAGAGAAACATATCACTCATTTATAGCAGTAATCAAGATCCTAACATCATGTCAAAGTTTATGTGTGTTCATGTTTTCATTGTTTTGTGAAGGCTAGCACTTGTGTTGTAGGTCTTCATGCATTCAAGAAAATCAAGCAAGTAAGATCCAACTCCATTGAAGTGGTTTGTATGTCTTCAGTCCTTCAAGGAATACATTGAATGGTGGTGTGTTGCAACAAATTATTCATTCATTGTTTCCTTCCTTTCCATTAAGGTTTTTATCATTAACATTGTCATTGTGAAAGTGGGAACACTATTTATGGGGTTTGACTGAGGCAAACCCCTATATGGCATAACAATTATCCTATTTTTTGTATCTACAAGTTATAGGTTGAAGAAGGATTAAAGAGATTTTGAAGAGAGATTTTGTATTGTTGCATTTGTTGTCATCATTCTTGTCAATCTATAGAAACTAAGTTGCGGAATTCATTTCCGACATTTCAAAAAAATTGCAGGTGGAAAATAGCATCTCAGATCTAGCACCAAAGGGTTGCAAAAAGTATTTTTGGAAGCCTAATCAGAGACCTATTTTCCTATGGGTGAACCAATCCTTCTACACATGTTAGAATCAAATTTTGGTGATAGGTACGTGCCCTCTGATATCTCCTAGATCTACCTATAAAGTGTTGTTACAGTATGTTTATCTTCAAGAATCTACATTTTACATATTAGGTCATATATAGTTCAATTAGTTTCATCATTTCAAATCATTTCTAGATCATTCCTAATCATACTAAGACCCTAAAGAATCACCAACCTAGGTTTGATTGACTCACCATTGAGTTTGAAAGTCAATCTCTTGGCTTTGTGTTTGGTATTCTAATGAAATCTTGGAAAAGGCCCCTTACATCCTAGGTTATTTGAATTTAGGACCTAGGACCCCCCCCCCCCTTTCCTTCATTTCATTTTGGTGAACCTAAGATTTGACATCATAACTTTCTGATTTGGAAATCTTTCAAACCCTAGATCTAGGTTTTGTATCATTGTGCTTTGCATTCTTCATTTAGGGTTGCATATTACATGTTTGCATCATTTAAACTCATAAAAATATAAAAACATTGCATACATTTTGCATCATACTTTTCATTAGTTTGTGTTTCAATCATTTAGATCATAATTTCATTCAAAATTGCACTCATGAATTGTCATTTTTGTTCACACATTGTCACACATTTGCATTTACATCTTATTGCAAATTTTTGAAAAAAATAGTCAGTGTAAAGGATGCTTGCAGATAGGAATAGAAACCTCAAACAACAATTCAGACACTCAGTTTTTTATTTTTTAGAACCCTGTACAAAAACTCATTCACCCTTGGGCGACTCTGTCCTTGTACAGGGGCTTTTACAAATTTTTGCACACATTTTTGTCGTTGTCTGCTCAAATTCCCTATACTTGCAAATATATATTACAACTTCAAAAAGTTTCATTCTGAAGCATTTTACATTGAGTTCATTTGGTAAAAAGAAAGTGCATTGTTTAAAATCAAAATTTACATTAAAAAGTCATCATTTTCAAGTCTTTACATCTTACAATTAGTCAATTTTCATAGTTCAGATTTGAAAATTGCATTTTAATTGGCTTAAATAGTATTGACATTCTTGCATACTTGCATTTTACATCAAATTGGGAAATATTAAGCAAAACTTCATCATGAATATGTGTTAAATGATAAAGTGTGGATTTCCTTTAAATCTTTGGTTGTTGTTTCAAGTTGTGTGTTTGGTGATGATCCTAATGCAATTGAGACTATTCATGATCTTTCACCTCCTGATGCATGTCCTCGTGAAGTAGACATCTTGAGTGAAGATGAAGAGAGCATGCAAGAATTCATACACAAATCCTTGCATAGCCTTGAACAAAAGCAGCCTTTTACCCCTTAATACAATGGCCTAATAACCCATATCAACAACCAACACCTCGCATAATTCCACCACTTGACATGTTCAATATTTTACATCCTGAAATTGAATCACAAGACAAGTCTCAACCACCAACCATAGAGGAACCTATTCATAATTAAGACATATCTATTGCTACCTCTCCATCCTATGTGAACAAAGTCACTAACACACCCATTAACCTAGAGAAATGTTATGGCTAAGGCTTTACAATTTTACAAAACAAGGATGTGACATAAGGAATGAGCATGAGATTCATCAATTTCTAGAACAAATACCATCAGAAGAAACTAAGGGATTAGGATATCAAGATCCTCCGCCTTCACATCAAATATTTTCTCAATCAAGTAAGAAACACAAGCCCTATAAACTTAAGAAGCTATCATTTTTAGATACTATAACTAAGACTGAATAGACCTTAGATAAATTTCTCAACCTAGGATTGATTAAACATTACCACCTATTTGAAAAAATAAGAAAGGAAAAAGTACACACATGTCTTACTGTGCATATCATAGAACACTTAGGCATCTTACTGATAAATGTCATGTTTTAAAGAAGGTATTGAGAGAATTTGATCATTTTGCAAGGAAATATAATCGTATAATCAAATAACAATTATTTACTTTTCTCCTTATCATGTGATAGTTGTAGAATTATAACATTCTCACTACCACATGTATTGAACTTTATGCACAATTATCTTTTGTATTGCAAGGAGTAGCATATCATACTATATCTTGGCTCATCCTTATATTGCACTTGGAGGGAAAGGGGTTAGGTAGCCTTGTCTTAGGTTTATTTCTTATTAAGATCTCCATCTATCTCCTTAAATATTAGTGTAGCAAGTACACTAACATTTTAAGGGGGGGGGGCATACAGTCCCCCGATTATTGTTTGCATGTTCCCTTCTTAGTGATGATGGCATACATCTCCTAGGAAGTGTTGCCTTATTGGGGGCTTGATCACTCTCCTTGATCCTTTGTCATCTTAAATTTTTAAAAGCTGTTAAATTGTGTAGAAGTTGATAATCCAACCTCACAAATCCCAATGAACACCTGCAAGAAAATAACCTGTCACCAAAGGAGATCAAGAGACACAAGAATTGTGCTCTACAAACATGAAGCAAAAGATGCATTACCCAAGAAGTGAATAATTACAAAGAGATCAATCCTTAAGAAAGGAGATCGAAACCTAAAGTGAGAAACCTAGGATGAAGATTAAATTAGCATGTGAATGTAAGTGTCAAGATCATAACAAACGAGACAACGTGACTATTTTAATAATGCAAAATAAAGATTCATAAGTTTAGCTTAAGTGAAATAAAGTAAAGGTGACTTAATTAATTAATCAAGTAAACAACCTATTACTCTAACAATTGGACCTCCCTTGACATATATTTCTATACTTTAGTGTGAGACTAAACGTAAGTTCATACTCACTAAAGTGGGGGCTAAATGTAGTGTAAAAAATTGTATTTACAATTTACACTATATTTGGGTCCCTTAATTTACTAGACTTAATTAAGATTCTAATTTATCAAATTATGCATTCCAAAGACTTATTCTTACAGTTTTTCGAAAGGGGGACCAACATTAAATAAATGCATTTAATAATTAAATTGCCTTGGATCATGTGTGTCCTGGAAGTATAGGCCAGAACCCATTCACCCATGGGTGAATGGGTCCCCTTATGAGCCAGGACCCAAATTAAAATATGTTTTTTTGCAATAGTTTAATGATCAAAATTTAAATTTGTAAGTGTCAGCTTTTGGAGTCTATTTTTTGGTAAATTGGATAAATACTTATAAATACAGTTATTTTACCATTTGAAATCCAAGCAACATGATCTAGCATTCAAGAGAAAATGCTATTGGCAAGAGAAAATCAAGAGCAACATATCAGTCATTTATAGCAAAAATCAAGATCAGGTAGCATCATGTCAAAGTTTATATGTGTTCATGTTGTCATTATTTTGTGAAGGCTATTAAGTGTTGTAGGTCTTCATGCATTCAAGCAAATCAAGCAAGCAAGATCCAATTCCCTTGAAGTGATGTGTATGTCTTCAATCCTTCAAGGAAGTCATTGAAGGGTGGTGAGTTGCAGCAAATTATTCATTCATCATTTCCTTCCTTTCCATTAAGGTTTTTATCATTGACACTGCCATTGTGAAAGTGGAAACACTATTCACAGGGTTAGACTGAGGCAAACCCCTATATGGCACAACAATTGTCCTTCTTTGTGTATGTGCAAGTTATAGGTTGAAGAAGGGTTGAAAATATCTTGAAGATAAATTTTGCATTGTTGCATTTGTTGTCATCATTCTTGTCAATCTATGAAAACTAAGTTGCAGAATTCATTTTTGACATTTTGGGAAATTTATAGATGGAAAATAGCATGTTAGATCTAGCACCAAAGGACTGTAAAAATTATTTTTGGAAGACTAATCAAAGACCCATTCACCCAGGGGCGAACTAGTCCTTTTGCACATGTCGAAATTAAGTTTTGGTGACAGGTACATGCCCTCTAATATCTCCTAGATCTGTCTAGGTAAAAGCACAAACCTGTGTCACACTTTATAAAGGAATCGGCCAACAACAAAAAATATTATGAACTTCGACCACATAAAAGTGGTTTTTATGTTTTGAATTTCAAAATGATGTAAATTAATGAAATGTAGAAATATTGATGAAGTTATTTCCTGTAATTTTTAAGATTTTTTTTTTAAATTGTTTTGATTATTTTTTATCAATTTAAGAGTAGATTTTAGAATGCTGAAAATTTTAGGAAAAAGTGACCTTCACTTGACGTCAAGAAACAAATAGAAAAAAGCTTCATTTTCCCTTAAATTTTTTTCCAAATAGGTAACTTCAATATCTAGTGCATGGAAAAAATAATTTGAAATTTTGATATATATTTTTCTCGTAATAACATTTTAAAGTCAAACTAGTTAGAATTTGATAGTTTTCATTTGACGTCAACTATTGTCTACTTTTTTAATCATTTTCAAAAAACAAATTATACCCTTTTGAAGAGGATTCTCTCCTCTAGTGTACCATATATTTTTCAAAAAAAATTAACATATTTTACTATTTTTTTTAAAAAAATTTAATCAGCCTTTTTTAAGCTTTAACAACCTACTTGCATTATTTTAAAAAAATAATATATTAAAACTAATCAAAATATATTAAAAAATTACATCTTCGGATTCACCACTCCGAGTTCTACAAAAGGGTATTTTTCTTTTTCCTAAAAAAATTGTTTTGATTGAAGAAAATACTTAGTTGAAGTTCAAAGTTTTAGAAAATTTTGAAAAAAGCTGAGTTGGCTGCCAAATAGGATGCCACATAGATAGTTTCAATAGAAAGGGTTTCGATCGAAACCCTTTCTACCGAAACTATACATATAAAATAAGCCAATTTCAAAGGGCAAAGGGAAAAATTTTAAAAAAATGGATTTAGGCAAAACATATTCGGCTAAAACTCGTGCCACGTATAGGCCACATGGTTTCAGTCGAAACCTATTTGGCTGAAACTTTTTTTGATCAAAAATATTTCGCTCAAAACTATTTATTTGGCCGAAAGTGTGACACAACTTTATGCTTTTACCCACTTGCAAAGTGTTGTTGCAGTCTGTTTATCTTTAGGAATATACATTTTACATATTAGGTCATATAGTTCAATTAAATTTTCATCATTTCTAATCATTTATAAATCATTCATAATCATCCTAAGGCCCTAAAGAATCACCAACCCGAATCTAATTGTCTCATCATTGAGGTTGAAAGTCAATCTCTTGGCTTTGTGGTTGGTATTCTAATGAACTCTTGGAAAAGGCCCCTTATATCCTTGGTTCTTTGCATTTAGGACCTAGGATCGCCCCCTCCCCCCCCTTTCTTTCATTTCACATAATGTATTATCCTTAGAAAGGTTCATAATTAAGAGAACTTGAAACTATGTGAATAGGCATAGGGCTCTCATGACATGTAAAAGAAATATCATCACAAGAAAACATCAAAAATAGGTAAAGAAAGTGTAACCCCATCAATATCAATCACAAAAGTTTTATCAATAACATAAGGGAAAGCCTTACCAAATCAATACTCATCGTTTTCACAAGCCATAAGCAAGATAAGATCAATATGAAAGTCACAAACAAGTGTGATGGGTGAATCTATAAGAAAAATATAAGCACTAACAAACTCAATAAAAGAGGGAAAGTAATGTATATAGTAAAACAGTGCCTCCATAAAAAAGAAAATCCTCATCCATACATATAAAGACATGAGATAATTAAGGATGGAAGAATTGGAAGCCACAAAAGATAGAAACACGTCAAAATAAAAATGCATACATGTATATTAGCTAAAACTGATCCCCATAAGTATAGAATTGAACTTGATGTGAGGATATGAACCTCTTAACAAGCAAACCTAAACTAGCAAATCCCTAGGGTCTAAAACTTGTTCACCTCCCTATAGATGTTCCAAACATGCATAAGGATTAGTCGTGTTTACAAACATCTTTGGGAAATCTATGAATTGTAAAGGTTGTGTTCTCCTTAGTCACGCCCCATATTGGACCAATTCAACAACAACAAACCAAGGTCAATAACAATAAGCAAGCATACCATGTGTTCTTCAAATAATGATGTAGTGCCGATATTTATTTTATCCATTTGCAACCAAATATTGGATGTACTATTTTGATAACTCCTAGATGATCGATTCCAATTAGGGTTACTCTTTGAATATACCACCCTAATATGTGATTCAGACGATTTGCACTTTAGTTGGCTCATAACGATCAAAACGAAAAAAGCAGTAAGGATTTGAATTTGAAATTTAGAGGTTCAAATGTGAATGCAAAACCAATCCAAAAAGCTACATGCTCAAAACTAATCCAAATAAATTATGCATTCACATCTCTAAACCAAGATAAAATAAAATAAAATATTTTTAAAAACAAAAAAAAAATTATGAATTTGATTCATGAAACATGGATCAATGAAATTGACTCAAAAACTACATGGTTGAATCGTGATAGCAATATATCATAATTTGACACGTTGTGAAAGAAACCTCCTACTTATCAAAATTATGAATTTAGAACTTTGCATCCCAACATTTATATACAATAGACCATCTTACAGGCTAATCAATAAAATTAAATTAAAAAAGGCATTGTATACAATTTTCACCACTACAACCAAAAAGTCGTCCTGGTTGCTTTAATGGCTGACATCTACCTGGCCCCCAACTGCTGTCGCAAACTTTGGAGAGCGACAATGACAATTATTGGCATACCACGCAAATCAAACGAGCTAACGATATCGTACATGGTAAAGTATTTCATCTGCGTCGGTTTGTCGTGCAGCACCTCACCCTACGCGATAACAGTACTTAAACTCGGACTCTTTCTCAGCATATAATATAATTTTCAAGTGACCTAAGCATCTTTGGCAGCCTCTCATTAAATAATCCGCTGCATTCAAAACTGCCCAGCAGAAGAATGGCATTGGCTGTATGCTTCAAATGCGTTTTTCCCAGTGCTTCTGGTGGCCGTGTGAAAAAAGAATCTGGTTCTCCTTTCAGTTCACGCTTTCCCAAAATCAAAGCGGCCAGCAGAAGAGATGGCTCTGCATCAAAGACTCTGTCCCCTAAAAAGTTCAAGTTCGAGGAAATGATGGTCAGGAACTCTTATTTTTTGCCAATTGTTTTTTGCCCTTTTTAAGTATCTTAATTTGGGTTGTGTGTAAATGTTGCTGATTTATTCAGTTCCATACTTATTTATTGGTTAATGAATGTACAGGTTTGTCAGGATGACTGTGATGGAATTCTGTGCTACAGAATCGGGGATAGTGAAGTTATTTGTGAAGGCTATGATGAGGGCCCTCATTTTCGTCCTGCCCCTTTCCACCAACAAGAGGAGTATAGGTGATTTTGTTTTTCATCTCTTGTTTTCTTAATTTATTTTTTGAATTTCATTTCCCCATTGTGATGTCAAGTAAGATGTTTTTCTGGGCTCTAATTGCAGTGATTCTCATTGGAATAGCTTTCTGTCCTTCTGTTTAATTAAAGTGTTTATCTGAATATTAAATGATTTAATATTTATGGTAATTTTTTTATATCATTCATAAGTTTGTTTTGTTATTCGATATGGGAGCACGAGCTTATGTTGATATTTCTTTGGTTAAGATTCAAGGACTGAGGGATATCCATTCAGCCAAAACTACCTGAGGCATGATCTTGTCCTCATCCCTTATATCATACTCCCAAAAAATTTGAACTTCGATGAATAACAATTTTAATCCTTCGTAAGATTGAGTCTTAATTCTCAATTTAGATTTCAATTTTATATTATTGATTATTAATCAGAACAGGTAAATAAGATTTTAGAAGGGCATTTATATATAAAATATATATAATACTTGTTTAACATAGCTATAAGTGATTTGCTTGTTCTTAAAATAATATTAAAGAACCTGATTACAGATGCTTTTGTTTTGATCCAGGAAAGATGCCAAACTATATTCTATAATTCCAGGAATTAGACCCTACCTTGTTGAGGGATCTGATTATACATGTGTGGACGAAAGTTCTATGAAGACCTTTTTTAAAGGAAAACATGAGAATTGACACTGTGACCCGCAAGCCAACCATCAAAGATCTGTCCACCGTGGAAATCTGAAGCATTCAAAATGGGAGTTGGGTATGGATCCTTTTTGAAGGAAAATTGGAGTTTGGATTGAAATGGGAGTGGTAAGGAGATATCAGAATGACTGATGAAGGTGTATAGCTTCTCTGACCTCTCAGACCTCTTGTCTTTGATTTTAATGCATATAGCTTCTCTGTGTCATAAATGAACCAATGCAGCAAAGCTTTCCTTGTGAGTGGTTTATACCACAAGATAAGTCTCTGCACCCAGATTGGTTTTGCAATAAAAATAAAGCTTACTTGGACACCAACAATTGTTTATGTTTCTGTTTGCTGATCTGGGTTTCTTGGGTAAGTCAAATCTTCTAGTGCATTTACTTTTCTTCTTCTCCAAATCACTTGCATGAATTCCAATATCATATATTCTTCTCATACCTTTTGGGAAAAGATCCTCTTTTAGAGGAAACATTGCATTTGTTTTGGAGGAAACAGAGTATTGATATATGGAGAATGTGCATACCAGAAGAGAAACATATTTTTGGGAATTCTGTTAAATATGATGCCCTCTCTTGCATTCCAGTACTAGTAGCACTTGATTGGTTCCCAAGGTTGCCTTCAAGTTTCTAGCTACATAGACAACTCCTCTAGTTGTCTTTGAACTGAAAATTCTGTTATATGATTGAGTAGAAACGTGGATCCATCCCAGACACTAACAATTGTGAGTGTGGCCATCCAATCACTTGGGTTCACACATCCAGAAAATTAAGTTGGTTCTGCAGATATGTTCCAAAAGTCTGGTAACTGAATCAATGAATGGCATTTGCTAGTTTCTTTTGAGAATGTGCATATCTTGACCATATTGGCAAAACATTTTCTGCACACCCTAATAACTTGCCTTCTGAATTAGAAAACAGAGCAAGATCTTTGATTTGAATTCTTTGCAGAATGGACTTACAAGGGATGTGCTTAGCAGCCCCACTAATTCATCGAGCCGTGATAGGGCTTGTACTCTCCTCAGGGAGACCTAAAAACATGTATACATTGAGAGGTGCCATGCCCCGGACCTAAACCTGCAACTTTCATATTTACCCTCATAATGCTTTATGCATAGAAGCATTTAGGGATTAGGTCCAAGGTTGGAGGTACTTAGGCTATTCTTTAGCATGTACCTATCTTAGCAACATTATTAAAATAAAATTAAAATAAAAAAATTATTCCTAAAATAGGAGGGTTGTTTACTATTTTTATATGTTGATAGAAGGATTGGTAGTGTTATCATTTTGGGAGCATGTGATTCTAGGTTCAAGCTTTTTATTTTACTACTTTCTAAAATTGTAATTAACTATTTGACCATTGAATCAAGTGCACATTATGTAGAATCAAGACACTTTTTTCTATAAAAAGAGTAAACAAGATGTTACATTGTAAAATTTAAGTGACATTTTGTAAAGACTCTTTTATCATGCACGCATAGGTGCATATATAATTGTAGGGAAATATAATACAACCAACAATAAAAGATCTAAACTTTAATTGAATTAAACTTATATCTAATGAGTTGGTGATTGGAATAAATAGAGATATAAGTAATTGAGATGAGAAAAGATAAAAATGTTGAAAAAGGACTGAGTACTTATCTAGTTTATGGTGTGTCAACAACTTTGACCTCTTTGATTGTCTAAGATATTGCAATAGAAAATTGGAAACTTAAATCCAGTACTAAAATAGTGAGCATGAGAGTGTGACATGGATCCTCTGAAACATGCAATGCCTTGGATGAGGTCAAATCTTGGATCTAATCCTAGGACATTCAATCATCATGTTGACTGATTATTTGTTCCTATTAATTGTTGAAGCATATTTGCTTGTATTAATACCTATGTTGAAGAAACTAGTGGTACTGAAAATCACCTTTGGGGGTTATTATAGATAGATGGAAGACCATTAACTTCCCTGATAATAATCAAGTATGTCATGTTCCATTTTCATTTAATTAAGTCTATTGATACTAGGTCTATCCTTTGTTGCTCATTTTCCCCCTGGTCATATTTTGTTATGTGCTTTCCCTCCTAAGTATGTATTTCCTTCCAACTCTATTTTTCCTCTTTTTTTTGTCAAAGTTTCAAACTTATCCATCCTATCATGCCTTTTATTCTTCCTTTGCTCTTTCCTTCGTATTTTTAGACTTTTGGACTTGTATTTACTATTGCTTGATCCTCGACACCCTAAACTATGTTATTAGTCTTGTGGCATTTTCAACCTCTACACCCCAATATTTTTTCCTTTGGTTCTATTATCTTTCCAACTCCCCAACTCATGTTGTAATATTATTAATGTATTTTGGCGCCATAACTTTCATGTGTAGGATCTTTCTTGCCCATAATCACTATTCAAATTGGAATCTATGCAAATTCACATTATGGCTAACTTGTTATTTTTGTGGTGACTATAAAAGGGTGAATGTGTCTATTCAAGGACAACCATCTATTACTTTGCATAAACCTTTATCCAAAAATTGATTGAGCACTTGTGTTCAAGCATGGAGATCAAAGGAAAAAATCCCGTTGATTTTGAAAGTTAGAGGACAAAACATCTTTGGCTAGAGAGCGGTCTACTTCAAAGGTCACATTGGAGCATCATTGATCATAGAAATCAATCGCATTATATTGGTTCAATTTGTTGTTGCCCTAGGTACAAACATGAAAGTTTAATGATGTAATTATTGATGTTGCAGACTATTTGAATGTAATTTAGTCTTTATAAATGCAATAAGAGAAAGATCAAGAGTTATATTTGTTATTTGATGTTATATAATTAGAATTTGATGGTAATGATAATGTGTGAATAGTCAATTAAATCAGAGGTATTTAAGATATAATTTAAATATTAGAATTATATATTATTGTTCCAAATAATTTGTAGAAGACCAAAACTTGGATTTGCATGTGTGTCTTGTCTAGAACATTATAGTGTTATCAGAACTAGAGATCTTTCCAACCTATGTTTCTAAAGTTAAAATTCACGTGTTGAGCTTTTTATGTAGTATAGTGACAAAGATAATAGATGTCATCTAAGAGAAATAAGAAAACAAAGTCGGTCTACAAGGAATCTAGAGATGAAATCTCCTGTTAAACATGTTGCAAAGCATAATAGCATGTCAAAAAGATAAAGGAAAATGAATATGGATGACAACCTTGATAGTCAAGCCAAAAAGAAGTTTGATTTTATGATTGATATGATAACATAATTAATGCACAAGATAGACAATAATATGAATGTGCCTAGACATGATATTAAACCAATAAGCATATAAAACTTTATTTTAGGAACATAAACTCTTCAAGTACACATTCCTATAAAATTACCCCTTTTTTGAGTTAGGATAGAGTTGGAATCTTTTGATGAAAAATACACTTACCCATCCTTGAATGAATGGTTAGTTAAAAACCTATGTATTTAAATATGTGATTAAATCATTTAGTCTTAAAAATAGTTAATCCAAGTTAAAAATAGTTAATCCAAGACAACTTATTAAATAAATAAGTATATTTTCTAAGAAATGAAGACAAATTATGTTTAGTCTATATTCCTATTCACTTGATGAAATAAGTGAAGTATTGAAAAACTAGTTAGGATCACAAATGCTTCTTCACTTGTTGCTACACAAGTTGCAAATCTCTATGATGATTAAAAATACTAAGAGGTTATGTATACATTGAAGGACTTAGATTGTATAATATTTAGTGGTGGAAAATATACCATTTACAACCCTTTCACAACATGAACTAATATACACCCCTCCTACTAAACATACATATTTATTTCATAATACCCAACTTTATTTTATTAATACTAAAGCGAGTACCTTCTTCTCATTCTTAGGACAAGTTACAAATTCATTATGTAAGATTTCAATATTGTAAATAATTTCCTTCAAGATGAACCCAAGGTGTCCATAATTTCTAACATTTTCCTCAAATATGAGGGTAATATTACAAATTGAATATAATGCCAATGGATAAAACTTTCTCTCCATCCTACTATAAATGGCACCATCAAGCCATTTCAAAGCTATAACCATTACCCCAAGCAAGGAGAACCTTTCAAATCCCACACACAAAGGTATCAACTCAAACACTACATTTTTTTACAACAAAATTCAACTATTGAAGAACTAAACATCTTAGCAACTCTACCATTTTCAAAAATCATTAACACAACAAAAAAAAAAATTATTGAAAACATTAAAATGCATGCCCATTTTTGATACATTCCCAACCAAAGAAATCCTTCATACTACTCATAGCATCCACTACAAGAAAAATAGAGTAAGAGATACTTATCTTTCTACACCACTAGGGATGTAGCCTTCTTCTCCATGATACCTTCTTCCTTGATCATTCAACTCTTTCTCTATTCTAAAACCCACAAATTTTCTTCTTCCTTCTTCCCAAACAAAAACAAAAACAAAAACAACTCAAGAAGAATGAACTAAAAGAAATATGATCCCCTTCTCCATTCTCCAAAGAGAAATAAATAGGAAACCCTAATTTAAAATTTTTGAATGAGAGAGTGACACTTGTCATTCTCGTATTCATCCCTCAAGCACATCTCCCCACAAGTGCTCACACATGTGTGAGACTTTTTGGGAGATGGGGAGTGTACTTGGACACTCATCCCCACAAGGTCTACAAAAGTGGCTCACACATGTGAGAACCCTGATTTCTTTACCCATGTCCATTAATGAACTTAGGGGAGTGGGGTTGGAGAGTGACAAGTCACTTATTCAAGCCCCATCCTCAAATTCGGCATTCCCTTAAATGGTCATTTTAGAAGGGTCACATCTTGACCCAAGTCTAGAAAGAGGCCATAAAAGAATCCTAACCCATAGGCATTCAACCTAGGGTCCCAAAATCAAGGAAAAACATAAAATAAAGTTTTTTGAGACCTTTTAAAACCCTTTAAAAAATGAATACGAAATTTAATTCAATTATCACTCATCCCTTAACTCCACTTGTGCAACATAATCGCATGACTTCTCAAATAATTAAACCATAAAATACAATTTACACTTTACTCACAAAACTAACCCACACATTTAACTCTTCTCTCAAGGCACAAGATCACACTCAGGAACTTAAACTAATGAAATATTGATAAAAAATTTGAATGGTTATCCCTTCTACCCATTGGCACTTATCTCATATGTATTTTTCTAAATACATGTTTGGGTAGGATATCATAATAATCACCTATTCACAAATCTCAATAAGATCAAATTCAATAGATAGTTCATAACAATATATATAGCTACTTGTTACCTTCCCTATGTAGGATAGGAATTTGAGCCTACCTTCAATAATAATGAAATCCTAACCTTGGCTTAGTTATTTTACTACACTATTTAATTCATTTTTTAAATAATTCTTTTTTAATAATTATCACTATTTGACTTGATATTCAATGGATATAATTTACCTTATTAACTAACCTTAGGTACATTTTTCATCAATTAGAGTTGTCCTGATTTACCATTTACTATATTTGGCCAATAATCCTTTTTGTGCTTCTTTGCATCCTTCAAAGATCTCAGTCCATTCTTAGATAATACCCTTTCCAAGCAACATAAATACATTAGCAAACCATTTGGACTAAAGTTAGGTATACATCATTCATTATCTCGTATTTGATTAAATTCATTCATCATATGATACTTTTGTATGAAATCTCAATCTCATTTTCTCGCATACATTCCTTACTAGGTTGGTTGTCAATCCAAATTTATAAAGCATGTTTATACAATAATTATTTAAAATTTAGTTCATAAAATAATTAAAATATTAAGCACATAATTGAGTACAATTATTGATGCTCTCCTATACCTTTGGAACTTGAATGTATATGTCCTTTTCAATACATAATTTTTTAACATGATCTTCTAAGAGAGTAATAAGTAAAGATTAATCTAGAATATCCACCAATGGTTCTGATGATATATCATACTTAAACAATATTGTCCAAGACGTCAAATGATTCACTAATCTAGTATAATTGAACTTATCAAGGAGTTGTAAAATTTGTAGATAGGGTTGGGCCTTACATAGTCTATAGGAAATAACATATGACCATCCAAGAAAATACATGAACAAAACATAGTCTTTCCAATTATCTTGATACAATAATTCTATATAGAATAAGTGGTTGATTAAAACCTATAGGTTCTATGCATTCAAAAAGAATAGTCATCATAAATAATTTTGTGTATGAGAGTTCCCTATGACAAGAGACATTCATTTGAAAATGAGAAACTTATCTATCCTCTATGGTCTATTGGTTGTGGAGAAGACCATAAACTTAAGAAATAATAAAATTAGTTCTCTCAAATGACAACTCAAAAGGCACAAGAACGATCATCATTAAACATAAATGACAGTTCCTTAAAAGATATTTTACAAGTGATTAGATATTTGAGATCATAATTTTCAATCATATGAAAAGACAGTGATATACATGCCTAATAGGGAATGTATGAAGATAGATGAATGAGAGCTATAAATATTGAAGAGCCTATGTTAGATGAAAAAATAGAGGAGAAAATAATCATGACATCCAAACATAGTGCAAAGGAATTCATTATAGAGATCTCAAACATAGAGTGTTCAATGAGAATTTCATGAAGGGAGCTTGGCATAGATTGAAAATAAAGGACACCCTAATGATAGTCACATGAAGGGTAAAGGCATTCAAATGATGATATCATAGTCATTTAAGGAACCAAATCATAATGAAAAATACCTCATGGCATGGTTATTTGCATAAGCTACAAGATGATTGTCATGATAGAGAATGAGATTGAAGAGTATGCCCTACAAGGAAAAGTACCTAACATGGAGTTTTATAGGTGAAGACCTCATGAAAACACCTTGTAGGTGGTATTGAAGTCCACAAAAGTAGTAACTTGTACATTATAAACCTACAAAACCTTGGGCAATCAAATGAGTAGAGAATGATAATAAGACAAGGTGATTGGTTAAGACTAGTAAAGAAACCTTTGAAAATGCATTGAAGAATCCTTATCCTACACCCTCCAAAATAATATCAACTACTTCAAACTCCTTGCACACATTTCCTATCATCTTGCAAATGAGGTTATACAAGTTGATATGAGATAGAGAAGTTTTGAACAAGTTGTAAGCATCTAGGAGGCTATCTAGGAGAGTGGAAATAGTAGTTGCAAGCATATAACGGGTTAAAGAGAAAATTTAGGAGCTAACAAAGGAAAAAGAAGTTGAAAAATTCAAGATCATCCTTCTCCAACACCACCTAGGAGCATTACAAGGAGTCAAAGCAAAGGAGGACTCTTTCCAAATGCCTGAGTGAGGTCAAATAGTCAACATAAGGAAATTTCGTTAATGGTCTTAAGTATGGGTAAGTGCATGGAAATGGGGGACCAAAAAGGAGTCTTAAGTGGCCACTTTTTTCTAAAATTAGGATCTTGGATGAGAAATTGAAGATAAATACACTCAAAACTTGAAGATACAATGAAAACGAGAGTTGTAGTGCTTTAAATCTACTCTCTAAGCTATTTTTTTTAAATGGTAGATATTAAGAGGTTCAAAAAGGGGGCCACACAAAGTGGTCCTATTTTTTTCAAAAAAATATAATATAACATATGGTGTAGCCCCCCTAAAATGTTAACTTTTTTTTAATATTTCAAAAATTGCTTCAGTGAGAAACTATCTAACACCATGTAGTTTATGCCCATTTTTTTGATAACTTCTTACTAATTTTCAAAGTGGACATATCCTGAAAAAATAAAAAATTGAGTGTGCTCCCTCCTAGAAATTTTGAAAACTAATCAAAAATAAAAAAAACTTGAATATGTGTAGAATGGAGTCTAGTTTCTAAAAATGTAATTTATTTAAAATTTTAATGAACAGTTAAAAATAAAGTCAAAAATACCACATTGATTTTTGACAAAAAACGGATACCCTAACAAAAGAAATGAAAGATGAAAACCTTAACATACTCAAAACGTGAAAAGATTACATGGTTAGAAAGCTAAGAGAGCTTAACATTATCATGGTATTTTTGGACTTGACACTAAAACATGTACAAACTTGATGGGAAGCATGCTTGATATTATGTCAATTTTTTCACAATTTGTAAAAACATGTAAGCCAGTCCAACCCTTTGAGTTGGAAGCCCAAGGAAAATCCAAGCTAAAGGCTTGTAAATTTCCAAAACAAACAATAACATGAGCGTATTATAATGTGAGTGTATTATAACATGAACATGTTATCATGCACTCACATTTCTATGAATAAAAAATCTATTTCTCTTTGTCTTTCGATCGGACTATATAGATGAAATAAACATTTAAGGATTTTTAATTTACTATACTTTAAATTGTATTTCATGTATATAGTTTTAGGATGTTTGAGAATAGTTTCAGATCCATAGGAGTTATAATGCAAAATCTAGATTTTGGAAGATCTTATAATTTTTCAAACAATCAAATTTCAATAATCAACAAGTCAAATTTCAGTGATAAGTAGGCTCCCATCATCTTTCCCTCTCTCTATCTCACTCTATTTATGTCCCTTGCACTCTAGAACTCTCTCTCCCTCCCTCCCTATATCAATCCCTTTCTCTACCTCTCTCAATCTAATCCCTCTCTCCCTTGAGTTCAAGAACAAACTCTCTACCTCTCCATCCTTCCTTATCTTTCTCTCCCTCCCTCCCTTCTACCCTCTCTCTCTCTCTCTCTCTCTCTCTCTCTCTAACCTATCCCTCTCTACCTCTCTCTATCCCTCTCTCCATCCCCTTCTCTCTCTATATTTCTCATTCCCTCTCTACTTCTTTATATAACACATCGCTCTCCCCTTCCCTCTCTAATTCTCTCTATCTCCCTCTCCCTCCTCTCTATCAATCTCTCCACCTTCCTCCTCTCTCTCTCTTGAGAGAGGGAGGGAGAGGTAGAGGAGAGAGAGGGAGAGAGAGGTGAGATAGAGAGAAATGGATAGGGGAGGAGGGAGAGATGGAGTGAGGCAGAGAGAGATTAAGAGAGAGAATGGTGAGAATGAGAGAATGAGAGGGAGAGAGGGAGGGAGGGAGAGGTAGAGAAGGATAGGTGAGATAGAGAGAAGTAGAGACAAAGAGAGATAGAGACAAAGAGATGAGGGAGGGAAAGAGAGAGGGAGGGAGAGAGAGTGGCGAGATAGAGAGAAGTAGAGAGGGAAAGAGAGAGTGAGAGAGAGGGAAGGGAGGGATGGAGAGGTAGAGAGAGATAGGTGATATAGAGAGAGGGGGGGTAGGAGGGAGTGATAGAGAGGGGGAGAGAATGGTGAGATAGACAGAATTAGATAGTGAAGGAGAGAGTGAGAGAGAAAGAGGGGGGAGGGACAAATAGAGAGAGGAGGGGCGGGAGATTGGTGAGATAGAGAGAATTAGATAGTGAAGGAGAGAGTGAGAGAGAAAGAGAGAGGGACATAGAGAGAGAGATAGGTGATATAGAGAGAAGTGGAGAGGAAATAGAGGGACATAGAGAGAGAGAGGTGATATAGACAAATAGAGATAGACAAAGGAGGGACAGATATATGGAGAGAGTGGTGAGATAGAGAGAAGTGGAGAGGGAATGAGATAGTGAGAGAGGGAATAGAGGGAGAGGTAGAGAGGGATATGTGAGATAGAGATAAGTAGAGAAAGAGAGGGGGGGAGGAGGGAGTGGGAGAGAGAGGGGAATAGAGAATGGTGAGATAGAGATAAGGAGAGAGGGAAGGAGAGAGTGAGAGAGAAAGAGGGGAAGGGATATATATATAGAGAGAGAGAGAGAGGGGTAACATAGAAATTAGGGAAAAGAGAGGGATAGGTGAGATGAAGAGAATTATGGAGGAAATGAGGGAGAGAGAGTGATAGATAGATAGTGATAGAGAGAGGATGGAGGGAGAAAAAATATGGAGAGAGTGTGGTGAGATAGAGAGTAGAGAGGGAAGGAGAGAGTGATAGAGGAGTGGGAGGCAGAGGTAGAGAGGGATAGGTGAGATAGAGAAGAAGGGAGATGAGGGAGTGAGAGAGGGAGGGAGAGAGAATGGTGAGATAGAGATAATTAAAGAGGGAAGGAGAGATGGGAGATAGAGATAAGTAGAGAGGGACGAAGGGATTGATGGAAACGTGGGGAGATAGAGAGAGGGGGGTGGTAGGGAGTGAGGGACAGAGTGCTAAGTAGAGAGAGGGAGAGGGGAGATAGAGAGAAGTAGAGAGGGAGGGAGGGAGGGAGGGAGGGATAGGTAAGGAGAGAGAGAAGTATAGTGTGAAAGGGATATAGATAGAGTGAGATAGAGAGAAAGAGAGAGAGAGAGAGAGAGAGAGAGAGAGAGAGAGAGAGAGAGAGAGAGAGAGAGAGAGAGAGAGAGAAATATGATGGGAGCATACTGATTATTTAAATTTGACCTATTGATTATTGAAAAAAAACTTGTTGATTACTAAAATTTGACTATCTAAAAAATTATAAGATCTTCCAAAACCTATAATCTGCATTATAACTCTTAGAGATCCGAAACCATTCTCAAACATCCTAAAACTAAACACATGAAATATAACTTGAAGTATAAAAGTAAATGTCTATATAAATAAATTTTACTTTTACTTAAATATTTATTTCATGTATATAGTCTGACCAAAAGACAAATGATAAGGTTTTTTTCATAAAAACATGAACGCATTAAAACATGTTCATGTTATGTGAATGTATTCACATAACATGAGTGCATTATATCTTAGTAATGAATGATCCTAGGCTCAATCACTACCAATTAATAGTGTAAGCACGTTTCATTATAACACACTCATGTTTTCTCTTTTATGGGACCAAAAAGTGGCTTTTTTGGTCCCCCATATTTTTGCACTTACTCGTATTCCCTATATTCTCTCCTATGTTGGGATAGAGAAAAGGAGACTTGTATGCTATTATTTAGCAGATCTTTCTAGTTTGAAAAAAGCCAAGTATTGTAACTCAGTTAGAAACAAGAGCAAATTGTAAAGTCTTTTTGAAGAAATATAGGAAATACTCAAATTTGTATACAGTTTTTAGTACATTTTTATCAATAAAGCAAGCATTTTTTTCTTCTTAAATCTATATGTGTGTAATCATGAATAATTTATATAGTTCTATATATGTTAACCTAAATTTTACATCTCATTCTCAAATAACTACCTGTAAAAACATGTTGAACACTTGGAATACTGAGGGGGGTGAATCACTATTCCTTTAAACCATTCAAACTTTTAAACATCTAGTCCACATAGCACATTCAACTATAGTAAAGAAAGAAAGCATGAAACAACAACATCACATAACACATGAACACTAGGATTTTTATATGGAAAACCCAAAATGGGAAAAACATGGTGAGGATTAGCTCAAAATTTATTATAATTAGTTGTAGTATATTAACAAAAGTGTTCACTACAAGTGGACTCACTATCCCAATGGACTCACTGCCCACAGAGAAAAAGATAGAAGAGAGATTGTGGCTCACAACCTAATTTGAACTACTACAATTGCATCTATCATATGCATGAAATGTAGTTCTAATGAAGCTCAATAAAATGAATTTACACACTTCATCTAAATCAAATCTAACACTCTACTTTCTTCTTCATTCACATCACTTTAATCTTCTACTCAAAATTCACAACTTAAATTCACACTATTCTGATAATATTTGCATCACATACATGTAGAAATCTCACAAAATTCATTACTTACATCAAAACACTAAATCTAACATGTATATTTTCTTCAAGAATAACATCAATTAGGTCAGTCAAATTAGATGTAATACTCAAAATATAACTTGTCGACTTCAACTCTTTTCATACATGCCTCACACCAAAATTCAAATCTCAAAATAACTTGAAATAGGTCAAGATGGACCTATAATAGATCCCACATAAGACCACAACACTTATTTAACCTTTGCATACCTTCAAACTTATTAGGTTGACACCATTGAAGACCTACTACAAAAATTCTTCAACTGTGTATCCATATTCGAACATGTGGACCTCAAAATTCAATGCCAACTAGAACTCACACACTAATGCCATCTGTAAACATATCATCAAAAGTGAAAAGCCAAAAAATCATTTTCAGAGAATTGTGGACTCTCCCACTCAAATGCACTATATAGGAAATAACTGTAATCTACCAGACAAAACTTTAGTTACTTAGATCTCTCAAACCAAAAGCCAAAACATGATAAAATTCTAGAATCAGATACTTCTAACAACCAAAAAAATAGTGTTAGAATCTTGGAGTACAAACTTCATTTTCGGATCGGTGCGGACCCAAAAACTGGATGCTCTCTTACACAAAATTAACAAAGTTGACACTTAGTCAATTTTCCATCACAACCCACTTTACAGGATCAAACCATCTTGTAAAATGTCTTCCACAAACACTCCAAAACTTGTTAAAACCAACCAAAAATGATATGCACCATGATCTCCATATCAAGATACAATGTTGACATCAATGACAACGTTGCAACACATCGTTGTATACCTTTGTGCTTATTTCTTATGCTCGTGTTGCCAACAACAGCATCAATGACATTCTTCCAACAATCTCACCCTTTGTCATTGATAGCAACATGCCAAAACATCTTCAAACCATTCTCCAAACTATTCTCCCTCTTTGACATCAAGAGAAAAGGGCGCATACAACAACTTTTCTATCTTATATCAGATCTCCCCCTAAGAAATATATGCATATGTACAAACTAAAAGATAGAATTGACTTCCCTTGAGTCATATACCAAAGCAAAACCCAAAAATTTTGTACTGAATACTACTCTATATACTCTGCATATGTACAAGCATAGAGAGTAAGAAATGTGTCAACTAGAGGAAGTTGACTCTTGTAACTTCTGCAAATGAGCATGCCATGCTTGTTTTCCTTCCTTTCATGTCTTCAATGTTGACCCAAGCAATTTTCACTGCATTTCAAGCTCCATTAATATTTATTCTCCTTTTTCTTGAGTGCTAGGTACCGGATTCATCTGTGTATCCTTATTAGCACTCAGAAGGGCACTAGATACAGATATAAATTTTTCATTCACTAGGTCCCTTATCTCTCCAAACTACAAAATGGCATTTTCCCTTTGTGCTTGCAGCTGGAAAAGCTTCTTATGCAAATCTTCAATTACACTCCTTGTGCTACCAACTAGATCAAGTGTTGGATCATAAGCACTGGAGGCTTTATTGATCTAGTACTCAATGGAGTCCATTTCACTTTTTATACTTTGTATGGCTTTGGGCCACTTCATGCAATATTGGAACAAGGCCTTCACCTCATCCACACAAATCTATGCATCCTTTACCATTTTTGAAAACTTTTTCCATGTAATTGAACACTTCTTTGTGATGTCCATCATCTTTTTATCATTTATTCTCTTTTCTATTTCTTTTAATTTTCTTTAAAAAAATTAATTAAAAGCTTTAAGTTTTACATAACAAAGACAAATGTGTCTATGTTTTCTCCAGGTATAACTTCTTGTAATGCTTTGAATACTTCCTCCATTAACTCTCCACTCTTTTAGTGTGTTTCTATGATCTCTTTTTGGGTAGATACATGGAATACATCTCCCAATTGTAGCTTGTGGAGTGGAGAAAGCTTATCTAGACCTACATTTCCCTATTGCATTGGTAGCTATAGCAATTATGATGACACAACATGTTAGAAATTAAGCTACATGCTGAGTAGATGCTTCAAGGAATCTTCAGAGGAGGCAGAGGATTCACCAAAAGCCTTTGTAATTTCCATAAATTTTCACTTTAATTCCTCTTCCCCATTCATTCTGGAGTTTACTATATTTTCCTCTTTTGTTTTTGCATCTCCAGATGCATCATCATTTTTATTTTCATCTTCCTTTTCTTGTTCTTCTTCCTTCTCTGCATCATCATTTTCTTCACCGTCATCCTTATTCTCTTGCTCTGCAGGGTTCTTTGTGTTAATTGAAAGAGTGATATTTACTTCAGGTACCAAAGGAGGAGTGGATGTATCTTCCTTAGCTACTTCCTCACCGGTATCTATCTCTTCAACATTTTTATCTACTTCTACATCTTCCTGTGTCACCTCTTCTATTTTCGAGGGGACATTATCTTGTATAAGCTCATCATCTATCACATGCTCATGTTGAACATCAATTTTATCTTGTTCTTCAACTTTTGGAGCAGGATCCTTGCATTTTGGGGTCATCCGTAGCCTTTGTGCTAGTTATACAACCTTATCAAAAGTCTCCTTTTGGAGTCTCTCATGATCACTCTTGTCACTACTCATCAACATTGTTACCCTTTGTTTTTTTATTAGTTCTTGTGTGTACAATTGGTCCAATGTGGCCTTATTTTTTGTAGACAGGGGAGCACTAATCACTTCAAGAGCATGGGCCTTCATCTTGGCATCTTCATCAATAGCATCTTGTCTTCTCTTCACCAAAACATTCCAAAGCTCTACAAGTATCTTCTTTTGAATGTTTCTCAAGTTTACTTCAAGCATTATGATGTATTTTTTGCAATGGCCTCAACTATTGTGGCCTTACATGTGTCATTAACCTCTTCATACAATTTTTTTGTCTCTCCAAGCATATCATGCTGAATTATTCCATTTACAAGTGCCTCTACCTTCATAGCACTGTGAGGTCTTACCTTTTGCTTCTTCACTTCATCTAGAGTCTTCTTTGTTACTACCTAATTCCTCTTTTCCAAAGACCCTTTCTTTGTGGTTTATTTCCTCTTCTCTCTCATGTGTACTACAAATGCCTCTTTATTTCTCAATCTCCTCTTCACTATTTGTGTCAATAACATCAAATTTTTTTCTTTTGACACTAGCTTCACCTTGTGAAGCTTCACTCTTCCTTTTGCAGACTAACGAGGCTACTTCTTCTTCTTCTTCTTCTTATTCTTCTACATTTACACTTATAAACCTTTCTCTCATTTCCTTTTCCTTTTGTATCTTCTTTGCAGGGACAACAGGTGGTGCTACCAAAGTAGATTTCTTCTTTTTTCCTTGTCATTTGCACAATCAAAGGGGATTTCTCTTTTATCGAAGGACTAACAATTATTTTCCTTTTCTCTCCAATAGGTTGCCTAGTCTTGAAGGACTTTTGAATAGGAGTGGTAGCTATCCTACCAAATCCTCTTGTGATTCTAGATCCTCCTACAACACTTGATTATCCCTTACCTTTTTCTCTTACATACTACATTTGTTCCTTTGAGATGCCCATTTCCTCTACAATCTCATCAACCATCTTTCTAACCTTCTAAATTATTGTCTTCTTCTTCTCCATGTGCACCTCCATGGATTTCACTTCATAAGTGTCATATCTTTCTTTAGTTGTGTCCTTTGCACTTTTCAACAAATTTTTTGCTCAAATAGTAACCTCTTGTTCATTGGCTTCATATCCCAACATAGTGATCCATACAGTCATTGGTTCAACTACCTTCATGATGCATTCATCAGTACTTACCAAAAATATGATATCATTTTTATATTTCTCTACCATTTTCCTTGGAATTTTGTCCCTCTTTAATGTCATAAAATTGCACCCCCTTGCAATTTCACATACATTCTTGTATCTGCTTTAGTGTCCACTCCCCTAGTAATTTTGTAGGCTCATTTTAGCCCCTACATCAACTTTTTTCCCTCTCAAGATGCTTGGGACCCCTTTTTAGTAGCTACCTTCACACGGCAGCTTTGCGTCGAATCTTGTTCTTTTCCCATTTTTTTGTTTCGTAGCATGATGTGTCTACAAACTAGCATGTCATGTGGACTTATGTGTGCTATTCTATCATCTTGTGACATTTAAATGTTCAAACGATCATTTTCGAGCATGTTTTCCACTTTTCAGCAAGTTTTGTCAGTGGTAACGGCTTGGGACGCCTTGTAACCACTCGAGAAGTTTCTTTTCCCTTCTCTCATCTCTTTAAAAGTGATCCTTTCAATCTATTTGTCCTTCTTGGTTTCTACCTGGAACTCTCCTCTCCTTTCTCACTCTCTCAAGCTTGCACAACTCCTTCACTTACTACAACAGAACTCTCAAGCTCTTACAACACTCTTTACAGATCTCTTGCCTCTTGCAGCTATCTTTTCCTTTCCCTTTGGCTTCCTTAAGCCTTGCAACTGATATCTCTCCTACCTTGTGCTTGTGAGCATCCTGAGATTTCATGCATCCCTTATTGATTGTATGTCTACTTCATGATACGGGTTCTCCTCCTTGAGTGAGGATTGCTTTCATCACACCATATTTGCTTACTTTATTCACTCTCTCTATCTATTTGGTTGTCAGTGGAGATGCGAACACCAAAATAAGGGTTTGATTGAGGCAATCCCCTATACAACCCCAACATTTTTTCTCAATCTTACATATGCAGGTATTGAAGATATTCACATGTAGGAGGCTTCATTACTTGGGTTGTTGTGAGAAGTTTATATCGCTTATCTTCTTTAGTCTTATCATCTACTTTGCTTCATTTCAATTATGTTACATTTTGTTACTTTCTTGCATTTTAAAAGTTCCTAGTAGTCATATTAGAAGTAGTCACTTTGCTATTTTTTTTAATAAACTTGCTTTGTGGTCCGTATGAGACTCCAACGTGCCTCTAGGACTCTAGCGCACCACACTATCATCCTTTGGTCGAGATTTTGTCAGTGTGTCTAGAAAATCTTCATGACTTGCTCTTCCTAATTCTAGAACCTTTGCTTTGTTCCCTGAGATAGTTTAGGGTAGTTCACCCCTTGGGAATCTCTTGAGAATAAAGAGACTCATGAGAAGTGAATCCCCCTTCTCTACACCCTCTCATGCATTCTCTTCTGAAAATAGCAAAGAAGGCAATAAGTGCCTCATCTTGTGCATTCCCATCACCAAGACTGCTCATAAAATCTATGATATGATGAGCAATTAGTCTTCCTTGCAACCATTTCACTTATTTGGTTCCAAGGAGTTCTTTTAAAAAATAGAAAAGTAAGCACATAACCAAAGTCTCATACTTAAATGCATATTTCTTCTATTTTGTTTGCTTAAAATTATCCATCAATTGTTGCCTTAGCAACTCAAAAAGACCATATCCAACACCTTTTTTCAACCATCTCATATGCCACATTGATTTTGGTGGTAGATACAGAATTATCTATGTCTGTGAAATAGATTTTATACCCAATTAGCATTACTACATATCTCACGGCTGGATTTATGATGAGATTTACTACTAAATCCCTCTTGTCGTATGTTGCACCTATGAGTTCCACTACCACTTCATTCTTAACCAATTTCAACATGAGAACAAGTCTAGTGGAGCATAGACTTGTAACCTCTCTAATCACATCTTTAGTTATCATGTTATGCATGTCACTCCAAAAAAAATTGCCATGGATTCTACTTAATTCCATTCTAACCCACTTGCTATCAAAACAAAAAAATGGAAACCATTGTCATACATCCAATTTCTTCACTTGACTAGGTTTTGAGACTCGGGTTTTAGGGAAAAATTGTCTCCAGTCAATTCTTTCATCCATAGATATGCCAGCTTAGTGTGATCAAATTCTTCCATCTTTCCATGAATGTAAAATCCTTATATCCTCAATTGGCAAAACCCCATATGGAACATGTGAAAACACACCAAGTAAGTTGTCTTCAATAGATTTTGCAGGGTATTTTTTAAATTTTAATTGTGGCTTCTCTGCTACTTCTATAACCTTCGGTGTGGCCATTACAAAGAATTCAAACTGCTTTCAAACAAAGTTCTTTTGAAAACTAGGGAAAAGTTGAGATTCTAAATACATTTTCTTTCATTTGTCAAACTAGGGTTTCAACACACCAAATCACAAATAGCTTCAATAACTTAAAATCACTTCCTCGCTGCTATTTTTCTTCTCATTGCTCATTACGAATGAAATTTGCTAAGTGAAATCACTTTATAACCCTTGGAATTTGACCTAATTTCATTGTTAATGCTTCAAATAATAAAGTTGGTAAACCTTTAACTGAATGCACGGTCAACTTTTGATGCTCCACAAACTTTCACATTATCATATTTTCTTCTGCAATTTTCACCAGATCAAGCATGTTGATCTACATCACATATCTTTGTGATGAGGCATCGACACCTCTTCTTTGGTAGGGGATGAGAAATTTTCATTAAAGCTCCCCCTGAGCCAAATCTCTCAACTTAGTTTTCAGAGGAAACATCTGCACCAAAGGATGGTACAGATTCATCCTTAACTTTTTTCTCTTCCTTCTTTCTCCAAATATTTTCCATCTCCTTCGTTTCTATCAGATCAATCTTCTTCACTGGTTCATTCCTCTTTATTGGATCATCCTTCTTGATATTTATGCTTTTGCAAAACTTAGCAATGTGTCCAGGCCTATTGCAATTGTAACATGTGACATTCTTCTGACCAATATTCCTTCCATTCATTCTAGATCTGCATTGATTAGCTTTATTCCCAAATCCATAGCATGTATAACAATAGACTTTGAAATATTGAATCATGCTACCATTGTTATAGTCATTCATCATTTGACTTCTACACTCACTAGCTCTATGACCAAATTTCTTACATGCAAAATATCGACCAAAAAAGGATGGAACATTTTGATTCATTTTGCTTCTACATTTCATTGCCTTTGTCCAAATTTATTACAAGAATAACAAAAACCATTAAAAGATAGCTACCTTTGTGCATTTGGTTGTCTGACCGGTGGTCTTCTTTGATTTTGGATCTGTTTGTCATTGTTCTTCTTATCTTCAATCTTCTTTTCAATGTTTGATGTCTAATCTGATTTTGAACTTTCTCTTGTCTCAAATCCTAATCCACCTTTTTCTTTAGATCCTTTCTAAATTGCAATCATTTCATCAAGCTTTGTAGCACTCATCTTGAATTTTTCTTCATGACTCCTTGCTTTCTTCAAATTTGATCTCAAATTCACAACTTCATGTTCAAACCTTGTGCATTCCATGGATTTTCTTTTAACCATTGCATTCATACATTCCTCAATTCTTTTCTTTTCTTGAACTTGCACTTTTAGATTGATGATAGTTTCATTTTATTGCTTTAATTTTTTGCTAACTTATGCCTTTCTTTGAAATTCTTGATTTTCTCTCTCAAATTTCCGATGCATTCATCTGCTTCTTTTACATTTTCTTTCAAATCTTTGTTTTCACCTTCATTTCTCTCCAAATATTCAAGGGCAACTTTGAGTTATCCATTTTTGGCAAGCATACAATCTTCTTCTATGATTCCTCTTGTTGGAATCTCTTCTGGAGGAGTAGGAAGTTTTCTATCAGCCATGTTTTCAACCTCCAAGATCTTCCCCGAGCGGTTAAGCTTCTTCCAACGAACCAAGATTTGATACCAATTGTTGAACACCCAAAATACTGGGAGGGGGGAGTGAGTCAGTATTCCTTTAAACATCCAATCCACTTAGCACATTCAATTGTAGTAAAGAAAGAAAGCATGAAACATTAACATCAACATCACATAACACATGAACACCAAGATTTTTACATGCAAAACCTAAAATGGGAAAAACCACGGTGAGGATTAGCTCACAATATATTATAATCAATTATAGTATATTTACATAAGTGCTCACTGCAGGTGGACTTGTTGTCCAAGTGGACTCATTACCCATAGAGAAAAAGATACAAGAGAGATTGTGGCTCACAACCTAATTTGAACTGCTACAATTGCATCTATCATATGCATGAAATATAGTTCTAATGAAGCTCAATAAATTGACTTTACACACTTCATTTGAATCAAATCTAACACTCTAGTTTCTTCTGCATTCACATCACTTTAATCTTCTACTCAAAATTCACAACTTAAATTTGCACTGTTATGATAATATTTGTATCACATACATGTAGAACTCTCAAAAAATTCATTACTTACATCAAAACACTAAAAAAGATCTAACATATATGTTTGCTTCAAGCATAACATCAATTAGGTCAATCAAATTAGATGTAACACTCAAAATATAACTTGTCGGCTTCAACTCTTTTCATATAGGCCTCACACCAAAACTCAAATCTCAAAATAACTTGAAATAGGTTGGCATGGATCTATAATAGATCTCGCATAAAACCGCAACACTTATTTAACATTCACATAACTTCAAACTTATTAGGTTGGTACCACAAAAGACCTAATACAAAAATTCTTCAAGTGTGTATCCATATTTGAATGCGTGGACCTCAAAATTCAATGCCAACTAGAATTCACACACTAATTCCATCTGTAAACATATCCTCAAAAGCGCAAAGCCAAAAACTTATTTTTAGAGAAGTGTGGACTCTCCCACTCAAATGCACTATACAAGAAATAACTATAATCTACCAGGCCAAACTTTTGTTACTTTGATCTCTCAAACCAAAAGCCAAAACATGAAATTCTAGAATTAGATACTTCTAATGACCAACAAAATAATGTTAGAATCACAGAGTAAAAACTTAATTTGTGGATAGGTGCGGACCCAAAAACTGGATGCTCTATTACACAAAATTAACAGAGTTGACACTTAGTCAATTTTCCATCACAACCCACTTTACTGAATCAAACCATCTTGCAAAAATGTCTTCCACAAACACTCCAAAACTTGTTAGAACCAACCAAAAATGATTTGCAGTGATTTGCACCATGATCTCCATATCAAGATAAAATTTTGACATCAATGACAACACATCGTTATATACCTTTGTGCTTATTTATTATGCTCATGTTGTCAACAACAACATCAATGACATTCTTCCAACAAAACATACATATCTTATGCAAGTTATTGGTTATATTATTGGTTCAAATAGCTACTAGTTGTGAAAACATTTCATTTTCCTTCTAAAATTATAGAACATTCCAACTTTCCTATGAAATATTGATGCATAAGTATGTAAAAATCTTGATTTGTGCATGAACTAGCATGGTTATTAAACAAATTATGAGTGTTAAACAGAAGTATGAGCCACAAAACATTTGGTGTATCACCTCCTTTAGGTTACAAATTTTATTTTGAGGTCATTTGCTTCCCCTTTTCCCAACAAGCAATAGTAGTAGAGATAATTTTAAGTGATAAGCCAAGGGAACCAACCCTTTATGGAGACTCACTCCAATTTACAAGCAACCCACATGCCCTAAGTGTTTCCATGGTATCAATTGAAGAGATTTAAATAAGGTTGCATTGCACTATTGATAACAATACTGTACAAATATGATCTACAAAAATGTTCTTAATTTCACATCTTACCATGAGAAGGATAAACTTTTTGGAGTTGACCAACTTCTTGCATTGTTTGGCACAAATGATTGGCAACTTAGAGATTTCTTATAGTATGTGGTATTTATCTCACAAAGATCTATAACAACATTCTTAGGGTTTACCTCATAGATTTAATTTCAACAAATAAATATGGTTGTCCAAATAAAATACCACACAAAAATTTGTGACATTGCAAATGACTACATCTTGAAAAGGTTTAATTTTATACTTTAAGTAATACTATTGAGTGATGTGTTTCTCTAAATTTGAACTAAACCATCCAATGGAGTATACCTTAGGGTGAGGCATTACAATCAAGTTCAATTTACAATTTTTTATAGGAGAAATGGTGTTCCTCTAACTTCCTAGTACAATTTTTTTATTGATCCACCTTTCGGAGTGCACTAACCTTTTTGCTTCCTTTGAATTAATGTTGGAGGAAAAAGCAATGTGTGTAGTGTTGATAATGACATTAGGTTATAGATCCATGTGTTTGTCTTTATTAGGTGTTATGGTGGTATTTATGATGGAATCCAATTGTGCAAGGATTTTTTAGCATGGCACTCTTCAATTGAGTTACTGTCATTATTTTGGGTTATACACCACTTTCCAATATTGGATCATTTTTCTACTCATTGGATAGTGTATCCTTCTTCTAAGTTTGTCATGAAGATTCTTTTCTTTGCTTAGAACCTTATTGAGATTCTCCCTTGGTCTTCTTTCCTTAGGTTTTGTCCTAATACTCTTTCTTGGTTTTCTATTTGATGTAGGACTCAAATTTGCAAGAAAATATGCAAGCTTCTTTGAGAATGGAGACCTAGATAAAGCTCATGTATAACTGAATGTACAGTCTCATGCTTAACCTTTACATGATTTTGATAAAAAAATATATATATATATATTCAAAACACAACTTGAAAACTAGAGTTTTGAATATATCAATGTACTCTTGTAGAGATTGGTCATTTGTTTAATGCAATCGTGCAAAGTTTATGTATCAATCCTTGCAAATTCCAACTAGGTAGTAAGACTCCTTTAAGGGCTTCTAGGAGACCATTCCAAGTACCTAGAGATTGTGGCATGACATTGAAAAGGTTGGAAAATATTTTAAAAAAACAAAGGAAAGATAAAAGCAATACAAAAGCACAATACATTCACCTTGAATCTTTGCTTCTCTCCTTGATGAGCAAAAATGAAATGCACCCTTATTCCATTTGATTTTCTCTCGATGTTGATATGTGGATTGTTCAATACTCTAGCATAACCTTGATATGGTTTGATAGACGAGTGATCAAAATGATAGCATGTAAGTATGAGATTCTAGGATGTGAAATGAAGGAAGAGAGCCTCTAGATATAGTCTTGAAAACAAAAAATCAATGGCTAGAAATTATTGATGATGGATGGCTAAGATTGAAGGAAGACTAGAGTTTGGATCAAGGATGCAATCATATGACAAGTGTCAAATGATAGATAGGATTTAGGTTTAGGGTAGGGATAATGAAAAGAAATTGTATGGCAATGGCTAGGATTAAGAGGTTAAATGAGATGAATGGATAGAATTTAAAGTTAGTTTGAATCTAGGCAAGGAGTTAGTTAGACATGTGAACAAGATGGAGGGCTAGGATTAGATGCACAAGGATAGAGGATAATAAGGGTATTTATTTAATTAATGGGATCATGATGCGGATAAATAATTAAATAAATAGAGATATTTATTTAATTAAAAGATTATGACAATGGATAAAATAAATGATAAATATTTATTTAATTAATGGATTAGGAGATTATGGGAATAATTAAATTAATGGCTAAGGATAAGCTAAAACAAGATGTGGTTGGGTAAGGTCATATTTTAGGTGTCTATGTAGACATTTTTATAGGATATGGAGTAGTTTTTTCACCATTATTTGACATATAAGAAAACTTTTAGAAGGGTGAGGTAGCCTTTTCTATGTTAGAGATGTGATTTACCATAAATTTTGAGTGCAATTGTGTTTAAGTAGTTATTTAGAGAATAAATCTATTTATTTTGTCTTCAAAAATAGGGATGTCTAGATTGAATTGTACATTGTATGGTGTTGAACCACAAAATGGTTTGTAGGAGTAGGACTATTTTTAAGAATTTTTTATGCATTCAAGAAATTAGGCAAAGTAATGAATTTTAAGTGTTGCTCTATCCTAAACATATTATTATTCTCAATCTTCTTCTTGTCATCATAACTCATATATCACTCTAAAGCATATTCTAATAAAATAGAAAAAGACAAATAACAAAACAGCTTATATACTTCAATGAAAACTATAATGCAAAGATTTATTATGCAAATTGCATGATCTACTTCAATGAAAAATATAATGCTAAGGTTTTATTATACAAATGTACGATCTAAGAAGTTGAATGTATTAAATGTCTGCGTTATCCTCATCTACCACTAACTTAATCTATGACAAAGAATAGTATTTTATAATATAATACAAGACAAGGTTGAACAACTGCTTAAGAAATCACAAAGCTGCCTACAACTTTAATTCATGTTGGCTTCATTGATGAGATTCCTCTATGTCATCATTATCTAGGAATGACCATGCAAGTGACTATAACATGGTATGCCAAAATAGATGCCACCACATGTGTGCAACAAGATTGAAAGTTTTGACTTTTGTTGGGTTAGTATTTAAGTTTAATAGTTGGTGTGGTGGGCCTAGTTCAATTGGGTAAAGCATCTTGTTGTAGGCAAGAGGTCACAAGGTCTAGTCTCCCCACTATCCTCGTGGTACCGAAGGACGCGTCCCATGAAAAAAGTTTACCGGACGTACTGCATTGTTTTTATTGTGGTTTATTAGGCAGATTAAAATCTTAGACGAAGGAAGGGTTCCACTTTATTAAGCAGATTAAAATCTTAGACGAAGGGTTCAACTAAAACTCAAAACTCAGCAAGATCTTTTTGATTTATGAATCGAAATATAATTTAATATACATCATACATTGTAAATTCATATTAATATTTTTTTTATATTAAATAATTTTGTGAACTGAAAGAAGATAATAATGATTCCTTGTGGATTGAAAAGGATGATAATTGAGGAAGAATCCCTTCCTTAAACATGTCATCTATAATTGCATCCAAGTAAGTCCCAACCGATGCCTCGTCTTCTACTTCCTCTTGTGTCACCATATGGACCATTACCCATATGAAGGAGGAGAACATTAACCTCTCGCATAACTTTGCTCTCCACTTAATCACACAGCAAAAGATAATATTTTATGCAATCTAAGTCTCATTTCATCTTCATTCGACAGTAATTACAAACTATTAATCTTGTTTGTACCCCTAGAATTCCATGCAAAATCTGATGAAATCACCCCTGCAAATGCATTGACTGTTATCACAACGTGTCAAAAGAGTGAGCCTAAAGAAATAATGATGGATTTTGATGCCTTTTTGGCCGCTGACTGTCACTACGCAGCAACAGGCAAGTTTCCCCACAGGCTAATGAGTCTTGGCGAGCAACTTGTCGAAACTCACCAAAAAGCTGCCGCCAGTGAGGGTTTCGCCTTGCGGTAACTCACGATTCGCCGAGTTTTTCCGCCAGCTTTTAATCTTTTGGTTTAACGTGTGCAATTTTTGTTGAACTCTTGGTGGAGCTACTTACTGTGGTACGGAACTGAAAAGAAAACCAGCATATTTGCTCGAGCAGTCTTATACTTTCCTTACTAAGGATAAGCTGCTGTGTTCAATACGTGGCACAAGCAGTCAATGGCGTTGGTCTGGGTTATTCCCAGCTTTGTGACTGTTGTAGTTAAATGGCCTCAATCACAGTGTTTGCAGAACTGAAGGTGTTTGAAGAGCAGAGACCGCATTTACATGTATTCTTAAGTTCGATCTGGTTGCAAGTAATAAGCTAATAATATATGGCACTGAAAACGAATGGTTACAGTTCGTTGTGAGACAATGGTGATGAATAACTTTGTTAGATACATATTATGAGGAATGGTGCTGAATGGATTCGTTTGATCCGTATTCGCACCTGACAGGGAAAAAGAAGAATATTTGCACCTGTCAGGAAAAAAAGAAGAGAACGATTTACAAAATTTTAATCTGCACTCCATATTGTGTTCTGAGCATAAACCAGGAGGAATGTTCGTGTATATTTGAGGAATTGAGCTGGAGAAAAATGAAGCAGACTCAAATTCATAACAGCGGCAGATGCCCAAACGAGTGCAAGAAAAAGGGAGTTGGAATGGATGGCTAAACGACAAAAGGTACCAGCAGTTTCGTGCACGCAGATCCTGGTAGAATTAAGGAAAGCAAATAGTTACATGTAATGCCCTTGTTACAATAAGATGGATCTCCGTTTTTACTTTTTTATTTTTATCCGAGGGGGATAAATGTTTATCCACCACACAGAACGACAACTGCTACATCTTTCAACATCCCTTTCCCTCCTACCTTCTACCTCCTCCCTCCTGCCTCCTCCTCTACCCACTAACCTCCGCTCCGCTCAGCTCCCACTGTAAAACGCCTCTCAGCATAATGAAGTGTCCGAAATGAATAAATACAGATTAATTTTAAATTCAATTCCTATGTTCTGCTAGCACACTTAAGACCAATATTCAAGAATTCCTCAGCCCCATATCTTTTTACAGTTTACTGACAATAGTCTTTTGTAAAATTAAGAATATAAAAGATAAAAATGGTGTTCAAAGAATCAGATCTGATCTGCTATTACATTAATGTAATAAGTTATTGATCGCTCAATGAAATGAAACGACAAACAAATGAGACTGACAAGACAAAGTAACTAGGAAGCTTGAAAATCCGAGAATTATGGCGTACAAAAGAGACATGACTTGCACTGCGTAAAACTGATTATCAAATGACAAATACAGCAAATTATTTCAAGTAACTAATGTAGCTGTTCTTGATTCATCTAAGGAGGTGATGAGAATATAAGCATTCAGGTACTTCATTATCTTGATCTTGAGCATTAGCTTTGACTGTTGTCAACTCCAGTTATTCTTAACAGATGCATGATTGATGTTTACAGTGCAAGACGAGTTGCTAGAGAAACCAACAGCAAGATGTGATTACAATAAAAAGAAGCCTGTGGACAGATTATGCCAGTCTTGAACTGAGTGTGTGCCTGCGAGATTTGGATCCTTGTTAATTTTTCCAAAACAATTTCTATTTCCTTGTATTGCTAGATCAATAGTATCCTGCTGAGCTTTTCTGTTGCTGGTAGTCATGCGAAAAGTATTAGATTACAGTTAGGTAAATGTCGGCAGGAAAACAAATGCTTTTGGAATGTTCTGGGCAGATTCTTTTGAGCACTGTAGCATTAGCGCTCATGAATATTTGATAAGCGTAGGGATATAAGTTGGATTGATATAGCACGATGGATTGTTAAGGTGTTGCTCATGGTACATGGAATGGGCTCGAAAAAGCGTGAGGGATGCCACAAATACAAGCTGCTGGAACGGGTGCTATTGCTGGCAATAAACATTCAGTTGCGGTGGCTGTATAACAACATATCTGCAGAGGCTTGCGTAAGCAGCCAGCACAACGAAGAAGGCAGCTCCTGAATGGAAGAATTTTCAGACATATGATTAGTTACATCCAATGCATTTAATTATGTGCAACACATATGCATAGAATGCTTGAATTGACACTAACATGCCATTGAAAATTATTTACATTTTATTCCTTAATTTCAATGATATGATTAGAAAAAGCATATCTCAAATCACTGTCATGAAGACCCATTAGTCATCTGCATCTCAGTTTCTCGATTAATCTAAATTTACAGAATCAAGCTTGCAAGGCGCAACCTGCTTTCAGACATTCAAATCTAGATCTGCTGTAGCATCAAGGACAACATAATGAAAGCCCCCTGTTTCATTTTGTCCTATGGATTAGACAAAAAAGCAATTAGCAGTGAGTCATAAACCACCACTCAAAAAATCTGGGTAACCAGAAGGCCTAAAAACAAATAGTTGCTCTGAATGATACTAAAACACACCAACCAGCAAAATCCAACAAGTACTTGTTGATCAGTGCTGCCAATTTGTCGGTCAAAGAGTGTCGCTGTCGCTTGTTAGTTAAAATGCCTGTTAAAAGGTTTGTCAAGCAAAATCCCTGTAAAAAGGCTACAAGCTGGCCCTTGTATTTGGATTAATCTGTTACTAAACAGTTACTACAAGGACATACATGTGATTTCAGTAGAAATAATTTGAACTGAATACAATGGAAGGCTGCTCTCTCTAGGACACTATTTATGCAAAGCAAGTGATTCGTACTAATACTGGAGCTACTGGAAGTATACTCTGCATCAACTCCAAGATTTGACACGAGTTTTGGTAAAAATGGAAGTACAGGAGGTATGAATAAAAGTATATTATCCTTCCAAACCATACACAGGAATCATCACATATCAGCACCAGCCTGAGTAGCTAATTTGTTTTAACATTTTTTGGCAATATGTCACATGTCCAGAAACCAAACTATTGTCAACCGGAGAAAAAACTAATTTCTGTCAGCATACAAATAAGAAAAAACTAATTTCTGTCAGCAAACAAAATTATTTGTATGCCCATACCGTACACATATGTTCAGCAATACTTGTTATGGTGACAGGCCCAAGGTATAATTGAAGTAGCAGAGCAATTTTCAGTTGTTGTGATACTTAGCATATCATGTAATTACTAATTACCAAAAAATTGGCCTGAGAAATCTTCCAGTTCATACAACGAGACAAATAAGATGTGCAGTTTCATTTGAAAGACCATTATAAAATGTGCATGCTGAGTAAGCTCAGTTGGTATGAAACCTTGAGGATAAATCTCAAATAAAATTAAAGAATATCAATATCTCTAAATATGTTACACAGCTTCAGACCATACATATGGATGGACCTGAAATCAGCTGATATGATATAGGAACATTGTTTAATCTTAAACAGCTTAGGCATCAGATAACACAGCCTTTTCATTACTATATGCTATGTCATCCAATTCAAATACAAGTTTTGAGAGATTCACAATATGGAATGACTGCTAGTTCTTATTGACAAACAAGACGTAAGAATACATGGACTATTAAAAGCTTAGATAAATCAACATAATAGTCCACAAAGAAGACCTGGCATTTTTAAATTTCATTGCGTATAAAGAATGGACAAAGACAATTCAGCCAGCCTTCTAGAATAATGCAATATGCCTTGAAATTTGGAAACTACAATCAATCTCCTTGTACAAGGGTTGGAGCAACATCTTCACAGATCTCTGAATGAGAAATACTAGAGTCTACAGGAGGTGGAGTCCATTGATCAGGAACCATTAGAAAGTATGTAGACATTGCTTTTCGAAAACGCTTCTTGTACTGTTTTGGAGAAATGACTGTTGGTGATGTATTTTTTGGGCCACCAAGAATACCTGAGGCTTTCACCCATGTTTCAAGATGCTTATCCCAGGTATATTGTCTCATAAAATCAATAATACCCAAAACCAATTCACAGCGCTCTTCATCAACTCCAACCAGCAATGAATAATCCATTACATCAATTAACTGCAAATTGAACATTCCATCAAACATGTTACTGATCAAATGTTTTTCTTAGGTTAAAAATAGAACGGACTAGCTAATGCATAGGGTAGTTCAAGAAGCTGCCCAACCCCATACTCCACCCCAAAGAAAAAGAAACAAGAAGAAACAGAATAGAATCTTACAGCCAGAAATGCAGTATCATTCCAGACAGCTCTCTCCAACAAGCGTTTGGCTTTGTTCCCAACAAATATTGGTGAAGTTGGCATAGCTTCTAAAAGATTCTGATCTAGAAGAACCTTGTTACTTCCTGTCGAATCTGGATTGTAGCGTGACCGAACAGATCCCTTAAGGTCATATAAACGAGTCACATTCCTCCCATATAAAAGGTTCTCCATTATTATCAAATCCATCTTGACCTCCCTTCCACCTTTTGCATGCTTTGTAGTAACCTGTCATCAATGAACTGTTTATGAAGCATCGAAACAGTTGCCAAGAAACACAAAGTTGTAATAAACATCATGAAGCAACATCTAGCTGCTATCTTAATAATGTAATCAGTAATATCCTATGCATGCAATCAAAACTTGATGCTAACCTGATAAATACCAAGAATCTTTGCAAGACAGGTTGGGCTCCCTGTACTCAGAGAGTCTGAAAGATATTTAAAATATTCAGGGGCAAACTTCATAAAAGATTCTAATTCTGTCTTGGTAACCTGCTTGACAATGAATCTGTCATCCATAGTTTTTGCAAAAAAAACATTACTCTTTCCACCTTTTGCTCCCCATTTCCTGCAGCGGCAGAGTGAGCGAATGAAGTCTAATTCTGTCCGGCAACATTTTTTCCTAAGTGCATCAAACTGCACTGCATAATAACAAGTTACCATGTATTTAACCTTCCAACCTAGGCTTTCATCATCAAAAGAAACTTTTACATGCATGGCCTTGTCAAAAAGAAAGGGATCTGAAATTACAGCCCCTTTGCTTCCAGAAGTAAAGCTGTTATCAGATCCATAGCTTTTTTCTCTAGGAATGACTTCGGATAGCTCAGATCCTTCAGATGCCTGAAGGGAATAGAAATGAGCTGTATCTATACCAAATGAATCCCCAACTTCCTTTTCTTTCTCCCTTTCTTTTTCTTTTAGTTTATTCTTATCAGATATGTGGGCATGATATTCATGAGAGGTGAGGGCATAAGCTATTATGCTTGTAGGCTCATCATCATAAATAACAATAATTATGTCATCAACACCAGGAACGAGGGATAACCTTGCTCCTCCCTGATCACCAAGTTGACTGACTGATGATACAAAAGATGGAATATGGTTTCCAAGGGAATCAAATCGGGGAGGAAACCCAGATAGAGATCCCTGAAAACTCTTACTGTAGGCCTTGTACAAATCAGAAAAGGAAGCTCCAATCCAACTTCCAAATTCCTCTGAAATGTCGGATTTCACTGGTGAGGTAGGTGCACTAACTTGTAATTGTTCTTGTTCAGTTTTATCTTGTACATTTGCTATGTGATCTGCTTTCACTGCAGTCAGGGAGAGATTTTTTTCAACTTGCAAAGGATCATGCTCATTTCTAAAAGCAGGCTCAGTGTCAGCAAAAGCATTTTCAATAGCTGGGCCAGGCCCAACCTCCGGCCCCTGAGATGTTATTTTCACAACCTGAGCTACAATTGATTGACCCTCACCAGTCCATGCTGCATCTAATGTATCAGAGAGATTTAAAGATTTTTGAACATTTCCTTCAGACAGTGTCCTGTTAAATTCAAAATCCCCTACAAAATGATCTTTTCTGTCCCTACCATCAATTGTGTCAGTGAGTTTATTTTCTTGGAATATTCCGGAGATGCCATTTCCATGAACATCTGTGCTAACTGGACAATATGTCGAAACTTCCTTAACTGTGCTTGAATCTATGAAGGAGCCATTTATATTAGTTTCATCATGTTGCACTAACTTCGGCTTGTAAGTTTCCAAGGACTTGTTTGTTTTATCAACTGCACATAATCTATTATCAATGTTCTTGGTGCTCATGAAACTGTCATTCAAAAGATGATCCTGGAAGCTATCTTCTATGTTTGAAGATTGGGTAGTACCTTGCATCTTGATAATAAGAGTGTCCCCAGACTTCATTTTTTCAGAACTACCAGAATTGTCCTCAACATTTTCCCCTGATATGCAGCCATTGCACTCAGCTGCTGTCGCTACAGCTTTAGAAGCATCTCCATCATACTTTTCTATTCTGTTACTCTGTAAAATATTTCCACATGCACTCAAATTGTCAACCCCGTCATCTTTGTTTTTCTCCTTTTGCACAAACAGATTTAACTCTTCTGGTAGACTAGAAGTTGAACTAGCAGGAGGCCTTTTAAGAGAAGAAGCTAAGAACTGGAGTCGATTTTTCCATTCACGTGATTGACAATTAAGCTTGAACCTCACACGATTCAACTCTAAAATATCAGCAATGGGCTGCCCTGGCTTATGGTCTTTTGCTATTGACTTCTCTATCATGTCCTGTTTCACAAATATGAATCAAACTGGGATTTCCTTTTTCACAAATACGAACAAAAAATGGATTTCTTGTATCACAAATATGAATCAAACATGGATTTTCTGCTTCACAAATATATGTTAAACTAGAATTCCTTATTTCCTTACCCAGTTGATACCATTGAATTAAAAAACACAATGTTAAGCAAGCAAAGACATTTTGTTTAATTAAAAACTGTACTAATCACCTCAAGATAAGTCTTCTCTTTCTGCAAGATCCCTTCAAACTCTGCAATTTTTCTCCTTGATTCTGGAACCTTAGTTCCTGCATAGAAAGATCCAGAGCTTGCAATTTTCTCTCCAATCTGTCGTAGTGCATCAAATACTTCAGCAAAAAGCAATTCAGCCTTATCTTCAACCTGCTTAGTAGCATAGTTATTGTCAATTTTAATAGCCAAACGCTTGACCACATGCATGCAATGCTTTACATCAAGTACAAATATCTGTTTGACATCACTTACATCTGATACTTCCTTTCTCAGCCACTCTTGTTGGTTTGGGTCATTAAACTCCAACTTTGGAGATGGCAAATGCACAGAATGGACATGTATAGGAGCATAGCGAAAACATGCAACCATTCTTCCAAACCTGTTCCAATGTTTTTATGAGACAAATATAATTTAAATAGAAAATGCATAAAGGATAATCTCTAAATAATCAAAAATGAAAAATTAAATATGTCCATGTGATTGCAATTAACCAATTAAAACATTCAGTTCTCATTGTGGAGACCCAGATTCAAATCCCAGAGTGACATCTAAGGTGGAATTCTAAGTCATGACTCTTGGTCTTCCACTGTTTGGCTTCTAGTAGTAATTTCCAAGTTGTTGCTCTTGAGGAGTTAAAGTATTTGTATCAGATGGCTTGGATGCTTGTTTGAGCTATGTTTGTAGACTAGAAGAAAATACTACTAGAAGCCAAACAATGGAAGACCAAGAGTCATCACTTAGAATTCCACCTTAGATGTCACTCTGGGATTTTAACTTGAGGGCTTGGATGCTTTTTAAGCTATATTTGTAGACTATCATTTAGAAAAATGAAATATCACATATAGTAGGAAACTGTTCGTCCATAGACAAAAAGTAACAGCAGTGATACCCATAGAAACGAAGACAGTCCCTATGTAAAGAATGGCCACAGTTGGCAGCCCCACTTGCAGCAGCATGATTGGAGAAACTAAGCTCCAGAAATTTTCCAAAGGACAACGCACATGCAGCATCTGACATAACCACTCTTCGTGTTGGAAGTGGTTTTCTAGTTTTGCGTGTACATTTTACACAAAGGTGCCACATCCATATTTTCCCTTCTCTTTCACCTGGTAAGACAATCTCATCAAGACGTTTGACAGCTATTGTAAGGCTTCCTTGCTGATGAGTATAGCAATGCACATGGGCCTCGGTTGGGGCATCACAGGAATTACATCTGTAATTCTGCTGTTTGCAAGCTAAAGAGTTAATGCGTAAACACTTTCATGAGTCAAACGCAACATTACCTCAATTTGACAGAAACAACCCAGGCTAAAAAGGCTATATATAAAAAAATAACAAAATGATAAAATTAACAATCACTCACCTGATCAAATAAATCATCCCTTAAGAACCTTCCCAAAGGCTTGTCAAAACTTCCATAGTATTTGATACGAAACAGATGAGCACGTTCACATATTGTTCCTTTCCACACACAACGAGTTGATAAGGAAACCAATATACTTTGTTGATCAGGAGGTGGGAAGTCTACTTTAGAGGGCCGTTGTCCCTCAGAATGCATGGTATTGTGGTTATCCTGCCCTGTTGTTTTATGATCCATAGATAATGTGGCCTTCAGTTGATTCTCCATATTCCCCTGGTTCTCCAATTGCAGTTCAAGAGATTTTTCCTCCCTAGGAAATTGATGCCCAACAGATCCAGGAGTACATGTAACTAACCTGTTATCTATAACAAAACTATTTGACCTTTGATCTGCAAACTTAAAACAAGTACTGACTCCTTCATGTGACTTTGAACTTGTAAAGGGAGCTGATTCTTCAAAACTTTTCCTTATCTTAGAAGATAACTCAGATATTAAATGCCCAGCAGGAGGTAAACAGGAAAAGCTTTCAGGAATTGAATGCATGTCTTTTTGCTGCACCACAGTGTTTTCAGTCAAAGCTCCTTTTGCAGGAAATTGTATATCTGCTTTGTTTATCTGTAACGAAGTAGGAATCATAAATCCAGGTACTGTAGAAATGGATCTATTCAAATTTGACTTCTTGTCTGGTAGGGCAACAGTTATTGGAGACTTGAGGGAAAGTTCAGGAAGGGTGGCACCTTCATCTGCAAGGAAAGAGGTCTCTACAGCTAAATGATAGGCTGCAAATACAGAAAATTGAACAACACGTTTCACCTTCTTCAACTCATCACTGTTCGAACCCTTAAGCAATACCTGACAAGAAATAAACAATACAAAACTCATCTTTAGCTAAATAAGAAAAGTAAAATCATATTCATGCATTGTACAAATACCTTTATTACATCAATATTAAACAACTATGTCAAAAAGAAAATTAACTTTAATCTCTCATTTACATCATCCAGAATTTACAGGTAACATTGTGCTTCCTTAATCAGTTCAGATGCCAATAAAGTGTTACACGAGTTTCTCAAGAGTCAAATTCCCAAACTGTTCTGTTACAATAAACATAGCTCAATCAGAACCCATAAGGAAAAGTTTCCAACCAACACAGTACAGGTGTGCATTCTTGTAAAACACTGACCTACTAAAGCTTCATGTAACGGATCAATTTAGCCTGGAATCTAGTGAACCCTGGGGACGCATCCCCCCCTAGGCCCTAGCATTCCCGGAACGGAGACGTCCTGGAGACGTGGGGACGGCGTCTCCACGTCTCCGGAGGCGCCACCATTTTGCTCCCCTGCCGCCAGAGACACCAAAACACACCGGCGTCTCCCGCGGCAGACAGTCATAAAGGCCCTTTTTTTAATAAAAAAGACTCATTTTTTAATTGTTTTTTTGGTTCTATTCGAACCCTAAGGGCATGTGGGGCCCATCTACACTCTTCTATACTATCAAAAGCCCCTTCTAACTTCATTTTTATTCACATTTGCATTTCTACTTGTCTGCTACAGCAAGAAGAAGAAGAGTGAAGAGCTGAGGAAAGAGTGATTGGAGGAGTGAAAGGAGTGATTGCAAGTGAAAGAGGAGTGTCAAGGAGCAAGAAGATGAAGAGGAGGAAGATTCTTCAGCTTGTTGAAGAGATTTTTCAAGCAAAAGGTAAGGTTTTGAACTGATTTTTTCTTTTATTTTCTGATTTTCAATGTTCGTTGTTTTAGTTTTTTGAATTTTCTCATTTTCATTTCTAAATTTTAAGTTCTTAGTTCTTGTTGTTTCATTTTCTTGTTTCATTTCTAATTCTTGTTGTTTCATTTTCTAAATTAGTTAAGATTTTGTTTTGCAATTTAAAATTTAAAATATAGAGTTTTATTTTTTTAATTTTAAAGTAGGGCATAAGGCTAAAACTATGTGTTTATTGATTTTTTTTTTCATTTTGTGAAATGCAGTGTCAAAATGAGCTCCCACGGTCATGAAATGAATGAGGATGAGATGGAATTGGAAACTCATTCTCATAATGCAAGCCATTCAGAATATGAACCCGAGCATGAGGATGAGCACAATGAGGGGGGTGAACATGGGTCAAATCCAGAAAGGCAAACTAGTTCCATAGCTAGTGCAGCAGTTGCTACTGATTGCCCCTCTCAACTTTTGGCAGAGTGGGCTAGGGGTCCTTATGATCCCAAATCTCCTCTCAAACAGTTTGCAACAAGAATAACAACCCCAACATCATCATGTGGTGGTACGAGAAAATGGAAATGCAACATTTGTGGTGATGATTGGTTTGGGAGCATCACCAGAGTTAATGCTCACTTCCTCTTTTGGCCAGGAAAAGGTGTGGGAGCATGTGCTTTTTTGAAGGAAGCTAAAAATATGAAATACAGAATTGAGTTCAACAAGCTTTGGGGTGTTTCAGATGACGTGGCAATTCCTATGCCTACTACCTTGTCTGGTAGGCAAAATATTCAGACTATACAACAGATTCAGGAGCAGCATATGCAAAGGCAGCCACATATTAGAGCAGGAACATTGTCAGGGGCAGCCTCAAGACCTTCATCCACCTATAGTGTTATGCCTGAATCGCAACAGGGCAAGGGGAAATGCAGGATGCAAAATCAGCCTAACCCCATAGCTGATTTATTTAATGTGCACTAGAAGGATCAGATAGATGATTTCATTGGCAAGTTCTTTTTTGCCAATGGAATCCCATTTCATGTAGCTCGATCTCCTTATTATAAGGAGATGATGTCGATGGTGGCGAAGGGAGGACCATCATATGTGCCACCAGGTGAGCACAAATTGAGGACAACGATCTTGGATAACAACTATACCAAGATCAGTTCATTGATGGAGACGATGAGGGCATGTTGGGAGGATTCTGGATGCAGCATTGTTATGGATGGGTGGACGGACATTAGGCATCGTCCACTCATCAATGTCATAGTTACATGTTCAGAGGGCCCATTCTTTCTCAGGGCAGTTGATTGTTCAAGGCATCGAAAAGATGCTGATTTTCAGTTTGAGATCCTTCGGGCAGCTATTGAGGAGATTGGGCCACAAAATGTGGTCCAAGTAGTGACAGATGCAGCACATGTGTGCAGAGCTGCAGGGAGGCTTATCGAGACAACATACAGACATATTTGGTGGACTCCATGTTGTGTGCATGCCATGAACAATGCACTCAAGGACATGGGGAAGATTGAGTGGATTAGAGGAGTGGTCAACAATGCTAGAAATGTGCAGATGTATATCTGCAACCACCACACTTCACATGCCATCTTCAAGAGCTTCACGAAGAAGGAGTTCTTGAAACCAGTTGAGACCCGATATGCATCCTATTTCATTCTTATGGAGAGAATGCTTGAGTTGCAAGAGCCACTGCAACTCATGGTTATGACGCAAGAATGGAATCGGTGGGATGGGGCTAGGACAGAGCAGAGGAAGAGGGTGAAGGAGATAGTGAAGAGTGATGGATTTTGGAATGATGCAAAATATATTGTTGCCATCATTGAACCAGTTGTCCAAGTCATCAGATATGGGGATGGGGATGCACCTAACCTTGGAGAGGTGTATGAGTGCATTGATTCGATGCTTGGCCAGATGAGGGCAGTTGTGCGAGAGAAGGACCCCACTCTAGCATTCTACAATGTTTACATTCAGCCTATTATTCAGCGCAGATGGGATAGCCTAAACACTCCCTTGCACATGGCTGCTTATTCATTGAATCCGAAGTGGTACATGCCTAGGCCTGGTAGAGTTACACCGATTCAGGATGAGGAGGTGAAGGAAGGGTTCTTCAAGTGCATTGATAGGATGTATGATGCTGAAGATGCTGGCAACATTCGCACTGAGTGGACAAAATTTGCTACTCTTAGGGGTTACAAGGCTGCGGCAAAGGCGGATATAAGAACTATGGCACAGGAGGATCCGATTTTGTGGTGGACTTCATGGACCGAAATCACTGACTCAAACACTAGCCATTCGTGTGTTGTCTCAGGTTTCTAGTTCTTCAGCTTCTGAGAGGAACTGGTCTACTTATAGCTTCATCCACTCTCTTAAGAGGAACAAACTTACCTCTAGGAGAGCAGAGAAGCTAGTGGTTGTACATAGTGCCTTGCGTATCACTAACCGCAGGACACGTGTGTACAAGGAGAGCCCAGCAACACAATGGGATGTAGAGCCAAAGGAGCCATCACAGATTGATGAGGATGAGGATGTTGCAGATTTAGGGCTGGTTGGTGTTCCTTTGGCAGATCTTGACCTTGGGGAGTCCAGTGGTTCCAGTGATGAGGAGTTTGCCGACCTCCCGAGGGATGATTAGAGGCCTCCACCTGCTTCACTACATTTTGGCATTTTGACTTTGTAGTTTGTACTTGTTTTGATATTCATATCATGCTACTCATTGTAATCATCTTTATGATATATCATATAATAGAAATCTTCCATTTGCTGATTCGACAATTGTTACATTGTAGTATTGAGTATTCTAATTTCAAATTTGAAAACTTCAATGTTCAATGGTTCATTCACTAGTTCATTGTTAATGTTCAATGTTCAAGTATATTGTTATACATCTTTTCATAACTAGCATTTTAAGTACCATATGTATAGTATATAGTATATACAGCCCCCGCCGTCCCCAAATTGAGGCCCCTTTGTCCCCCCGTCCCCGACGCCGGTGTAACATAGCTGGAATCAATTAATGTATTATTCTTCTAATGTCATTCACTCCAGGAAACACTCAAAATGATTGGATTTTGTAAGAATCCTGATCCACCCCAGACTGAGGCATCTGATAGCAAAGCTGATCAGGAAATTAGAATATAAAGCACCCAGTAGAATAAGAAATGATAAATCAATTCATTTGTAGATGCTCTAGAAGGCATAAAGTTTGCCTCAGAAAATCAGATGGATATATTGAAAGAGTATATAAAACAAAATGACATTTAACCTGTGTTGTAGGAAACAAGAAAGACACTTCTTGCTCATTCTTCATTACTTGATCGTAATGAATGCAAAACATCTCAAAAAATGCAGTAATCAAAGCCAAAAAATGGGCAGTACAAGCAGAGACTAGAGACAGATAGCATAAATCTTGCAACAACTACTGGAAGGATACATCCTTTCTGTAGTAGAACCAAAAGAGAGCATCCTTTTGAGTCACAACAATAGAAGTCAATCTCAAGAAGTTGTCGCACAAATACATTCAAAGGGGATATGTTACAGACAAGATGCTCAATTAGCACAGAATTTATTACTTTTTTAAGAAAAAAATTCACTCAGTAAATCTGTTTCCTTTCCCATCTCCTAAATTTATATTTCAAGATTTGATAATTTTCTTGGCAAATTTCAGTTCCTTATTTTTATCAATTCCAGTCGAGACTTTTCTAGAGCTTCAAAACATTTATGATGGTAGGGAAGGGATTCTATAGAGAGGCTGTATAGTGGATCTACTAGGAATGGCATTTGATGTGATATGAACATATGATTGAAGTCATTAAACCATATTATCGATTATGTGGTTTTGTTTATTTTTTATTTTAATCCTGATTCTCCACATCAAAAATTGATATTCTGTTTATTAATATTTATATTTCATATTTCTTCTATTTTAAGTATGATGTTTCCATGCCATATGATACTATGCTTCCCTAAACCTGTACCCATACCCAGACCTGGGCCCATTCAACGGTAACATGGCAGTTTACCAATACAAAATTAAAACTTTTCGACCTCTAAAAGGGTCCAGATATGGGTGGCTGTCACCAGCATAGACACAACAAAAGCTCCATCTCAAATTGCCTAGTTAATTTAATTTGTGAGAGTGAGTATCAGGTACCACCATGAGTATAGAGGGCATCTGTCGTGACATAAATAGCATCAGCCACCACCTTCAATGGTACTTGGTGATTTGCTTATTTAGTGACCTTGATGCAGGTTGTGGGCAAGTCCTCTTCTCTTTGATTTATGTTGGTCTTGCTTTATTGTTCTTGATTCTGTAATGTTATTGATTATGTGAATGAGAAAAAAAAATTAAAATACTAATTAAATTTCTATTTGGGTACATAACTAGGCTACTAGCACAGTTCATGCTTTGAAGATCTTTTGTATTTGGGATGGTCTTCAGGCTTCTAGCTTAATTCCAATAGTAAAGTTGAAAACTAGAACTCTTAAGCCTGGGCAAGTCTTTTGTGATCATCATAGGACAAACCTTTGTACTTCCTTCAATCATGAATATCTGTATAACTTTCTTTTACCATAGAATAAAAGAATTCTCCGATCTCACATAAAATTGAAATTTCTTTCATGAGGGTCTTCTATATAATTGCACGCTCATATGATGGAAGTGATTTTATGCATTGCATTATTCATCATTTTGGACATATTCAATCTTTTGGTCTTCATTTCTGCCTCATTGTGTAGTGTCTTTACGCATAAAATGTTTTAATTCACTATTTTAAAGTTGATTCCTTTCATATCACAATAATTTCTGTATCCAATTCAATAAACACATGGGAATAACAAATGGCTTTTGTACTTGCAGACCTCATATCAAATTTCTGAAATTTAGGTTAAGTTAAAAACTTAAAACCAAGGTCAAGGCTGAAGTGAATTTTTTTATAAAAAAATATGATTTCAAGATCCAAACAACTGGGTTCAAACAAATAGTGCAAGATATCAAATCTAACTTAAGAATATTCTATTTGTTCCAAACTTCATACCAAGGAAATTGAAACATAAAAAAAGCGCATAACTCCCACCCACAAGATACATTTAAATCTAGAAAGTAACTAATCAACAACATCCATAAACATTGTAGACACTGAAAAATGTCCTAGGCTTGCTAACACCATTTTTTCCATTGTCTAGGGTCATATTTCTACTATTAATTAAATATTTTTTAATTATTTAAATAATTCCTTCATTACTCCTAATTAATTAAATAAATTACATTCATTTAATTGTGTCACTAATATCTTTAATTTCTAAAATTAGATAAATTTATATTTATTTAATTATGTTAATTATTTAATTATTCACTTTTAGCTTTTTCTGACACAAATTAATTAAATCTTATTTAATTAATGACTTGCTTTTTCGCTCACCTTTTTGAATTAAATTGCCATTTAATCAAAAAGATAACTTGACTTTTCCTTTTGCATTTAAATAATGTTTCTATTATTTGAAAATGCATTTTCCTCTTCAAACTAATTGATTTTGTCGAAAAATCATTCAATTTTCTCATTCTCCTTCACTTTCAATCTTATCTTATCTCGTCTCGTTTAATTCCATCCGTTGATCGAATTAATGTCTTTTCAATCTTGACTGTCCATCTCGCATTCACCTCTCTATAAATACTATTGTCATTTATCATTTTGATATATCTAGAGTTTACAACTACACGCTGTTGAGATAATGATATTTTCTTCGATTTTTTGCTGTCGTTTACTTTAGGCTACATTTGAATCTAAGGGCAAGCATCATTTAGTAGCAAAATAGAGAAGAGCTATGGAGATAATTCAAAGAATGCATGAAGGATCGAGTGAGATTATTTCATTTTGTTTTATGCTTTCATTGTCCTCGATAGTTTATTAGGGTTTTTGTGTTTATTGATCTAATATGCTTTAAACTTGAAAATCTAACCCTGATTACAAATACCATATAAAACTCCATGGCCATTTGGGATCTTGGGATGGCAAATGCTCAACATTAAACACTCTATGAAATGAATCATAGATTACATACTCTCCGAGTAGCCGAGTAATCTCCAAAAAATTTGCATGCCGAGTAATTTCTACTTTTACTCTCGGGCAGTATGCAGATGGATTTTCTCTCGTCAAATTATCGAGTAATCACCAGTAGCTCACAAAAAACCCACAAACTTGGCAAGTTTGTATGTGTATAAATATGTCTATGTGTGTAAATGCATGCAAACTTGCCATCCTATGTATGTTTATAGGTATGTATGTGTGTACAATGCAATCCCAAGTATACACATACATAAATATCCACACACATTTGCCGAGTATTTGCCAAGTTTTCCCCGATTCAAAATTTTTGGGCTTGCCGAGTACTCTCCGATTTCGAGTATGTAAACTATGAAATAAATAATTCTAATTATCTGGAATAGTCAAGTAAAACTTCCAACAATTTTTAAAAGTTTACATCCAACATGATATGGGTGACCGACATAAATCCAAGACAAGCTTTTGGCAACACTATAATACTTTATTTCATTTCAACATTTCAAATTTAACTGTGGAGCTCACCTTCAAGCAACAAAATTATACCCAAAGAGATGTGAATACAACATACTAAAAACAAAAGACCTTAATTCAAAAGATAACAAATGCTTGATGTTTTGACTCATGGTTTTTAATCTTACTATTTTTGCCTAATTTCTCAATTATCTTTTTGCCTTTTATTTGATATCTTCCATCTCATTATTTTATTTTATAAATAAAATCAACAACTTTCATGTCTCAATATCAGGCCCATCTTTCATATTTATATTATCCAGATTATTTACTATTTCAAGGATCTACCGTCACATTTTCAACACAAACATGTATTTTAGTAAATTCTCCTATGCAACTGCAGATCATAGGGCTCATTAAACTCTATCGACCAACCTTTTTGTGGTGCTCTATATGTAATTGAGGCTTACTTATACATAGTCCAGGCCAAATTTGCTGTTCAACCCCTTCGCCTCAAGTGTATCTTTAGACTCACTTGGGTTATAGTCTTAGATCCATGGGTGATTGTAAATCAAAAAGGTGGGAGGTATCCCTTTTTGGCTCTATACTCCTCAAAGTAGATTGCTTCTTTGGGTCCCTTCATATATTGGCATTGTTAGTTCTCCAAGACCCATCTTCTCTTTGAATCTATCAACATTTCTTTGGATGAGCAACCTCCTTTCAAGTACTCCTTAAGTGCCCCTCACCGCCTTCTTCCAAGGAAAGACATGCTCAATCAATCCATTCAAGAGGACACTACCATCAATACATCCAAGTTACTTGGACATCCCCCATGAATTGTCTCAGCTCCAACTTAGCTTTCTACATTGAACACTTCTTGCAAGTCATTGATGGGACCATTGTTCGGCCCAACCATTTTTAGCATCACCGGTCTCATGGTTTGAGGATTCCCCTTGGCTAGTTGTAGGTGTGCTCCCATCAACTTTGAGCTAAGATACACCACCATATTTTAGAAATTTAAAGGGTCCATCACCTTTGTTCTCTCCAAAAGTTTGAGATGAAGAAACATTTTATTTCTGGTGTCAGTCTGTCAGATCTATGATGAAATTTGTGGGCAATACCATTGTTTATAAAAAGATTCAAGTGGTTCTCTATCCACTTTCTTCCACTACATAATTATTTTTCTGTGTCAAATTACAACTTTCAAGCATAGATTTCTCCATAATGGTCCAAGAACTACCAAATTGATTACTTCCTTCTTTCAACTAGCCAAAAATGTTGGAGGTGTTAAGCACCCTTTAAATTGATTCATGTACAAGTAGAGACAAATCTATGAGATCCTTGACATCTGCTATGACTATGACTCCATGATTGATGTTGGGGACCCTCTAACACCAATCTTTCATAGTAAGAATCTCGGGGGCAAGCTAACGTTATCAGTTTCTTTTCTAGCAACCAATAGTTATTCACCATTGAGTGTTACAGGAGGTTCTATGCAAAATCTGTTAGACAATATAACAGTGCAGAAATAAATTTAATCACAGAAAAACAATGAATTCGCACGACAAGGAATTTATGTTGAAACCCAGCTTATGTACCAGGAAAAACCATGGGCAAAGGTCTCTAAGATCTTTTATTTCTCAGAAAATTATTCACTGTTGCAGACAACTGTGATCATGCATTAAGAAAAAAACTAACTTCCCCAGCTTATGTACCAGGAAAAACCATGGGCAAAGGTCTCTAAGATCTTTTATTTCTCAGAAAATTATTCACTGTTGCAGAAAACTGTGATCATGCATTAAGAAAAAACTAACTTCCGAAAAACCAAAAAAGCCCTCAAAGTTTTTGAATCCAATTTTACAAAGAATTTCCCAGAATAGAAAGTGCAAGTGTACATCCACATGTCATCAAATGCTGAATGTAATCAAATTGATTCCACATTCCAACAAAATCAACTACCTCCTAGGATTATTCAACCTAGCCCCCTTAGCCCTAGGCTTTCCCCAACAAAGATTCTCAAACTTTGCAGTGTTATTCCTACTCTAATTGATGAGAATATCATTGGCTCTTCCAATACATCCCAATATGCAAAGTTAAAACAACTAACTTTTTATTGTTCTCTTCCTAGGTGGTCTTCATCTACTTTTGTTGCTTGTGGGACCCTCCCCTTGCACATATTTTTATACTTGTACTTGTTTGGGGGTTACCTTTTCTAGGCTTTTTAGGTTAACTCCCATATGTCCATTTCTCTACATTTTGTCTTTGAATATAGGTCCCCTCTTTTTTCCCTAGTTCCTAACTATTGTAACCATAGTTTGTGGACTCTTGAGGGCTCGCCCGGGACTCGGCGGACTCGGGAGTCCTTTGGCTAGCCAAGTCGACTCGCCACGGACTCGGGAGTCAAGTCCAAAAAAGTCTTGCGTCAGGACTCGGAAGTCCTGACCCAGGACTCTCCTGCATGGCTGGGAGTTAAAATGGGTTAAAAACCCATGTTTTTTTTCACTTTTTCTTTCATTTGAACATTCAACTTTGTGAATTTCAGGTCTGCAAATTGATTATTTGATGACTGTGAATGATTAAATTTCAATTATTGAGTGTTTGATGATCATATGACATGTGTAATCTTTGAATTATGAGTGTTTGATAATCAAATTAGGCTCTTATGTTCTCTAAATACATTAATTTGTTCTTTTTTTTGTAAAACTAAAGTTTTTTTTTTTGCCGAGTCCATCCCGAGTCCCGAGTCCAAGTCATATTTTTGGGCTGCCGAGTCCGCAGCGAGTCCGAGTTTGCAAACTATGATTGTAACTGTTGTACATTTCCAGCCCCTTTGACTTATTCTTTGTCATTCATGGACATTAATATAATTTCATTTATTTTCTTTCTTTCTTTTCTCTTGAAGCATTGACACTTGATTTTAGGTGTTGAACTCTTACTCTTTGAAATGCTCTATGGACCGGTTTCTCCCTACAATGTTTTCCCTATAAGACTTTCAGAAGATATTTTATTTCCTATTCCAAATGCTCCTTATCGTCAATCCTAACAACCCTTATCACTTATGTCCTTAGACTGCACCTTTTGAGAGGAATGGTAATGTGAATTGCTCTAAAGATAGAGGTGAGTGTGTGACCTTTTTCGAAATGTGGGAGGGATCCTACGAATCTTTTTGATAACAAAAGATCTAGAAACAAAAAACAGCCCCCCATTATTCCTTATCCATTGTGAATTCAATGTATTTTGACTCGTCAATAAGACAGCATACAAATTTATTCAAATTCCCATTCCTAAATGGACAACCTAGATTCATGTCATCTATTACCTAATTCATCACCTTGGCTTAAAGGATAGAAAGAAAGAAAGAAATTGTATTAATGTGCATGGATGACCAAAGGTAGGAAAATGGGACTCAAGTAAAGCAGTTTACAATAGAAAATTTGGGGAAGAGAAAACTAGAAAGGCCCCAAAAGGGGAAGAACAAAAGCAAAGAAATTCAAAAAAAGGGACAACACACATTAAGTGGTCAAGAAACTAGTATATTTAGCCAAGAAGGGGGAACAAAACCCTAAAGAGCAAACACTAAGGAAAACTAGAGATCCTCAAATATCATCATCTAGACTAGAAATGGTGAGGTCATTGGTGCTATCATCGATCACTTTGGAGGGACCAATACAAGATCTAATAATGCTCATTGGGGATTGTCGAGAATTGGAGGCTCAAGCAAGGGATATAGAAACTCATGGGTATGCCCTCAGTTTGATCAAGAAACTCTTACCTTGATGAGGAAAAAATATTGTATCTCACTAGCTTCATTGTCTCTCCTCTAATATTCCCAACATTTTGAATTGCTTCTTTATAAGAATTCTAGTAAATAACTAGAATGCCCACTCCAAATCCACCCTAAGAAAGATTTTCTCATTCTATATCCAATGAAGATGATGTATCCCACCAAAATAAGGCATAATTCTATATTTCTGACAGTTTTTTAAAATTAAGGTCAAGCTTGTTAGGCTTTTTAATCTCAAATTCTTAAACAACCAAACTTAACAAAATATTGCCTTACCATTGAGAGAAACAATTAGTTTCTTTAGGCTCCTGTAATGAGAATGTTCATTTTGGCCATTGCTTCTCAATGAAAATAAAAGCAAGATAAGTTCACCATTATCTCACTATTACATAAATCTAAAATATTAAACTAAATAAACTTTTATACTAAAATTTAAATACATTAAAAATTAAAATCTAATGTATTAATAAAATTATAATTTATAAATATTAATGAAATTAATATATAATAATATTATTAATAATTATAAATTAAGTTAGGGTGGGAGGGAAGTATGGTGTCTGTTTTTTCCAGAAGTGGAATCCCAGCATATCCCAATCAATCGATGTCTTAGGGAGAGCCTTGAAAGACGCGGCCCTTCACTTCAGATCTGATAACAACTGCACGCCTAAGAGAAGATGTGGGGCCCCAATCAACTCTAATTTTTTGTTTCAGCTTTTTACAGATCACCGGAGCACAAGGAACCCTTCATCCTGTAAATACTTTTGCATGGAAGCATTTTTATACCAAAAAAATACAAAATCCTGATTTAAAACTCTTTTTAACAAATTAAAACAAATTTTCCTTTAAAACATTATATATCTGTATTTCACAGCAATTTTTAATGATTTTTTGGGGTAATCTAAAGATTTGCCAGATTTTTAATTTTTTCAATTAAATTTGGCAAATCTTGTGACTAAGCCTATAGCCTTCAACTCAAATCTAGATTAGAAGAATTTCATTATGGGTGTTCTAGAGCACATTAATGAGAACCAAAAAAATACAAAATCCTGATTTAAAACTCTTTTTAACAAATTAAAACAAATTTTCCTTTAAAACATTATACATCTGTATTTCACAGCAATTTTTAATGATTTTTTGGGGTAATCTAAAGATTTGCCAGATTTTGAATTTTTTCAATTAAAGTTGACAAATCTTGTGACTAAGGCTATAGCCTTCAAATCAAATCTAGATTAGAAGAATTTCATTATGGGTGTTCTAGAGCACATTAATGAGAACCTAAGTAAACATTATAAAGACAATGCAAAATTCCTGATTGAACTGAATGCCAAGTCACTTCCTTGTAGGACAAGATGGAATATGTTTGTCTAGATGATCAAAAATGTTTTCTATTGGGCTCTTCCCTGTTTGTAAATTACGGTGTCTATGTCACCTATTTTGTAATGTCTATCATTTGATTATAATTTCTACAGTCATTAGAGATGCGATTGGAAGCTCTATATTGCTCTCCATGGGAGTACTCAAGATAAGAGGAGAATACCATTTATTTTTTAGCTTTACAATATAGCATCTGAACTGTTATATATCGTATATCCTTGGCTGGTACATGTATACTGCATGCCAAAGAGAAGATGTGGGGCCCCAATCAACTCTAATTTTTTGTTTCAGCTTTTACTTATCACCATAGCACAAGGAACCCTTCCTCCTGTAAATAGTTTTGCAGATGGAAGCATTTTTTATACCAAAAAAATGCAAAATCCTGATTTAAAACTCTTTTTAACAAATTTACACAAATTTTCCTTTAAAACTTTATACAAAAAGATCAGCATTTCACAGCAATTTTTAATGATTTTTGGGGTTTTCTAAAGATTCGTCAGATTTTGAATTTTTCAATTAAAGTTGGCGAATCCTGAGTAAACATTATAAAGACAATGCAGAATTCCTGATTGAACTGAATGCCAAGTCATTTCCTTGTAGCACAAGATGGAATATGTTTGTCTAGATGATCAAAAACGTTTTACATTGGGCTCTCCCCTGTTTGTAAATTCCAGAGTCTATGTCACCTATTTTGTAATGTCCATCATATGATTATAATTTCTACAGTAATTAGAGATGAGATAGGAAGCTCTATATTGCTCTCCATGGGAATACTCATGATAAGAGGAGAATACTATTTACTTTTTCTTTTTAGCTTCACACTATAGCATCTAATCTGTTATATATTGTATATCCTTGGCCGGTACATTTATCTTGTCATACATGATGGGATTTTCATGGTGGATTTAAATAAATATCCTTATCTTAAAGCTTGTAAAGGAAAGTCTTAAATATGCAAATTTATCTCAACTTAACACTTGAGATAAAACTGACAAACTCATCTCTACCAAGAAAAGTAAATTTCAAGTTTCAACATCATATACAGGAATGAAAGGTGTATGTTGAATAGTCAAAAGAATATGAATATCAAATTCTCAGAATGAAGGTACAGAAGACTATGAATATCAAATTCTCAGAATGAAGGTACAGAAGACTTACTGTGCAACCAAGTGGCTTTGGACAGCCTTCAAAGAACATCAAGGTTTTTGGTGCGTTTCTTCCTGTTTGTCCAGTATTGTCATGCTCCTCCACAAATTTGTCCACATGGAAGGACTCACAGTGACCCACTTTTGCTGCAATGAGATTGTCAACTGAGGGAACAATCTGTGCACCAGTGCACCGAGCTATACGCTCCAGAAGAGGCCTTTTAATATTCAACACCAAAGATATTTCTTTTGCCAACAATAAGTCTTGTGCTGGACGAGATACACTTCTCTCAACCAGTAGCACATTAGGACGATGAGCTTCTACCTTTGCTACAGTCATCTTGAGATGTTCCTTTTCCTAAGTAGGAGAGTTAACACAAACAGAATATAGATATAGATCCACATTTATAAAGTATCAAACAAACGAAATGAAAGAGAAGCTTTGTTTTACCTGTTGAATCAAGGTATCAAGTGATGACAGCACATTTGAAATCCGCTGATATTCCAGAGCACCTCCCAAAATTAGCAACCTGGGGTTCTTGTAACTTTTGGTCATCCGCCTATTTGCGATATTTTTCTTGCATACAACTCCCTTAATCACTTCACTGTCAAAAGGGTTATAGCCTGATAAATGTTGTGGCCAATAAAAGAAAGTTGACACCCATGCCTAGAATATATCAGCTAAAGAGAGATGTACAATAAGCAGTCAAAAAGAGAAAAGATTTGTTAATGGCTTCTTCAACCTACACAAACTATGGAGTGATAGCTACCTTTGAAATGGATGACCGCAGGCAAGGCACTTAACCTTCACATATCCCCCTGGATCCATTCCTCCTCCTCCCTTACTAGTATCTGGCTTTACAAGACTTGCTGCTTGCCATGACAATGAGGTAACTATTTCCAACCAGCTCTCCTTGTTGTTCTCTTCACCTACAGGAACATTTTCTGCCTTAAGAAGCTGTGCTACAAGAGCCCTGAAGTGTCCATCCAAGACCACTCTCATACCGTTCCTATGCTCCTCACTTGCCCTATCCTTGCTCTTGAATTCACTGTCAGTAAAGCTGCCTGTAGAGTGGGGCAAAGCCCAACCACCTCCATCATCATCATCATCATCAAATACACTAGTCTCTTTCTCATCCTCTTCATCTACTGGCTCTGGAGGAATCCATATGATCCCATTGTTCTCTATATCCATTGGCTGTTCTAACTCAGGACTTGTTGACTCAAACATTGGTGATTCATCATTGCATTCATCACCATTGTCTGTGCTCTCTGATTCTTCTCCAGACCTTTCTTGCATAACTGAAAATTGATTCTCTGTTCCCAGGGTACCAGTTTGAGATGAACCAGACATCTTTTCCTCAATACACTGCTGCCCAGATATTTGGGCTTTGCTCAGGAAATCTTGGTCCATTGAAATTTTAAAACTCAGATCTACAGAATTGGCTTTATCAAAACTGTATATAGAGGAACAATTTATTGAAGAATCCTGATAATTTTCTTCTGGCTTCCTGGAAATCTGCCACTCATGATCCTCAATGAGTTTACTATATTCGTCATCCTCATCATCACTCCTGCATAACATGGGTGATGAATATGCATTTCATCAGCTTTGGGTGCAACAAATTCTGACTAGTACAGACAATTTTAAAGAGAAATTTTCATTTTTTTTTATTTTTTTTTCTGGCCAACTCTAAGATAACAAATTCATAGACAAACTACATGAAGACAACAAAGCTTTAAAATAGAGAAGATAAATAATTACCTGTCAATGGGAATTCCAAAAGCACCGGAAGCAGGTCCTTCACTTTCGAGGGTGGAAACCAAATCAGTATTATCACTATTTCTTCCTTGGTCCAATCCATTAGCTTCTACCAGATTGAGACGAGAGCTGTAAGTAATATGCTGATAAGGAACAGTTGAGTGGGGCATAATGGATCTGATGCTGCTACTATTAGTACTATTACTATTACCAGAGGATTCACTACTAACCAAGCTTGTACAGGAGAGCGAAGGGCTGATCCCTGGAGAGAGTAACTGCAACCCATTACACTTTTCAGATATAATTTCCTGTTCCCATTGCTTGAAACAAAATATGCAAACCCTTATTCGCTCACCGTCTTCCTGGTCATACTTCCGGCCCTCTGCAAAAGCTGCAGGGATTGTGTTCACCGTGCACCTTCCACAGAAAATCCTCCCACATATCCGACAATGGTGCCTTCTATTGAATATTGTAAATGGCAAGTCACACTCATAGCAGACCCTGCAGCTTTGATCGGGCATCCAGAAAACCCTTGATGCATTGGGTGTCTCTGTTCTACGAGGAATCCATGACCGAAACTTATCAACTATGCAATACAATTTGGCTTCCACAGGTCCCATCTACCATGACGCAGTGCTCTCATCGTGATTTCACAGAATCCGCATCAGTTTTGTTTCAAAGACTCCACAGTTCTATCTGTGCAACAAAGCAAGAATTCCAGTCAATTTCGTGTAACCCTGCCAACATGAAAAGCTTATTGAATTTGTGCCGAAGCTTCCTGCAGTTTTGTCCTTTCGAATCACGAATTCTGACTGTTATTATACAGCCCCTACCACTTTGAAACTACAACCAAAAACATGAAAACCAACTATAAGCCAACGGCACAAATTCTACACAGAAACCAGGAAATTGCTCAACTTCCACCAAAAAATATTCCATTTTTCCCTGCGAACCCCTCCACTTCTATCAGTGCGATAAACCCCAAACTCCCGCCTCTTTCACACAACACTATATCCGAATCCCTAACACAACATGTCGAAACTGTATCTACCTACTGACGGCTTAAATTCAGCACAAACATCAGTAGTTTGTTCAATTTCCACACAATAATGGTCTAAGTCTGTTAATATATCTCCATTATTCTATATGTGCACTGACCCACGAATTACAATTATGAACGCTACCTATAAAGAACCTTAACCATTAAATTTCAGCAATTTGTTCAATTCACTAAAATAACAGTCCAAAACCTGTAAACATACTCAAAAAAATGGAACCCTAATGTACATACATCAAAACCAGCGTATCGGCTCGCTAACTTGCTCAATTCGCTATTGGAATAAAATATGAATAAGGAATTATTACCCACTCACTAAATCAGTGCGACACTGTGGCTGGAAGTCAGCGAGGCCTCAATCCCCAGTGAATTCTGCTAAAACCTCGCGACTGCATAGTTGAAAGGCTAATGTCCTCGTTTCAAAACCCTGCATCGCCTAATTTCACCTGATGCAGGTAATAACAAAAACAAAAACAATAGTAATATAAGAAGCAATAATGACCCGAGATTCCAAAAGCGCTGCTACATTTATCACTACCTATGTCGGCCGGATGATGTTATAAAGCCAATTTAAATCTGTGTAGGGACGAAATTCAAGGGAATCGAATCGGGCAGCCGTGGGGCCTCGAATGAACGAAGGAAAATCTCGTATGACTGACAAGAATCTATATCTCCAAACAAATTTGGTATTTTTTCTTACGGCCCAAATAATTTAAACAAAACTCCGAGTGGGATTTTTGGGAGATTTTTTTAAGGGCGCGTAAGAGACCGCCAACAAAGCCGCTTTGCTGGCAAGGAGCGTCCAAATTCCCGTGCATTGTGGAAATGATTGGTGGCTTAAAGAGACGGGAAAGTACCCAAATTGTTTGCTGTCGTAATAATAATTTTCTGTTTGTGTGGCGGGATGATGCAATGCTTAAAAGCTGGAGCCTGCGACGATAACGAAACACGCGGATATTATCTTCTGGGAAGAAATCTAAATTAAAGTAGATGGTGATTTTGATGGACTGGATTTTTATTTGTGATTGTTTAATTTGAGGATGACTTTCTGATTTAGATACGGATATTTATGTAATTCAGTTGTTTTTCCCAAGAAAAATTTGACAGATTTAAGTAGCAGTTAAGCATCCTAATCAGCTCCATAAAGATTTAACTTTTATATTATTAAAATAAACTTAGGTTAAGCCAATCATCAATAAAGATCTTTTTTAAATGATTGTTAATTTAATTTTAATATTTAATGGTTGTATACATGTCATGTATGGAGGAGAGGAAATCTTTAAATATATTTGTAAAATGGGCATAAATATGTATTATTATTGTGCAAGTTTTCATGATGTGTTTGTATCATCCCTTCTCGAAGAATACAATTGGTTAGCTTTTAGAATTGATATCTTTCTCTCTTTAGTATGTAGAGTTGATATCATCAACATTGATTAGCTTTTAGAGTTCCCAACAATTTGAATTGGATAAGACAAACCTTTCTTTCAAGTAAATTTTGTATTATTGGAGTCTTATTGTTCATAAGCAAGGAAGATTTTTTCTAAGCCCTAGTCACCCCACTCCCATCTATGATTGGAGAATTATTCAAGTATATGGAACTACATCCATCTTACATATGATCATTGTAACAACACACACTATGAATGGCAATCTATGGTGGTGGCTTAGAGAATCTCCCCAATAATAGAGTTTTGAACCTGGGCGTCTAATAATTGAGTTTTGAAATGTCTTAGATAAATATTTAATACAAATAAATTGATATTTAGCACATATATAATGCAAATTTGATATTTTGAACTAGAACTTGTAAAACCCTAAGTTTCCCCTCACTTTTATGATTTTATATTATTAAATTGAACTTAGGCTAAGCCAATTATCAATAGACATCTTCCTTTGAAGGGATGTTAATTTAATCTTAATATTTAATGGTTACATAAATGGCATGTATAGAGGAGAGGAAATATTTAATTATGCTTGTAAAATATGCATGAATTTGTATTATTATTGTCAAATTCTGTATGATTTGTTTCTATCATTCTCTCTTAGAGAATATAATTAGCTAGCTTTTAAAGTTGGTATCTTATATTTCCCTTTAGTATGGAGAGTTGATGTCATCCTATGTCTTGTAGTAACATTGTGTAACATGCCAATTGTTCAACAAAGATAAATTCTCTAAGTTTACCTTTGAAGTGAATAATCTAGGTTCATTTCCCAACGCAATAAAAAAAAATCTTTCAAAGAGATATTTAATAAGCATTAATAACACAATAATATTTCCAAACATTGTTCTCTTTAATAACAAAGATATTTGCATGCTTCTAAAGATAGATTACAAATGAAACATACATAGCTTCTCAAAACTTCCTTCAGTAATATCAGCGATAGATGTACATCGATCTGGGAAGATTCCCTTAAACCTTAGCTGCCAACTATGGAGGAGAAGCATCACTCAAGCGCTTTTCTGCCATCCACAGACTCTTATGTAATCCCCCGCACATCTGCCACATATGGCAAGATGGCCCTACTCTTCGACGAAGGAGTTGGTTTGAAAAACTCATAACTTTAGCCTACCTGGACTCAGTGTTGTGCCCTACATCACTAGGTGTTGTGCCCTACATCACTAGAACTTGTATACATCCTATCTTGTATGGCAATCATGGACCAGCATGCATAAAAGGTACACAGTGAAATTGATAGTGTAACTAGTGGCAAATTACACTACTTTGGCCAAAGTTTCATATAAAAAGTCATCCTAGATCACATATACTTCCCTAGTTCAATTTGTCTCAAGATCATTTGTACACTATGCTTAGGTAATCCCTTCATGAGGTAATCTTTAATCACAAGAACAACCTATCCTCCCTTATAAATATAAATATATCTACTACGTAGATTCCCTCTTATGAACTATTCTCAACGTAAGAAATAACTACTCCCAAGAGAAAATATGAACTATCTATAGTTTGAAATTCATAAACAAGTTATCAAACTTCACAGCTATTCAAGCAGCTTTGTATCCTAGTATATAATACTAGAGTAAGCAATCACTCCTTAATATGGAGTATGTACAATCAATACTTTACATACACATTGACAAAGAGAGAATATATTCTTTTACTTCAAGTATGAAATACAATCTTTCCCTAAAATGAAATACAATCTTACCCTATACTAACAGATCCATGATGCTCACACAAACAACTAAACATTTGATCTTTCCGAAATAGAAAAACATAAAAGAATAGACCACATGCATGTAAACGCTTATTTCCCAATTGACAAACTAGTTCACTACTTCATTCCTTCCAAAATCAGCTCTCCAAGATTCTCTTAATACTCCAATTCTCTCAAATAGTAACTCACAATAACTAGATCTTATTCTAACCTCACAAATACTCTCAACTTATAAAATAAATAACTCAGATATCAAAATAGCAGTAAACAAGAATGCATGGCGTCCAAATGAGAAGAGAAACTCATCTATTTATACAAAAATATGAGACAAGGATGCCTACAAGTTAGCTTATAAACAAGTTGACACCTATCAAAATAGAATTCAACTTAGCTCATTCAAGAAGAAGGTGATAGCAATTAAAGCAATTACTCAGTTCATTTAAACACAGATCAACCTCTTATTGAGCCAGGAATGGTTTGACTGATTCATATAAGCACATGATTATTAACATCAAATCGACTTGCAACTATAGAATTCTATTTGGTTTATGCAAATTCATAATTTGGCACCACCAAATCAACTCATTCCCTATTAATTTGGTTGATGCTTTTACTTGTCAAAATAAGTCAAATTTTGGTTTCTACATTTAAAACATGTGACTTGGTCTACATTTTACTCCCAACACTTTGCAAAAGTGATGACTCAATAAATGCTTGTATATCAACTTAACATGCACGTGTTTACACAATGATGTTCATAAGCTTTGATTCATACCATATTTCATGTGTTGAGTTCTTAATACATGGTGCAGGTTAAATATACATATATGTGCATGTTTAAATAGCGCTTTAATACTTACATATATGTGTTATACCATACTAATGTTATTTACTTGAGCACTTAATAAAGAATATAAACATATATATATATATATACATATATATATACATATATATATATATATATACATATATATATATATACATACTACATATTACATATGTATGAATGTATGTATATGTATATATATTCATTAGCATCAATCACAATAATAAAGCATTTTATATCCGATACATATTTCATGCTATCATACATAAAATATCATTATATGTATATACTTATATACATATGTGCATATGCATACATGTATTGATATACATGTATGGATGTTTTATCCGTCAAATACATACACATATGTCAATATGTGTATATATGTGTATATATGTGTATATATGCATATATCATATATATATACATTACTTATAAAATCATCCACATATATTTACCATCCTATCGATAGTCATATATACTTTTGACTTATATATATATATATATATATATATATATATATATATATGTCCATCTAATACCTCTCATGCCCATGAGCAATCCATCCTTGAGCATGCAGAGGTACGTCTACCTTTGTATACTCATGTACGTATTAAGTCATGTACATGGTCTTATCATCGACATGTTTATGTATACACATATATACATTCTAGATGTATATATGTTATGGATTGACTTACCAATATCCAAAACAACAACTATACTTAACCATTCTATATGTGAGTGTGTGTGAGTTCAGTTTAGGCTTTGTTAAGGGTTTCCAGACCAAATCCCTCTCTTGAGTGATACTTCTCCTCCTTCCAAAGGCCTGATCCTTGCATCTACATCCAACTCAATAAATCCACAATAGTAGTTAGATGTTCACAATATAATCTTTTTCATTATATAAATCATCATTTGAAATATCAAATTCAATTAACACCCTTTCCATATATTTATTTCACTATAACAGTAATCAAGTTAACATTCATTCATTTCTTCCCAAATGATGCAATCAAACAAAGTACATGCACATTTTTTCTAATCAAAATTGTAAAAAAATCATACATTCATAGTAATCGTAAATAGGTAAATGCACAATGGGGTGTAACGTATCCCCCCTTGTGAATCATCGTCCCCGATGATTTTTTGTAGCAATACAAAATAATCAAAACAACATTATTTTCAAAAATTAACAAAAGCATGTAAGACATGTGGAAGCTTATGCTCAATTTTTGCATAATCTTCCCAAGTGGCAAAATCTTATGCATACTGGTCCCATTGGACTTTGCATTGCAAAACCTCCCTATTACACAAGCGAAGCTTATGCATTCTGAGCACCCTAAGAGGCTCAATGGTTGCCACTCTAAGGTCTTATACCTATAAAGCATTCCAATAAATTACATGATTATCACCTGGTATATACTTCTTTAGGTAAGAGACGTTGAAAACATTATGCATTCGAGCAAGAGCTGGTGGCAACGTAATTCGGTAAGCAACAAGATTTACTTCCTCAAGAACCTCAAAAGGACCTACATAGTGTGGGGCTAGTTTGGATGACTTTCCAAACTTGATAGCACTTTTATGAGGTCTTACCCTTAGCATCACCTTCTCCCCTACTACAAAGTTCCTAGGTACCCATTTAGAATCAACATAGATTTTTTGCCTATCATTGGCTTCAGCTAGTCTTCACTTGATAACCTCAACTTTTACCTCCATTTTTGACAATATTTCAAGCCCAAGATTCACCTTATCCTCAATTTTATTCCAATTTATAGGGGTTCAACACTTTTGTCCATACAATGCTTCGAAAGGAGTCATCTTAATTGCAGAATGGTAGGAATTATTGTAAGAAAATTCCACCAAAGGCAAGCAATCTTCCCACTTGTATTGTTGATCCATGCAATACATTCTTAGTAGGTCTTCTAATACTTGGTTTACTCTTTCTATTTGACCATCTGTTTCCGGATGATATGTTAAACTTATATTTAGTTGAGTTCCAAGTGCAGAAAATAAGGTTTTCCAAAACCTAGAAAACACTTGTGCATCCCTATCCGAGATTATTTTCTCAAGTCTACCATGCAACCTAAACACTTCTTGAATGAATTTGTGAGCTATAACAGGAGCTCCATCTGTCAAATTCCTAGGTATGAAATGTGCTACCTTTTTAAGCTTGTCCACTACCACAAGAATGGAATTGGACTAATTCCTTGACATGGGTAATCCTTCAACAAAGTCCATATTAATGACTTGCCACTTACTTTCGAGAACATCATGTGGATATAATAGTCCCACAAGGTGATGATGTTCAGCCTTCACTCTTTGAAATTTTAGGCATCTAGCCACAAATCTTGCAGCATCTCCCTTCATCCCTTTTTTAAAATATAATGGTTTTACATCAGCCAACATTTTTGTCACTCCAAGATGTCCAAAGTATGGTGCTTCATGAACTTCTTTCCACACAATATTTTGTAACTCTTCAAATTTAGGCACATATATTCTTCCTTTAAACCTTAGCAATCCATTAGGTTCAAAGTAATATCCCTCGTACCTTGCATCTTGTGGATCTTTCATGAGTTTTGGCTTAAATTTCTCATAGTACTCATCATTTTTGTATTTTTGCAACACTTGACTCTTAAAGTCGGTTTGAATTGTGATAATTGAGGCAATATGTCATCTACGACTTAAGGCATCAACAACCCAATTTTCCTTCCCTTTTATGTAGTTGATATTGAAGTCATAATCCGATATCTACTCCAACCATCTTCTTTGTCGTACATTTAGATTGGACTAGGTGAATAGATACTTCAAATTGTGATGATCATTTTTTAACTCAAAAGGCTTTCCTAACAAATAGTGCCTCCACAACTACTACTAGCTCTAAATCATGTGATGCATAATTTTTCTCATAGGGCTTCAACTTTCTTGATTCATTTGTTATAACTTGTCGTTCTTGCATCAAGACTCCTCCTAAACCTTCACTTGATGCATCTATGACGACAATGAAGCTAGTACCTTCAAAATTGGAGCATTTTTCAACTTATCCTTGAGTAAGTCAAATGCTACTTGGAATTTTTCGGTCCACTCAAACTTTTTTCCTTTCCTCTGCAATGAGGTAATAGGAAAGGCTATGCTGGAAAATTTTACCATAAACTTCTGATAATATCCAACTAAACCCATAAAACTCCTGACCTCAGGTACATTCTTAAGTACTAGCCAATCTATCACTGCCTTTACCTTGGTTGGATCCACTGAAATTCCTTTCGTCAAGATCACATGACCTAATTATTGCACTTTATTTTGAAAGAATGTGCACTTAGAAATTTTCCCAGATAGTTGATGTTCTCTCAACCACTGAAGAACTATCTCTAAATGCTTGTAATGGTCCTTCTCATTCTTGGAATAAATTAGAATGTCATCCAAGAAAACCAAGACAAACTTATCGAGACAATCCCTAAATACGTTGTTCATTAGGTTCATGAATGTTGTAGGTGCATTAGTAAGTCTGAATGGTAGGATTGTAAACTCATAATTCCCACATCTGGTCCTAAAAGTAGTTTTGAAGATATCTTCATCTTTGATCCTTAACTGGTGATATCCTAATCGCAGATCAATTTTTGAAAACACAGTCGCTCCCCGCATTTAATTAAAGAGATCATCAATGCATGGTAATGGGTACTTTTTCTTTATCATAGCTTTATTAAGCATTTGATAATCTATGCATAACCATAGTGTACCATAATTCTTCTTTATGAAGATCACTGGTGCTCCCCAAGGTGAAACACTAGGCCTTATCAATCCTTTGGATATCAACTCTTCTAGTTGTGCCTTAAGCTCCATTAACTCTATTATTGTCATCCCATAAGGTACTTTAGAAATAGGTTTTGATCCTGGTACAAGGTCAATGGAGAAATCAAATGTCCTTTTGGGCGGCAATCCAGGTCACTCCTTTGGAAATACATCCACAAAATGTTGAAGGATAGGACATTTTTCCATATCCGTTTCTCCAATTTCTATCATTTCACCTTCCTCTATTTCTTATTTGACTTGAGAAATAAATTGCTCATCTTCCTCAATCTTTTCCATCTTTGTTGCATAAGAGCTTACATCCTTTCTTCTTGGCCCTATGTAATTGCACTGTAGAAATTTTACATAGCTTGACTTCCCTAGGCGTCCCTTGCAACATCACTTAGTTTCCTAGATCGTCTAAGCACTCTACAATTTTGGCATGACAATCTACTTTGGCTTTATGCTTCCAAAGCCAGTTCATTCCTAGGATTACATAATATGATCCTAAGGGAGCTACATAAAGGTTCACCTCAGTAGAGAAACTAGGAAGTTCAACCTTAGCTTCGAATAAGCATTGTTCCACTATTGCTCTTGTTTGATTTGCATATTCAACATCCCAAGATTTTTCCATGTAACCAACTTTCTTAGATATTTTATTTTCTATTCTAGGTGAAATAAAGTTTTTAGTTGCTCCAGTATCAAGAAGTATAGAAATGGGTAAACCAAATAAAATACTTGGAGTTTCCACTGGAGTAATTTGATACTTTGCTTGTCGATAATCCAAAGCAGCATGGATCTTCTGTTCAAAAGAAGCCTATTGGGGTGGAAGAGTATTTCCATGTGGTCATGTCCCTAAAGATTTATTGGGATAGTAAACAGCATAATGATTTCTACCACAAGGAAAACATCCAGTTGTTGGTCCTTTATTTCTCATGGATCCATTAGATCTATTAGCATTTCTTCTAGTGATGTTGGGGTTATTGTTATTATTATTTCCCCTTCGATCCCTCCTTGATTCATTCGAATTGCCATGATATCCCTTATCTCCTTGCTTCTAAAAATCTTGCACTACATTATTCTTCTTTGGAGTTTGGTTACTTTGACTTCCACTGAACTTCTTACGATTTTTATTCTCTCTATAGATGTAGATGGCCTTGAGCTTCTGCTCCTGCTTCATAGCTTTTTCATAGACTAGGTCCATGGTAGATGGTATATGCACATCCACTTCTCCTCCTATTTGTCCATTAAGCCCCATGATAAATTTCCTAATACGGAAACACTCATCTTTTTGGTAAATAAGAACGCACCTTAATAGACAAGTAAAATTTTCCCAATACTCATTAACTGACATGTCCCCTTGCTTAAGATTTTGGAAATCTGTAAGTTTTTGGTCAAAGAAGATTTGGGGTAACCACCTTTTCAAAAATATATCCACAAACTCATCCCAAGTTAGTTTTAGAGAGCTAATTTTGAATTCCATTTTCTTGTTCATCCACCAATTAGAGGCTTCTCCCACTAACTAATAGGCTCCCCAAATAGCCTTGGAAACTTCCGAGTAGTTCCTTATCTCAAAATATTTTTTCCATTTGTATTAGCCAAGCCTTAGCTTCTTTTCCACTAATACTCCCTTCAAACTTAGGTGGGGTTGTCTTTCTCATGTCCCTAGAAAGTTTGGTTGCCAAATGCTTTCTACTAGATCCTTCAAATTTAGACTGCAAATTCTCATCCTCTTGTTCTTGGGTTCAAGTATGATTATGAGAATTCTCTCCCTCATTTTCATAGATAGGGACTTCTTCATTATTTGGAACCTCTTGTTCCTCTTTGTCTTTCTCCCTTACTTCTTGCTCCAAATTTCCCAACCTTGCATTGGTCTCATGAATAATAGCTAGTATTTGATCCAATTTGGCTTTAGCACTCTCAATATCTTGTCCAACTTCTTAGCTCCCTCCGAGATTAGTCCTTGTTCTCACCATCCTTCATAGGAAAAATGGTTACATCTGAAGGTTTCATCTTTATTAGATTCTATTAACTTCACACAACTTATGGAAAGCATTTAACTGAGAATTTATTCGCACATAAAAAAGAGATTTCTCATAAGTTTGAACACAATCTTTGATAAACATATAACTTTATTTATTCATAAGGATCTTAATATCCTATCCATTTGCATAGATCAACTATTCAAATAGTCGAGGGGAGAGTACCCTTCAGACTCACTCTCAGATACATAACTTGACGGGGTATACCCTTCAAATTTTTGTTCATCTCTCATTTGCTCATATCTATCCCAAAAGGGGTAGTATCCTTCGGATTTATCTTTTGATACATAATTATGAGGAACATATCCCTCAGATTCATTACTTGAGGAAATTACAATCACTAAGAACTCTAGGGTCCCTAAATATTAATGCAAGACTGATGCTACATTCTAAGGGAATATCCCTACAAAGTGACAAAGAATCAGACTTTGTTGGTGAGATTGTAGGTAAGTAGTTGAAGTTAGCTTCCTCCCTCATCTTTCTCTTAACTTGGCTAACTTGAGAAAAAGTGTGACTGATTTTCTTAGTATCACTTAACCAAATGACATTTTCATAGTTGGTTCCCTCTATCGTACAAATAATGGCCTCATTTTCCTTCTTGACTTTCAGATAGCACTCATTCCTAATTATTGAATTTCTTACAGTTAACTTGAGGCACACCATCCTGGCACAAGAATTTCCAAACACTAGATAATGTTGGATGAAAAGTATAGCAAGCACATAGGTTCTGAAGTTAAACCTGGTAGCTCTTATACCACATGTAACATTCCAATTGTTCAATAAAGATAAATTCTCTAAGTTTACCTTTCAAGTGAATAATCTAGGTTCATTTCCCAATGGAATTAAAAATTCTTTCAAAGAGAGATTTAATAAGCATTAATAACACAATAATATTTCCAAACATTGTTCTCTTTCATAACAAAGATATTTTGCATGCTTCCAAAGATAGATTACAAATGAAACATACATAGCTTCTCAAAGCTTCCTTCAGTAATATCAAAAATAGATGTACATTGAAGATTCCCTCAAACCTTAGCTGCCAACTATGGGGGATAAGCATCACTCAAGCGCTTGTTTGCCATCCACGAACTCTTATGTGGTCCCCCACACATCTACCACATATGGCAAGATGGCCCTACCCTTCGACGAAGGAGTTGGTTTGAAAACCTCCTACATTTAGCCTATTTGAACTCAGTGTTGTGCCCTACATGACTAGAACTCGTATACATCCTATCTTGTATGGAAATCATGGAATAGCATGCATAAAGGTACATAGTGAATTTGACAACATAACTAGTGGAAAATTACACTACTATGGCCAATGTTTCATATAAAAAGTCATCCTAGATTACATACACTTCCCGAGTTTGATTTGTCTCAAGATCATTTGTACACTATGCTTAGGTAATCCCTTCATGAGGTAGTATTTAACCACAAGAATAACCTATCCCTCTTGTACATATAAATATATCTACTACATAGATTCCCTCTTATAAACTATTCACAACGTAAGAAATAACTACTCCCAAGAGAAAATATGAACTATATATAGTTCAAAATTCATAAACAAGTTGATCAAACTTCATAGCTATTGAAGCAGCTTCGTATCCTAATATATAATACTAAAGTAAGCAATCACTTCTTAATATGGAGTATGTACAATAAATACTTTATATACACATTGACAAAGAGAGAATAGATTATTTTACTTCAAGTATGAAACACAATCTTTCCCTAAAATAAAATACAATCTTTCCCAAACAACAAAACATAAAAGAATAGACCACATGCCTATAAATTCTTATTTCCCAATTGACAAACTAGTTCACTATTTTTTCCTTCCAGAATCAGCTCTCCAAGCTTCTCTTAATACTCCAGTTCTCTCAAATAGTAACTCACAATAACTCTCTTACTCTAACCTCACAAATACTCTCAACTTATAAAATAAATAGCTCAGATATCAAAATAGTAGTAAGGAGGAATGAATGGAATCCAAATGAGAAGAGAAACTCATCTATTTATACAAAAATATTAGACAAGGATGCCTACAGGTTAGCTAAACAAGTTGACACCTCTCAATAACATAATTCAACTCAGCTCATTCAAAAAGAAGGTGGTAGCGATTTAAATAATTACTAAGCTCATTTAAACACAAATTGACCTCTTATTGAGCCAACAATGGTTTGACTAATTCATATAAGCACATGATTATTAATAGCAAATCGACTTGCAGCTATAAAATTCTATTTGGTTTATGCAAATTCATAACTTAGTGCCACCAAATCAACTCATTCCCTATTAATTTGGTCATTGCTTTTTCTTGTAAGAATAAGTCAAATTATGGTTTCTACGTTTAAAGCATCTGACTTGGTCTACATTTTACTCCCAACACTTTACAAAAGTGTCGACTCAATAAATGCTTGTATATCGACTTAACATGCGTGTGTTTGCACACGGTTGTTCATAAGCTTTGATTCATACTCTATTTCATGCGTTGAGTTCTTAATACATGGCGTGGGTTAAATATACATATATGCGCATGTTTAAACAACACTTTAATACTTACATATATGCACTATACCATATCAACACTATTTACTTGAGCACTTAATAAAGAATATAAACTATAATATATATACATATATATATATATACAAATATATTATATTTTATATTATATATATATTCATTAGCATCGATCACAATAATAAACCATTTTATATTTGAATGCATATTTCATGCTATCATACATAAAACATCATTATATGTATATATGTGTATACACGCATATATCATATGTATATACATTACTCATGCAATCATCCACATATATTTACCATCCTATTGATAGTCATACATACTTTCGACGTATATATCCATATACATATATATGACTATTTGTCCATTGGATACCTCTCATGCCCATGAGCAATCCATCCATGAGCATGCAAAGGTGCATTTATCTTCGTATACTCATGTACGTATTAAGTCATGTACATGTGCTTATCATCGACATGTTTATGTATACACATATATACATTATATGTTTAATTGATTACATCAAGAACATATAAGAAAAGAGCTTTCACCAACCAAGCACTTGATACTAATGTTCAACAAAAACCGCCTAAGCCTTGGCAATTTTATTTTCCTTTGCAGCTGTGCCTTAGTTTTGTATGCTCACTGTCCTCGAAGCTCACCACGTGGCTGCCTCTTGAGTTTTTTGCTTTGACTTCTCTTCGCTTTTCGGCAATCTCCATCTGCATGTCGTGTGGCTCGCGATGGCTGCTTTTCTGAGTCGAGCTCGCCTCATTCTTTTCTTTTGCTCGAAGCTCTCCACGTGGATCTCTCTCACGGCTTTCTACTGGGCGTTCTTGCTGCTTCCTGCCAAGCTTCGTCTGGGTGACAACATGGCATTTTTTTTCCTACGTCGGTTACCTTGAAGATTTCGACGGATCTTTTGTGCTTCCCACTGCCGCATGTCCTCTCCTATTGCTGCATGGTTTTTTGTTTTGTATCATGGCCTCGCTGGCGTGTTGTTGATCGATGGATGATTACTGTGGCGGCTCGAGATAATGTAGGCCAAGGATCGCCGCGCGTGGTCTGCTCTTTCATAATGTGTTTTCAAGTAGTGGGATGGCCAATATATGGGGCCTAGTTTTCTTTTATTAGGTGGTTGATTAAGTTTATAAAAAACTCCCAAGCATTGGGAAGTAAGCCTCGTGTAATAGTTGCTTTTAATTCAAAGACTTCGGATTGTGCCAAATAAATTCGGCCTTTCTGTTTTCAAGCGTTTGTTGGAACTATTGACCTGTGTTGTTATCTTCATTTTGTATGAATGCCTGTTCTTCAGTTTTTGTAACCTCTTATAGCTGGAATGAATACAGATCATGTTTCTACTACTCTTCTGTGTTAATACAAAGCTATGCTTGATTACATTATACAAATTAGAGGGTATTTTTGCATGACAAGTGCTTTTGAGAAAATTATCTTAAATAACAGCAATTTAGTGAGTCGAGCCTTTGCATTATGCACTGTGCTCTGATAAAGTTGTTTAAAGATTTGGTGCATCGCTTGTAGTGTAAATTTTACATTCTCGCAATCTCTCTTACCTTTTACTTCACCCATTAAGCGAAGAGCCGGCTTCGATAAAATTTCGGAGGTTATTTAGCTAACGCATAATGTCCCCCAATAGTTAAATTTCCCATAAGGCTGCTGCTACATGCAAAATATTACGTCAACAGTTCTTTTTTTGGCATGCCCGGTGGGACAGCGAACTAGCACGTTCGCCTAATTTTTAGAAGTGTGTATGAGCCATCGACCTGTAACCAGGTCACAGACTGCAAGAGTCTCTCGTCAGCTTGTACCCCCTTTAGTTTTTGTGCATCTGAGAGGTCGTCGAGGCAGCCCTTCACCTCCTCCTTCTCCTCCTTCTCCGACATCGCCTAATCCACCCGCACCTATGGCTGCTAGAAACTACGTAGCCTGGGACTCTGGCAATCCATTGGTAGCACCTGTGCCTCATGCAGTATGGGCCCCCATCCCGGTTTCCACTCTAAAGGCTATCCCTAAATATTATGGGGATGAATCAAAGACACCAACGTAGCATCTGCAAGATGTAGCGGACGTATGTCTGGTACATGGCGTATCAAACGAAAAAGTAGCCCTCAGATTACTGGCTGCCTCCTTCCGAGGAAAACGCGCTAAACTGGTACAGAATGTTACAAGCTGGTAGTATTGCTACTTGGGACCAGCTCGGGACCCCATTTTATGAGCGCTTTTCAAACACTGGCGACAAATCTTCGTTGTCCCATCAACTAGCAAATATAAAACGAGCCCCTCATGAAGGTCTACCTGATTTCAATGCGAGGTTCCATTCGACCTGGTAGAGAGTGCCTGTAGGCAGACAACCACCTCCGGATTTGGCATTCATGTTCTATTTGAAGTCAATTAACGCTGATATTTCCATGATGTTGCAAGCTTTGGGCGGAGACACTCTTCCTGATGCTTACGCCTTAGCTGTTGCTGCAAAAAATAATTTGATCACTGCAGGAAAGTTGGCACCGAGACCCATCATGCCATTGTTCCCTGAGTGCAACGCTCCAAAAGCCAAAGTTCCTTCTACCAGTGTGTCTACGGCTCCCCCCCAATCTATGTACGTCTATCCTGGAAGTGTTCTAAGCATGGCCCAAACGGTAGCTCCTGTAGTAGCTCCGATGCCGAACCCCATGGCTGCTAAGATGAACGAAATGAGAGAACAAATGCGGGCTATGACTAATAAACTGACTACTTTGAAGCGGCAGTAATACAGCTATCAAAAGCTGGCATACCAAAATTACCAAGGCGAAAAACCTCCGTACCAATCAAACCAGTGGCAAGATAGGTCACGATGGAATACTTCGGCTCAATCAAGTAACCAGATGGTTCCGGTAACCCTACCGATGTAGACTGTTCATCCTAGTTCGAATAAGGAGCTGGTGGCAGGAGAAAACAATTTAGCTGAAGATGCTAACTCATGGTGTTTTCCTTGCAATGACACACACATGCCACAAAACTGTCTACGGGGAAATTTGCAACAACAAATCACAGATCAACGTAGCCAAGGCTGCACATCCATTTCTGGCAACTCACCATATGCTTTTCAACAAATGGACAATGCGGTCCTTGCCGCACAAATGCAGGGGATGTCTATCCAACAAGAGTCGGAGATTGTCCCGGACCAGGCTCTCTTTTCGTGGATGGAAGGAGAAGAGTCAACGTTTCTGAATGACATCCTTATTGATAAAGTACCCCAAGTGCAATATGATTATAATACGCGTTATAAGCGTAGATTTACCAGAGAGTTTACAACATTACCTACCAAGGTTACGTCACAACCAATGCCCAGCCTAGCAGTAGGCCTATTGCCAACCCCACCACAGTCAGAGACGGTTGTTCTTAGCCCTCTGAATCCGCTTCCTCCCAAGACAAAGGCTCCGTCGATCACTTCTACTGTTACCAAACTGTCGGATATACCGACTGTGAAACTTGTAACGGCCGCCAGACCTAAAGAGCAGGTAATTGCAACTCACCAGCCGAAAGTGCAATTCAACGTGGTGGAACAACTGAAAAAGTCATCAGCCAATGCTTCTCTGTGGGACGTCCTGGCCATTCCGAAGCAGAAGGTATTGCTACAAAAGGCGCTATCATTTGAAGAAGATTCTAAGGTTTCTACTCTACCCAATAGAGAGGATGCATCCAGGTCCGACCTAGATAAAGTGCTAACTATTCAACCAGAGGAGAAGCTCGAGTCCGGAAGGGAAAGTAAGCCTAAACCTAGACCTTTCTTTCTAACACTGATTATTGGTGACAAGTTGCTGCATAACTGTATGATTGACTCTGGTGCTAGCACCACTGTCATGCCAAAGCAAGTAGTTGATGCTTTGGATCTCAAATATGAGCCTCTAAATAAAGGAGTCATGTAGCTTGATGGAAATAAGGTGGATACTGTTGGAATAATTAAAGGATTACCTATGACTTTGTTTGCCTGCCCTAGTATCACTGTAAATCAGGATACCATACTCATCGATATCCCTCCCTTGTTTGGAATTTGTTTGTCCTGAGAGTTCACTACAAATGTAGGAGGATATCTGGCTTTAGACTGGTCCCACTTGATTCTAAGGACCAAGATTGGGGCTAAGATGAAACTGCTATCGGAGACTTTACATCCTGAGCATGTTGCTGACGAGGCTTTGCTAAATTTTGAAGAAGCATCACACACTTCAATCTCTCAAGAGGAAAGGTATAATGTCGAATTTCTTGAAGAAGAGGAGGCTACTAGCTCTCAGACAATGGATGAAAAAAAATTGTTGAAAGAATTTATTGATACAGATCCTTTCGGGAATTACCATTCAACTGGCCTCAAAACCTATGTTATTCATGAAGAAGGGCAGATCATGCCTAAAGTTACTAAAGAACCCGAGGGTGAAGAATCTCTGGAAATATGGACGTTATATTTTGATCGAGCTAGATGTAAAGTAGGAGCTGGAGCTGGGATTTGTTTGGTATCTTCGTCTAACAAAAAGACGTTGAGGTCTTACCGTTTCCAGTTTGCCTGTTCAAACAATGAAGCTGAATATGAAGGTCTCATCCATGGTTTAAGTTTTGCGGAGCAAATGGGTGCAAAGCAAATAAGTGTCTTTGGAGATTCTGAGCCGGTGGTTAACCAAATCTGTAGAACTTTAGCCACAAAGAATATCCACATGCAATCTTATCGACATAGGGTTTAGGATCTGATCGACAACTTTGAAGCATTCAATATTCAGGCTATTCTGAGGGAAATGAACTCCGAAGCTAATAGGATGGAAACTATTGGGGTTCAATTTGAACCCGCCATCGAGTTATTTAAAAATAAACATGCAATGAAAATAATTATAAGACTCGGCGTCCCAGATAACAATCAAGATTGGCAGGTATTTGATAGTGATGCTCATATTGCATCATTCCTCCAGTCATCTAGAGAATTTGCCGATCAGTTGCAACCGAAGATCGCTGAAGCTTACATAGATCAAATCATCCAGTTGAAATCCAACAAGCTCCCGAGGGGGCTAGTCACTCTGGAAAGCCTGTTCGATTCCAATGATGCAACAAGAGATAAAAGGAAACTCGTGGCGGACAAAGGCGATTATACCGATTTGCATATCGGAGAAGATAGGAAGCTCAAGGCTGGGAAAGAAGTGTCGCAAAAGAATAAAGACAGACTAAAACACTTTTGTGAAGAATACCCAGGAGTGGTAGCTTGGTCATATGATAATCTTAAAGGGTATGATCTTGGGATCATTGAGCATGCAATTGAACTGACAGAAGGAGTAAAACCAGTTCGCCAAAAACAGAGACCTATGAACCCAAAAATAGAATCTCTAATGTCACAGGAGCTAAACAAGTTGATTACATCCTGGATAGTGTTTCCGATCAAACATAGCACTTGGGTGTCAAACCTAGTGCCAGTCCGGAAGAAAAATGGAGATATACGCCTATGCATAGACTTTCGAGATTTAAATAGAGCGTCCTTAAAGGATCATTACCCCCTACCTTCAATGGAGGTAATTATTCAGACTATAGTCGGTTCCGAAATATTTTCAATGTTGGATGGTTTTTCAGGCTATAACCAGATTCGGGTAAAAGAAGAAGACCAATATAAAACAACGTTCACCACGAAGTGGGGAACGTATGCTTATGCTAAAATGTCTTTCGGGCTCTCAAACGCCGGAGCCACGTTTCAGCGAGCTATGGACATTGCTTTTAAAGATTTGATCCACAAAATTATACTCATCTATCTGGATGACTTAACAGTATTCTCAAAATCTGTTGATGATCATTTTGATCACCTGGAGCTCGTTTTCCAGAAATGCCAGGAGTTCGGGATCTCCCTGAATATGAAGAAGTGCGTGTTTGGAGTTCCCCAAGGGAAACTATTGGGATATGTCATCTCTAAGGAGGGCATTGTTATTGATCCAGAAAGAGTCGATGCAATCCAGGAACTTTCGTTGCCTGTCAACAAAAAAGGTGTGTAGTCTTTTCTGGGAAAGGTTAATTTTATTAGCTGATTTACTATAGATTTCGTAGGCATTGTTCGTCCAATTACTTTAATGCTTAAGAAGGACCAGTTTTTCAAATGGACGACGGAAGCTAGCAAGCTTTCGAACTTGTAAAAGAGGCTATTTCTTTCGCCCCTGTGTTGGTTAACCTAGACCTGTCAAAAGATTTTATTATGTATGTTTTTGGTGGTGGAAACAGTATTGTCACAGTGCTTATGCAGAAGGACGATGAAGATACAAGGGAGTCCCCTGTTGCTTTCTACTCACGAACTTTGAAGGACTATGAAGTAAAGTATAACTTTGTAGAGAAGCAGACCTTCGCCATTGTTAAAGGGCTTAAGAAATTTCGGCATTTGATATCATATAATAAGGTGATTGTTTACGTTCCGCATCCTAGTGTGCGAGAATATATCATGGAAGAAAAAATCACTGAGAAAAGAGCTAATTGGATTACCAATATCCTAGAATACGACATTGAGGTCAGACCTGTCAAGACCGTCAAAGGAAAAGGACTGTGTGAGTATATCACCAAAAATAGTGCAACAACGATAGAGTTTGAAGCTCCAGAACTTGTGTTAATAAACGAAGAGAATTCCCAGAGCAACTGGCTTGATGACAGGATAAATTTTATGCAGACAGGAAGGTATCCGATGGATCTCCCATCTTTTAAAAGGTGCTTCTATCGCCTACAGAATAGCAATTATGTCTTTTTAGAAGGTGTCATGTTTAAAAAAGAAATTCACGACATCCTGCTGAGATGTGTCAATGAGGAGCAGGCTCGAAAAATATTAGATCAATATCATAACAGCCCTGTCAAAGGACATCTTTCTGCAAGAACCACGGCGATTAAGATTATGTGTGCCGGTTATTTTTGGCCTACACTTTTTAATGATGTTTTTTCATTGATTAAGTCTTGCAAGGAATGTCAGTTCTATGTTGGAAAGAGACAAAATGTTGCTATGCCTTTAAGGCCTATAGTGGTAGAAGAACCTTTTGCTCAATGGGGTTTAGATTTCATTGGGATGATCAACCCTGTCTCTTCAGCTGGGCATAAATGGATATTAATAGCAACTTACTATTTCACCAGGTGGGCAGAGGCAGTGCCACTGAAAAATGCTACAGAGATGGAGATTATTAATTTTCTCGCAGAACTGGTGGCCAGATTTGGCCTGCGTAAAACAATCATCTCCGATAATGCTAAGGCTTTTATCGGCTCAAAGATGAGCCCTTTCGCTCTAAAGTATGGAGTGTTCCTAAAGACTTCCTCTAACTACTATCCCTAGGGAAATGGTCTAGCGGAGTCTACTAACAAAAACCTCCTCAGGTTGATCAAAAGGATCGGCTCAGAACACCAAAAAGAGTGGCATAGGAACCTCCGGATAGCGCTGTGGGCAAACCGAATCACGCCCAAGCAAATATTGAAGACATCTCCTTACGAGATGGTGTATGGAAAAGAAGCATTGCTGCTTATTGCCACGGAGATCCCTGCCTTACAATTGCTCAAGTCTCTAGAAATTGAACAGAACGGAGCAATGTAGGTGCGATTTTCCGAGTTACTCGAGGTGCAAGAAAAAAAAGAGCATGCTCTGGAAGCAATGAATAGCCGCCAGTAGGTGGTAAAGAAATGGTTTGACAAAAGGGCTTCAGACCAGGGACTGCAACGCGGAGATTTGGTTCTCAAATTCAATGAGCGCGGAGCAAAGCCTGGGCAGCATAGCAAATTCGACAATCTCTGGGAAGGGCCATTCAAGATCTACCAGTGTAAACAGTTTAACTTTTTTGAGTTAGAAGATATGGAAGACAATGCCCTGAGTATTCCAGTCAATGGAATACATCTTAAAAAGTTCTATTAATTCTGCATATGTGTTAATTTTGTACATTTGTATATATATAATTACTCTTCGTTGTTTTAAGTTTTGGGTCTTCTCGGCACAGAATTGAAATAAATGCAGCAATGGTGTAAGCAATTGAAAGAAAGTTATAAATGGACTAGGTGTTAACAAAAAGGGGCATATTGGATTATATTCATTAGAGTCGAAAATTTACAATATATTGGGGCCGGAAGGCCTTATGTTAACATTTACATATGCCCATTGAGGCACGGGGCTTATAGGCAGAAGAAGCAAAATTTGTAACCATCTTTGTCTTCAGGATATTAGTGAGAAGGACCGGTGATCATAGCAGCAGGCAGCTCAGGCTCTGGAAATACCATTCTCTCGAAGTCTTCGTACCACTGAAAACTGGAGAATGGCTCAAGATAGTGTATGCGCATCAGGAAGGAGCAACCTACGCGGGCTCTGGCGCGATGCTCTTCATGGGTTTCTAGCTCAAAGCTGAACAGAAAAGGTTTGGTTGGAACGATGCCTCCATGTAGCTGCTGCAGGCGAATGTTTCGAACTGAGGGAATCCCACGACCCAATTGGGTTGTGCGCATAATCTGCTCTAGACCTTTGAGGTAGCGCGTAGGGAAGACCAGCTTCATCAGTTTTATAATCTTACGCTTGGAGACCCTAATGTCCAGCAGCGAGGCGATGAAGTGGGAGCAGATGCTGATGTTCACTCGATGTTGCTCTTTATAATGCATGCAGTCCTTCCCAAGGATTCATTTGATGGCTTTCACGTATAACAGGTTTTTCGCACCTGTCATGCACTTTATGTGCCTACAGGTAATCTTGCCAAGAAAGGCAGCCTGGGTCTTTCTGCAGGTGAGCGTCACTGGTGTTTCCATGACTTCTATTTTTCTAGCTAAAAGATTAAAAATACTATCCGGCAAGAAGTTGCTAAACTGAAAGGTTAGTCGATGTTGTGATTCGCAATATTGCATAAGGGGTTGATTTATAGACTGACTAAGTTTTGCTTGCCGAAGAAATCATGATTAACAATTGTACCAAGTGGGTTGCTTCGCCTTGGTTTTCGGTGTCGCAGCGTGCGAGGTGACGACGAGGTGCATGATCAGCTTGCAACTTGCTCTGCTAAGCTGCCACATCGTTCGCAGATTGGCCAGTTGTCAGTAATACGAAGCGCTGCTGTCACATCCGAATCAGATGAAATTATTGAGAGAAGCTATGTTGGGCAATGTGCCCTGTATGAGCATTAATGTCAATCAATATAGATAGCCTGTAAGGAAATGCTCGCAGGGTTGCTTGGGTTTGTTTTTCAAGACAGGAATCCACTTCTGTCACACACGAAAGATTATCAATTAATGTCAAGGCAGTTTGGCTGGTTGGCGATCTTTTCGCATGAACAAGCTAATAATGCATAATAGCAACTTGGTGTAAATGGCTGACACGTACCTTTTTCGGCTGCCATTCTCGAGAAAGCGGAAAATGCAAGTTATGGCATGCAGGAAAACATATTTATTGCAGAAGTTACCAAAGAATTAAGCAATTAAATCATTCGCAAGAAGAAAAAGGTTTTTTTAGAGAAGCTAAGTCATTTGCCAAAGGTTTGCACAGAGACCCTTGTGAAGACAAAAATGGTCGAAATTGCAGAAAACTCTACACAGACTTCGGCTCAAGTAAGTCTGAGCGAGCAAATGAGGAATGCATCCTCCGTGCAACTCTATGATGGTGAGTCTTATGCTACTCCATGCATACCTACAAAGCCTAGCTGGCCTTTCACTCACCTAGTGAACCAAAAGTTATTGAGCGCGGTTCCTCACAGAGACCAGGCAGTGGTTTTGGAGGATTGAGACAATATCTTTGACCCTGAGTTGTCTAGTAATCCTAAGAGCCTTCAGGAAGCTGCATGCGAAAGAATGAAGCATACAATGGACCAATTTCCCAAACGACTATGGTACTGCGGGCTTGCACAGTACATGGTCCCCTTGGTGCACCCTTGCCCAAAGATCGTAGCAGCATGTGCGACACTGTTCGACCCAAACACAAGGGTTATCAGCGGCAAGGATTTCTGGGTAGTCATTAGCCCTGTGGCTATTTAAGATATGTTGTGCGTCTCGTTTCCATTGGGTAAGGAAGTTGATGATTTTGACATGGAGAGAATGCAGCAAAAGTGGGGAGAGCTCCAATCAGGGCCACAGTTTTATCGCTCCGAGTTTCAACATTTGAGCAGTTCGGCCCCACCCAAATTCCCTTTCGGTTTAAAAGCTCTGAGAGGTGTGGCACAATCTGTTGTTTCTATGCTGGCGATGGTGTGTGGGTTGGACTCAGACAAAGAGGTTCATCAGTTTCAAATGTCCCTCTGCTTTATGCTAAAGAAGAATCACGGGAACCCGCTTTTTGATTTTGCAAAGGTTATTAGCGATGGCATTTGGTTGCAGCTAAAGGAATTTGGGGTCGGCTCCAGGTTCAGGTATTCGTCTTTCCTGGCCTACTTAATTTTGCACCAAAATCTGGATTAATTTTCAACGTCTATACTCATGTTTGTTTTTGATGAGAGTGGCTCAAGGAAGCCAGTTTCGACATGGACCCCCATCATGTCAAAAACCTTCAATTATTATGCGTTCTTGGATGCGTTCATAGCTCCGGCTATAAGGGCTTTGGGTAAGGCTGGTATAAATATGACCGAACACATATCACCCCACTAAAAGTCCCAGCTTGAGAAGTTAACTCCACCCTGTAACTGGTTCTTTGGCACGAATTTCACCATGCTCCGCATGTCAGGTTTCGTCCGAGAACCTTTCTGGCTTCCTCATTTCCTCTTCGACAAAGTGTTGGCCCTGGAGGCAATGAGACAGCTATGTACCCTTGATGATGATTATTGGGGAGAAAAACACTTAACCTCCTATTTGTTGTTGCCAATCATGTTTGGTTCGATGTCGCTGGTTAAGAAGAGGACCCCGCAGATCGATAGCTTAGTGATTCTACTTTCAAAGTTGGGTCACCTCAGGCTGGTACTAATAGATGATCCCTAGAATTACAACCCTGAAAATAATTTGTTGGAAATCGGCATCAAAATCTCGCATTCACCTCAGCCATTTTGGGACCTCCGGAGGGATCCTAAAGAGGGAAACATAAGTAGATATGTAGGCCTCAAATATTTGCCTACAGTGGATGGTCAACCATCCTGGCTGAATTTTTATCACATTGTGGGGAGGGTCAACCCAAAGCTCGTGATCAACCCCCCTTTGGTCACCCAATTAAACAAGTTCAATTGGGCACTCGAGAAGATGCAAGCTTTCTGGATATACCAGCAGGAGATTCTAGTAGTTGGCAAGTTATACAACGAAGTCGCCCTCGCTGAGAAGTTTGATGACATTTGGGAAAATGAACATCTGGATGTTGAGAATTTTCTGAACCGTTCAACATCCGTGCAACAATATAGAAGAGAGGAGGCTACTACGGAATCTGGGGAAGAAGTAACTTAGAATTTCCCCATCGTCCCCGAGAATCTAGTACTTGAAAAGAATACTGGTAAACAACCTGTGTAGGAGGAAGAGTCGTGCGCACTAGCATTCATGCCTATCACCTCCTCTAAATCAAAACGGAAGCCAAGGACCACCAGTGGTAAGAAACGGGTCATTCTCGACCTCGATGGTTTCCCGGAGGAGAAGCGACAACATACCGAAAAGGCCGGCATGGAGGAAGAGCAGCCAGCGAAGGAAGCAGTTGAGGCATCTGCGGCTCCATCGAAACATCAAGTAAACTTTTCTCCCTCTTCTCTCTCCTTTATGTCTTTGGTCTCACCAAAGTCTGCCCCTGCTGTCTCATCCGCGCCAGTCATCTCCGCTTCTGGTTTTGTCGGTCATTCCGGTCTTACTCCTCCCGTTTTCCCTCCTGTGTCCTCCGCTTTTCATACTTTACCCGAAGTGTAATTTGGTGTCAGCACCGGGCTCGTAGGCCAACAATTTTTATCCCCAAGGCCCAGCCCTGTGGTTGGTGCGTCTCCAATTTTTCCTTACACCGTCACTTCATTTTCATCCCCTCTGAGTGGCCAATTCATTTCGCCATTCTCCCTGACTATTATAATGTGACCCAGCAAGACCTCTAATGCATCAGCTACACTATCTTTCTCGTTGGTTGTCCCTCAGGAGTATCTTTTTGCTGGTAGACTGGGTATCCCGGCCCAGGAATATTTCTCGCAGGTTGATGCAAATAGAAGCGCCAACCGAATCGACAAAAGAAGAGCAAAGGACGCAACTAGGCAGGCGGAGCCCCACTTGCAAACCGTTTTCAATGAAATCCAAAATTCCTTGATATTTGTGAAGATCACTCCTAATGTGATCAAGACGATAGGCGAGATGCAGCTCGGTGACTACTCTGTGAATGTTGTCGGGTTAGATTTGCAACAGGCTCACCCACGAGATAAAGTTGAGCTAATGGAGGAGACCCAAAAAATAGTGACTATTGATTTCCTCAGGCTCAGCCGGCAAGAGAAGAAAAAGGATGATAAAATCGCGGAGTTGAAAAATAAGGTCAACATCTGGGTAAATAATTTTAAAGCCTAGGAGAACGAAATAAGTCGGCTGGAGAAGGAAAGGAGTTCTTTCGAAAGTAAAATCGGGGAGTTGAAGAATTTGAGCAAAGAGATCATTCCGACTCTCTAGAAGGAGGTTGAGCTACTCCAAGCAAATGAAGAACTGTTCCGAGCAAGTGAGGAGAGACTCCAAGCAAAGGAAAAGGAGCTCCGTGCTGAGTCTGACCTGCTAATTGAAGGAATGAAAGAACTCCGACATAATACAACTGTCAAAATTACTGAAGTGAACGCCAGCTTGGAGTTGGAAGTGCAAAGGAATAAGCAGGCCGAATTGGCCCTGGCAGAAAAGGAAAAGGAGGTTCTTGTCCTGAAGGATCAAGTGTCTGCATTAAACAAAAGTTTGGCAGAGGTAGTGGCAGGTTTAAGCAGCAAAGAGGCAGAATTGGCTGCCCTAAGAACCCAACCCCTTGCACCTCAGATGAGCTCCTCGGAAATTGCCAAAGGGCTACAAGCATCATACTGGGACAAGGTGAAGGCTTTGTGCCTTACCCTGCAGCCCACTTTAAAGTTTATGGCACAAGTGGCTAGCCTCTGTGGAACGGTGAGTGAATCGATACAACAGGTTCATGAGTCAACTTTTGACAAGGTTTTCAAGGCTAGAATATTATTGGGTAAGTTGTATACCGCTTCAGATGAAGCATTGAGTAGCGTGGGCATCAATGACTGAACAACAACAGCTTTGGGCGCAAGTAGTCTCATCTCCATGCACGAGGTCGTTCAACAAGTAGCAGATTGCAGAGCTCAATTAAACCAAGTCACCAGCGACATGCGGGCAAAGTTTTCCCGTTTGACTCAGAGAGGCCTCCCTTCGCCTTTCATTGTGGACCAGATAGTAGCATGAGTGGAGCATATTGTTGAAATAATCGAAGAGAAGAAGCAGGACCTTTCTGTCTTCCAAACATTTGATCAATCTCCGACTACTGAGGAGATCGAGGCAATCGTGCATCAACTAGCACAGTTTTTTTTCCAATTGGAATTGGAAACAAAAGTATCAGGCAGATTGTCTTTCAAAGCAATCATCGATCTCAGACTCGCTCACGAGCATCTGTGAACTCTCTCTACACCAACAGACGAGGTATGGACCAATCTGCAGGCCGCCCTCTCGAGGTTGTGAGCATTGTGTTATTGAGCCAAAGGTTTCTGGGGTTCTCCTTTCCGCTAGCGAAAAACCCCTATGAGTCGCCAAACTGTTCAACAAAAACTGTCTAAGCCTTGGCAGTTTTCTTTTCCTTTGCGGCTGCGCCTTAGTTTTGTATGCTCACCGTCCTCGAAGCTCGCCACGTGGCTGCCTCTCGAGGTTTTTTGCTTTGACTTCGCTTCGCTTTTCGGCAATCTCCGTCTGCATGCCGTGTGGCTCGCGCTGGATGCTTTTCTGAGTCAAGCCTGCCTCATTCTTTTCTTTTGCTCGAAGCTCTCCACGTGGATCTCTCTTGCGGTTTTCTGCTGGGCGTTCTTGCTAGTTCCTGCCGAGCTCTGTCTGGGTGACACATGGTGTTTATGTTCCTGCGCCAGTTACCTTGGAGATGCCGACGGATCTTTTGTGCTTCCCGTTGCTGCGTGTCCTCTCTTGTTGCTGCATGGTTTTCTGTTTCGTATCATGGCCTCACTGGCGTGTTGCTGATCAATGGATGTTTACTGTAGCGGCTTGAGATAATCTAGGTCGAGGATCGCCGCGCGTGGTCTGCTCTTTCATAATGCATTTTCAGGCGATGGGATGGCCAATATATGGGGCCTGGTTTTCTTTTATTAGGTGGTTGATTAAGTTTATAAAAAACTCTCAAGCATTGGGAAGTAAGCCTCGTGTAATAGTTGCTTTTAATTCAAAGACTTCGGACTGTGCCAAATAAATTCGGCCTTTCTGTTTTCAAGCGTTTGTTGGAACTATTGACCTGTGTTGTTATCTTCATTTTGTATGAATGCCTGTTCTTCAGTTTTTGTAACCTCTTATAGCTAGAATGAATACAGATCACGTTTCTACTACTCTTCTGTGTTAATACAAAGTTATGCTTGATTACATTATACAAATTAGAGGGTATTTTTGCATGACAAGTGCTTTTGAAAAAATTATCTTAAATAACAGCAATTTAGTGAGTCAAGCCTTTACATTATGCACTGTGCTCTGATAAAGTTGTCTAAAGATTTCGCGCATTGCATGTAGTGTAAATTTTATATTCTCGCAATCTCCCTTACCTTTTACTTCACCCATTAAGCGAAGAACCGGCTTCGATAAAATCCTGGAGGTTATTTAGCTAATGCATAATGTCCCCCAATAGTTAAATTTCCCATAAGGCTACTACTACATGCAAAATATTGCATCAACAACTAATTCAAACATTCTATAGTGAGATCACATCCTATCTAACACATGAACAAACAATGTTATGGATTGACTTACTAATATCCAAAACGACGACTAAACTTAACCATTCTATATGTGAGTGTGTGTGAGTTCAGTTTAGGCTTTGTTAAGGGTTTGAAGACCAAATCCCTCTCCTGAGTGATACTTCCCCTCATTTCGGAGGCTTGATCGTTGCATCTACATCCAACTCAACAAATCCACAATAGTAGTTAGATGTTCACAATATCATCTTTTACATTATATAAATCATCATTTGGAATATCAAATTCAATTAACACCCTTTCCATATATTTATTTCAATATAACATTAATCAAGCTAACATTCATTCATTTCCTTATAAATGATGCAATCAAACAAAGTACATGCACATGTTTTCTAATCAAAATTGCAAACACATTCATATATTCAATATTTAAACCATTCATAGTAATAGTAAATAGGTAAACGCACAATAGGGTGTAACACATTGGTTAGCTTTTAGAGTTCTTTGTGTTGGGATTTGCATGGAGAAGACAAATATTTCTCTTAAGTAAACATTGTATTATTGGACTCTTATTGTTTATAAGCAAAGAATATTTTTTCTAAGCCATAGACACCTCACTCCCATCCATGATCAGAGAATTCTTTAAATATATGGAACCACACCCATCTTAGGTATGACCATTGTAGCTACACAAACTAGGAATGGCAATTTATGGTGGTGGCTTAGAGAGCCTCCCTAGTGGTTGAGGTTCAAACTTGGACATCTAATAAATGGATTTTGTAATATCTCAACTAAACATTTAATACAAATAAAATAATGTTTCGGGTAAATATAATGCAAATTTGAAATTTTGAACCAAAACTTATAAAACCCTAAGTTTCCCCTCACTTTTATGATTTAATGTGAATTTTATGATATAAATACTTCACCTAAATATAATAGGAACTCAAAAATTTATCTTCACATTTACACATTAATGTTGAATACCCAGTTTTTTTTTCCTTCATATGCTATATATTAATAACCCAAATTTACACATCAACATTCAAGAACATTTTAAACCCTCTATGACAAAATTATATTTTAAATACTTAAACCAAATGTAGAAAAAATCTTGATTCCTCATTATCTAAAAAGAATTCATAATCCAATGTCTAATTGGGCACATAACATAAGGAAACTACATAACCTTTACTTATATTAAACAAGACAAAAATACAATACTAAAATATTGCTACAATAGCACTATATCATGTAAATATAATGTGGAACTCTATATTAGAGCCGAAAGTACAATATAATACACTATAATAATAGTAGAGAGAACATCAAAATTACACCACTTAGATTAAAAAAAATATGGCTCATACAAACAAAATATGTTGCAATAATAATTGTAGCAGTTATAAGTAACAACAACAATAGATTAAAAACACCACACTTAACCCACAACAACCATTACAATTGATTGAAGCTAAGATTCCACAATTATGAAGCTCACATGCAACCTCCAAGTGATATTGCTCTTTTGGACTAAAGGGGTTTTGTCCTTTATCTTGCAAAACCAAAAGGATTTTCATCCTTAGATTTGGCCTTTTGAACACAAGTGCTCAAAATGTTTTAAGCTAAGGTGTTTTTCTATAAAATGATGTGTAACCCTAGAATAATAAAAATCCAATAATATATCTCCTTTAATGCATTCAACCAACCTAGGGAATAGACCCATTGTCATTTTTCCTTGACATCATTAACATTAATAGAATCCTTCATTTTGAGCATGTAGGGTAGAGAATAGCCTAAAAAACCTTTCAAATGTAAACCAACTTTAACTAATGCATTAATGAGATATGGTTGTTATCATCCTTCAAGCTACAAGTACATGTAAATCTTCACCCTTCATTTTGAACAATTTTTTTTGGTGGGATAATCCCTTCTAAGGAATTTTTGGCATCCCATATGTCCATTAATAGTGCTCTCAATCATGCAAGTGACAGGTAAGAGTGACAAAGCAAAAAGGTGGGAGCATTAGAGTGCAGGGGTCAAAGGTAGCTCATGACTCTTATTGTTTGTCAAGGATTTGAGTTTAGGAATAAGGTATGTTGATAGGGACAAGTCTAAAACTCTAAAAAAGTAAGGGAGAAGAGCTGGGTTTGAGAGAGATGTATGTAAGTGAGATGAGATATGACAACCTAAAAAGAGCAAGTGAAAGTGGACGTTAGAGGAAAGGTATGCTAGGACAAAGAAGTTTAAATGTCTAGAGAGGACCAAGGAAAGTTCAAAATTGGATGGAAAGACATGCTAGGACAAGTGTAACATGCCCAATGTTCTACTAAAATAACTTCCTAAGTTTTAACCCATAAGTGAATAAACCATGATGCCATAACATAGCAATAAATTTATCTTTTCCAAAATATAAATTACATGCACATATGAAATAAACACTATTCCAAACTTCCATTGCATTTCATTGTAATTTCACAAATCTTTCCATTTCATTTATTTCATATTGAATAAACTCAAGCACAACATTCATGTTTACATCCTTCCATATAAATGATTACAAAGTACATACATAGCTCTTCTGAGCTTCTAGCACTAGAAACACATATGGCCTGAGTAGTCCCCCTCCAAATCTTGGTTGCCAACTGATGATGAGAAGCATCACTCAAGCACTTTTCTACCAACCACGGACTTACTATGGCCCCCCACACATTGACCTATCAGGTAATATGGCCCTACCCTTCAATGAAGAGATTGGTTGGATAACCCCATAATACTAGCCTTTTCTAAGCTTGGTGTTGTGTCCTACAAAATAGAACTTTACCATATAGTATCTTCAACCTACATGTATGACAATCCTGGACTAGAATGCCTAACTAGATCACAATGAATTGGCAGTGTAAACAATGGCAACCTACACTACTTTGGCCAAATAATTCAACACATTTATTTCGAGTGAGATTCAATCCCACAAAGAAATCTCTCTAGAAACCTCACTAATCTCACACTAAAAATCTCTCAATCTCATAGCTCAATATTGCAACAAAGTAACACTCAAAAAATAAAAAATTAGAAAGCAAGAATGCATCCCAAATGAAGTGAAAGGCACCTCTATTTATACTAAAATATCAACAACTAAAGGTTGGAAATAGGGTAACAAAGTTGACACTTCTCAACTCAAAAAGTTTGACTCAGCAAAAACAATAAAAGGTGGCAACTTGAAACAATGTACAGACATACTCATCCAAGAGAATGAGTCACCCCATTCAACTAGATAGAAAGAACGATAAGTAGAAATGAAAGGTGATGGTCTCCTACAGATCGACTTATTTAGCCAGCTCCCTAATTGACCAATTCATCTATTTCTTTTTGCTTCACATTTGTAATTTGTATTGCAGGTTAAGACTTCTACTTGGTTCGTGCTTTCCTTAGTTTGGTGCCACCAAAACACCATGTTTCGTATTCCTTTGGTCTTCTCTAAGCTCCAAGACTAAGTCAAAGTTTAATTCATGTGTTTCAAATTAGCATTACTTCCAACGTTGACTTTGTCAACATATACTTCCACGTATTGCTTTGGATTTTATTTCCTGGGCATAATATAGCGCTACACTCTTAATGAACAACATGTTATTTAACATCTGCCTATAGTCTTATGCACTTTACTTTTAATATGTATGAAATTTGTTCCATGCATTCCATGTTATTTATTATATAAACAACGCTATTATCATCTGTAATATATAAACAACACTATCAACATTTATATATATATATATGGTATATATAATATACATATATATATATGGTATATATAATATACATATATATATATATATATATATATTAATAACATTATATAAATATATCAACTTACACGATTATAGTATGCATCTTTCGATATTCGAATGCATATACATATATTCATTCATTCCATAAAATAATAATGCACATGTGTAAATATATATACATATATACATATGTATATTTATATATGTATCAATACACTCATATGGACGTTTCTATTATGTTGATACATACGCGTATATGTATACATATATATACACATATATATATCATATATTTATTTATCATTGCCTTCACAAATACAATTTCAACATCGATTGCCATATATACATGAAGTATATATATATATCTACTTGTTCGTTCGACATTCCCATGCATATGGGTAACCTGTCCATAAGCATGTGTAGATACATTTATCTACATATACTCATGTACACATATTTACTCATGTGCACAAGTTCATTGTAGACATGTACATGCATATGTGTATATATACATTTAATGTATATATCGCATTGATCAAATGTAAACACATTAAAAAGAACACACAATTGATAGAAACTCAAACACTTAGACTAATTCAGGAATGCTCATAGACAAATCCTTAACCTCTCCTAGTTCATCCTCAAACAAGACTTAGGTAGCTTACCATTTCCAGGCTATTGACTTGACTTGAGTACACTTAGAAGTGAGTGTGTGAAAGCTCAGTTAGACTCATTTAGGGGTTACCTGACCAATTCTCTTCTCCAGAGTGATATTTCACTCTCTTCTAGAGGATTGAATTTGTCCCTACATCCAACTTAGTACAAAAAAAATGTAGTTAGTTGAATCAATTACAATATTTTGCATCATATATTTCATAGACAAAATCATTACATAACTTCATTTGAATCAAACATTCATTTATTGTATTTCTGAAATACATAAAGCATAAACACACACATTTAAGGCATTTTCACATAGCTAGGTAAAAATAAATAAGTAATAGCACAATGGGGTGTAACATATCCCCCCTTGTGAATCATCGTCCCCAAAATAAATAAGTAATAGCACAATGGGGTGTAACATATCCCCCCTCGTGAATCATCGTCCCCTGATGATCTCAAGTATCTAACTCAAATAATAAAGCATAAACAAAACAAAATATAGTTTTCAAGAACTCTTAAAATCATGTAAAACATAAGGAAACTTTTTCTTGGTCTCAACATAGTCTTCCCAGGTGACTGAATCTTCTGCATATTGATCCCATTGGACTTTGCATTGCAAAACCTCTCTATTTTGCAAGCAAATCTTACGTATTTCGAGCACTCTAAGAGGATCGATTGTTACCACCCTTGGGTCCTAAACCTGTAAAGCATTCCAATCAATGACATGATTATCACCTGGTGTATACTTCTTAAGGTAAGAGACATGTAAGACATCGTGCATCCAAGCAAGAGCTGGTGGGAAGGCAATTTGATACACAACAAGGTTAATCTCTTCAAGAACCTCAAAATTACCTACGTAGCATGGAGCTAATTTGGATGATTTTCCAAATTTAATAGAACTTTTATGAGGCTTAATCCTTAACAAAACCTTTTCTCCTATTGAGAAAATTTTGGGTACCTACTTGGAATCTGTATAACTTTTTTGTCTATCATTAGCTTCTGTCAATCGTTGCTTAATAATTCCAACTTGCTCCTCCATTTTTGACATCGTTGATCCTAGGCTTACCCTATCTTCAAGCTTATCCCAACTTATAAGAGTTTGAAAATTTTAACCATACAATGCTTTGAATGGAGCCATCTTAATTGCATAATGATAAGAATTGTTGTATGCAAACTCCACCAATGGTAGGTAATCTTCCCACTTGTATTGTTGATCCATGCAATACATCCTTAGTAAATCTTCAAGTACCCGGTTAACTCTTTCATTTTGACCATCTGTCTCTAGATGATATGTTGAACTAATATTCAACTAGGTACCAAGTGAAGAAAATAAGGTTTTCCAAAACCTAGAAATCACTTGGGCATCCCTATTTGTTATGATCTTCTCAAGAATCCCATGCAATCTAAACACTTCTTGAATAAACTTTTGTGCTATGACAGGAGCTCCATCAGTTAAATTCCCAAGAATAAAATGTGTTACCTTGGTAAGCTTGTCCACTACCACAAGAATGGCATTATGCTTATTCCTATACATAGGTAGGCATTGCACAAAGTCCATACTTATGACTTGCCACTTATTCTTAGGAACATCATGAGGATACAAAAGTCCTACAAGGTGATAATTTTCTACCTTCACCCTTTGACATTCTAAGCACTTTGCTACAAAATTGCTAACACCTCTCTTCATTCCCTTCAAAAATATAAAGGCTTCACATCTGCCAACATCTTGGTCACACCAATATGTCCAGATTATGGTGCATTGTGAACTCCTTTCCATACCAAGTTTCTTAATTATTGAGAATTAGGCACATATATCCTTCCTTTAAACCTTAACAATCCACTGGGTTCAAAATGGAATCCTTCATACCTTGTGTCCTAAATATTTTTCGAGAGTGCTTTCTTGACTTGCTCATAATAGTCACCGCCCTTGGATTTTTTCAATACTTGGTCCTTGAGGTTGGTTTGAATTGCTACTATTGAAGCAATATGCCTCCTACGACTTAGAGCATCGGCTACTTGATTTTATTTTCCCTTGATGTAGTTAATGTTGAGGTCATAATCGGTTATCAACTCCAACCACCTCCTTTGTTGTGCATTGAGGTTGGGTTAGGTGAACAAATGCTTTAGACCATGATGATCTGTCTTTAGTTCAAATGGTTTACCCATTAAATAGTGTCTCCACATTTCCAATGCGTGAATTGTTGCTACTGAATCCAAATCATGGGACACATAATTTTGCTCGTAGGGCTTCATATTTCTTGATTCATAAGCTATAACTCACCCTTTTTACATCAAGACTCCACCTAATCCTTCACTCGATGCATTTCTAATGGTAGTAAAGTTGTCTTATGGATTGGGTACCTTCAAGATTGGCGTTCTAGTCAATTTCTCCTTGAGTAGGTCAAATGTTGCTTAACACTTTTTAGACCACTCAAACTTTCTTCCTTTCCTCTGTAATGAAGTAATAGGAAAAGATATCTTAGAAAAGTTTGCAACAAACTTTTGATAGTAACCTACCAAACCCATAAAACTTCTAATCTCAAGTACACTTTTGGCACTGGCCACTCAAGTACCACTTTTATCTTAGCAGGATCTACTGTGATTCCATCAACCATAATCACGTGAGCAAGATATTGAACTTTCTTTTGGAAGAAGGTGCACTTGGAAATTTTTCCATAAAACTTGTGCTCTCTTAGCCATTGTAAGACAATTTCCAAATGTCTACAATGCTCTTCTTCATTTTTGGAATAGATTAATATATTGTCTAAGAAAACCAATAGAAATGTATCCAAGCAGTCCCTAAATACATTTTTCATCTGGTTCATGAATGTTGTAGGTTCATTTGTAAGCCCAAAAGGTAGGATTGTGAACTCATAATGATCGTATCTAGTCCTGAATGCAATTTTAAAACTATCTTCATCCTTTATCCTCAGTTGATGATAACCTGATCATAGATCAATCTTAGAAAACATTTATGCTCCTCGCATATGATCAAAAATATCATCAATGCATGGCAATGGGTACCTATTATTTATTGTAACTTTGTTGAGCATCCAATAATAGATACATAAACACAGTGTACCATCTTTCTTCTTTACAAAGATTATTGATGCTCACCAATGTGAAGCATTGGGTTTAATTAGCCCTTTTGACAATAACTCATCTCACTGTGCCTTAAGCTACATAAGTTCTATTGTGGTCATCCTAAAAGGTGCTTTGGAGATAAGTTCCATTCTTGGTACAAGGTCAATGGTGAAAGCAAACACTCTTTTGGGAGGCATTCCAAGTAATTCATCTGGAAAGACATCTGTAAATTTTTGAAGAATAGGATACTTTTCGATATCCGTTACTCCAAATTCCACCATTTAACCTTCTTCAATTCTTGAGAAATGGATTCCTCACTTTCCTCAAGTTTTTCCATTTCAAGTGCAAAGAGTTGACATCCTTTCTTCTTTGTCTTATGCATCTGCAAAGCTGATGTTTGGCACAATTTTATTTCCCTAGGTGTTCCTTGCAAAGATACTTGAGTACCTAGGTCATCTAAGCATTCTATGATCTTAGCATGGAAATCCACTTTAGCCCTATGCTTCCATAGCCAATTCATCCCTAAGATTACATCATAGGATCCTAAGGGTGCTACATACAAATTACCTCTATAGAAAAACTTGGAAGTTCAACCCTAGCCTTAAAAAGACATTGCCTCACCTCAACTCTTGTCTTATTTGCATATTCTACAACCCAAGACTTTTCCATAAAACTGGCCTTTTTAGAAATTTGACTAGCTACTATAGGTGAAACAATTTTTTTGTGGATCCTCTATTGGAAAGAAACACATTGGGGAGGAAGAGAATTTCCTTGGGATTGTGATCCCAATGTCTTGTTGGGATAATTAATGGCATAATGATCCCCACCACATGTGAAACATCCTTTTGCTTGTCCCCTTTTCCTTGCAAGATTATCAGTATTACTAGCATTTCCTCCAACATTGCTATTATTTTTGTTGAAGTTTCTTCCTCCATGATCCCTTCTAGGTTCACTCCAATTGTTTTGGGATCCTTTTTCCCCTTGCTTTTGAGAATTTGGTCCTCCACTAAACTTATTTGGAGTTTGATTATCCTGAAGCCTTTCAAACTTCTTTCAATTCCTTTCTCAATAGTTCAAGATAGCTTTAAGCTTTTGCTCTTGCTTAACTTCTTTCTCATAAACTAGATATATGGTTTTTGGACTGTGGACATCAACTTCACCACCTATTTGGTTATTCAACCCCATAATGAATTTCCTAATTCAAAATCACTCATCTTTTTGATACATAGGAATGTACCTCAAGAGATGGGTGGATTTCTCCCAGTACTTGTTCATCGATGAGTCTCCTTGCTTGAAATTTTGAAAATCAATGAGCTTTTAATCATAGAAAAGTTGGGGTAACCGCCTTTTCCAAAAAAAATCAGCAAACTCACTCTAGGTTAGGCTTAATGAACTAAGCCCTAATTCCATATTTTTGTTCATTCACTAGAACCAAGCTTCTCCAAACAATTAGAAGGCTCCCCAAATAGATTTTGTGACCTCATAATAGTTTCTAATGTCAAATTATTTTTCCATTTGTATCAACCAAGCCTCAACCTAATCTCACTAAACGTGGTGTGAACTGAACTATTTTTCTTTCGACACTATGTGTAGATTGATAAATGGAAATGAGATTATTGGATAAGAAAGGTACATAAAGTACATCATTGAATCTTCCTTCTCCAATCTAAATAGATCATTTTCCAAGAGCTAACATATAGGTGTTATTTGTCATAAATAAAGGTGGCAATGAACAAGACTTAAATGTAGATAATAGTTCCTTGGATGCAACCATGTGGTGTGATGCCTCAGAATCAAGTAGCCACTTAATGTGATGTGTTGTTTGCAGAAGCAATGAGTGACATACATTTATTCTTAAATCCTTTGCTGAAAATATGGATGATGTTGATGTAAAAAGTGAAGAGCCACTTATCTTAGATAATTGAATTTGAGTTTGTTGAAGAATAGTCTTCAAGTCATAAATTTATTTTTGTAACATTGATGTTCTTCATGCCCTATTCTTTTACAATAAGTAAATTTAGGCTTATCCATATAATTTTTCCCTTTTGATGAGGGAGATGAATCCAATGAATTTCCTGATTTTGATCCCTTAACTTGATCCTTAGTTTGTTTCTTTCCCTTAAATGATTGAGCAACTAATGCTTGAATTTTTGAAGAAGTGATAACATCCATAGAGATTAATTTAGATTGTTCTCTTGTGATTTTATCACAAAACAATTTAAAAGAGGGCATTACATGTGTTGTTCCAAGAGCATCCATTGTAGAGTAGAAAGAAGAAAACATTTGATAAGGACCTTTGAGCTTTGATAGAATCAAGAAGACATATTCTTTATCTATTTTTGTTTCACCATAACCTTGAAGTCTAGAAAGAAAATACTTGAATTGGACCAAGAATTCTTCAATAGATGGAAACGAATCAAGAGACAATTTTGTTAATTCTACATCTAATTGTAAAATCTTCAACTCATCAAATTTACCAAAGAGATCTTCAAATTTATCCCACATTTGCTTAGGAGATGTACAACTAGAAATGTGAAATTGTAAATTATTAGAAGCAAGATCTATGATTCTCATTGCTTCATCTAACTTGTTTTGATAAGTAAACTGCTCAAACTCTCTAGTAAATTGCATTTGTTGTCCATTGATCATTTGTCATAGTCCCTTATATTGAAGTAGTTGTTGTACTTTCACTTTCCAAATATGAAAATTATGTGGTGTTAATAAGTCAATTTTTGGATCCATGATGAAAACACAAGGCACTTGAATTTCTCCTTACCAAACCATCTAAAATTGTATCACATCTGATTGTAGAACCCCCAAAAGATGTAAAAACAAGAATTACAAGTTTGTGTCAAGTTTGGAAGCCAAATAGTGTGTTTATAACTCATGGATATTTTTACAAATAGTGAAAAAATTGGCTTTCCTATCTTAAATTTGATTAAAAATCTAGAATCTTTGTGAAATTCTGATGAATTTCAAAAAAAAGTGTGAATTTTCGATAAACAGGGTGAAAGTTATACCCCGTCAAAAATTGCACAAATTACATTTGAATTCAAAGGTTGAAAAATTAGAATAAAAAAGTATAATTTTTAAAATTTCTTGATGCTCAAAAATATCTTTCCAATGATTATTCACACTTCAAATTCTGATCTTCCATTTGTACTTGTTATACAGAAATGAAAAAAGGCCTGGTTGACAAGTAATGGAAAGAATAAATAGCACCCTCCTCAAAATCATTAATATTTAACCAAATGAAAATTTGATCACTAATAATAACATGTGGGAGAAAATTGAACTAAAAAAATGGTTAACAAAGAATGATAATGATCACAATAAAGGTCTGATGAGTCAACAGTGGCAGAAGTTTTGATGTCCATGTACAAGCAGATGCAAATAAGTATACACATTGCACACACCTCTAATTATCATGTTGCTAAGTAGGTGGCATCCTTTGCAGGTAGTTGACATGCATTCAAGGATTGCATAAAGAAACCTATCATGTTGTAAAAACTCTACCAGTCTCCTTGAAACATCACAATATTTATGGAGTTGTAGTAGTTACATAGAGGGATGAAAGATTGTTGCCAAATGGAGCGAGTGTCCATAGATCGGGAACCACTAATTTTTTGTTCTCCAAACAAAAAAACTTTACTGGTGAGTGGTCTGGCAAAAACAAAGTGTGGCACTTGCAAGTGTTGGAACTGCCAAACTCAAATTTTGAAGTTTGTGTGATGTATGGATAAGGAACTAATTGTGTAGATCTTGAAGTTATATGCAATCTCTCTTCTTTACTCGCAACCTTCACTTCTAGAACTCTCACGAGATGCTTAAACTAAAGGCTACAAATGTCTTGAGTATTAAGTTGTGTATGGTGATAAAAAAAGGGTGCAAAAATGGTGAGGAGGGTAGGGCCTAGGATATGTGAAATGCTTGTCTTTCTCAAGCAAAAGAATTAATAACCCAACATACCAAAACAAACAAATCTTTGCAAAAAGCTAGACAAAGTATGGAGGAACAAAGAAAAATCAAGGGAGCCTATAAAATGGATTGATCCAAAATGGGTAATGGGCAGAGGGCAATAAAAAAATTGTAAATTTTGACAAAAATCCGTACTCTAAATCTATAGAGTATGGATTTTTATGGTATTGTACAGTACAACAAAGTACAATTCTAAAAAAATTTGCAAAATTTCAAAGATACTACTTTTTGTAAAATGAAAGGTAATTCTTTGTTTCTTGTGCCTTCTAGATGCGATGGTACTAACCATTTGCCTCTATGATGCTCTATTGATAGGGCTAAGTGTTGTAATCACCTTAATGCAAGAAGAAACATGCTCGTATGGCTCTAATACCATGTTGGAGAATTCCAAGATCAAGAGCATGAAATAAACTTCCACAAGTGAATAAAATGAGCACAATAGTATGTCTATCAATATACAAATGAAGAGTGTGTAAATACAATGATCAAGCCTTACATATATAAGCAAGGATGAGGGGGTGAGAAGGTGGGAGTGAAACTCTGACTGCCCCTTCAAAGATGGGACACTTGTGAGCTCACTTGACAAGTGGGTGAGCAAGTGGCAAGTGTACATGCAATAGGTGTCTCAAGTCACGAGGACACATGTCTCAACTATGTGAAGTGTGATAAAAATCAAAAGAAGCCTAAGTAAACTTAAGCTAGTTGTGAATAGGTCAATCCTATATAGGTGATTAGCTAACTAGGTAGATAAAGACACTATTTACACTAAAAATTAATCCTTCATAAGTTTACCAACCTTTGAAGAATAGTCACAACCTGTGAGAGAAATAATGCATAGAATGAATTCCAACTTGGGAGACAAAAGCAATAATATACAAAACCACTACCAACACCAACTTGGGCACCCAAATCCCTAACGCCCAAGGGAGGGAATCTTGCATTGAAGGATTGTGTCTCCCACCAACAAGAATAAAGCTATAAAGATTGCAACTCTTGCTGCCAAGAGTAAAATCACCAAGTTTGACCGTTATCATGCACCACTAGAAACCCACGCCCAACTTGATCCCAAAATAATATTTATGAATATTTATAAATTTATCTCTTGAAATGATTTAATTATTTAAATTTGAAAAATTAGCTTTCCCACTTCATCTTTTGATCAAGACACTATTTTGGGCTTACTAAAAATGTTGTTTTAGAAAGGGGACATGACAACTAGCATCCATATAAATGCATGAGGAGGTTGGGTTGCATCATCATGTTAGAGCCTATGTCTAGTTATCTATTTTATTCAATGCTTAAGTTTTCAACCCAATCTATGAAAGTGTCATCCTAATGTGTATTCCCTTTGGTGTCAATTGCAAAAAGTTCATTTGTGTGTCGAAGCTAGCCAATATCAATATTCTCAATCCTATAAAGTGTCTTGTATATATAAAAGGTCTCCTGAAATAATTTGGTAAGATCAAAATTTATTTGTTTAAAAATAATAACATGTTAGTTTTAGAAAGGGTTGTCAAATGAGCACGTATAGACCTAAAAATTTACCTAGAGCTATGGAATTGCAAAGTCATCCTGCTGTGAAAAACTAAGGCAAAGATCATTTACAAATAGTGAGATATTAAAGTTCAAAAATCCTAAAAAAATCAAAATGGATTCTAAAGCTTTAAACAATTGATTTTTTCCTTAAAATTTATAAAAAATGATAGCATTTTTAGGAGTAATTTAAAAACTTTGATTTAAAAATGGGAGGGAAATCAAGTACTCGAAACAAAAGTTATGGCTTCTAGAAGTTGTGCATATTTTTCAAAAATTCTTGGGAAGACAAAAATATATGCTAGAGTTGTAAATTTAAAATGATGTCTACTTTTTAATATTCTAAAATCATTTTAAAAAGAAGAATATTAACTTGACATAATATAGAGGAAACTACAACATAATTTTTTGTTTTTTTAATGATTCTCAAATTTGAGTGTTAAATTCAAGGAAATATAATGTGAAATCATTTTTATTTGTAAGGGTTGGTATTTTCTAGAGAGATAAGCATTGTAATGAAAAACTCTATTGTGTTTTGTAATTTTCTTTTTAAAAGATAATAAAGTCTGCAATTTTGTTCCAATATGTATGTTGTCTTAAATTTTCCTTATAATAATAATATGAATACATGCTTATAAACATGATTGTCTTATGCATTACATTGTATGTTATTTGAAAAAAAAACAAGGAAAAAGAATCTCTACTCACACATTTGTTGTAGGATTTATTGATTTGATTAGTTCATCATCGAGGAGGGTGATAATCCTTTTCAAATAGTGATTGGAGTGTATAGTGTTTGCAGAGGATTAGTAAGTAGAATTTCAATTTTTAAGTTTTGATTATATGGGAAAAACAAGTTTTGAAGGGACCTGAAACCCTTTACAACATGAGATACAAATAGCTGCTAAGAAGATAGGCCTAAAGATACCAACATCAGACCATCACTAAGAAAACAAGACAGACAGAGTGTTGATCAAAAGATTAAACAGTAAACCAACAACAACACTCAACAACAAAAAAACAACAAAAATAATATCGAGACCCAACAAAAATAAAATAACAAAACAAGAGAATCGAGCACTATTTCATACTCCTTAAGGTGTTGGCCACCTCAAGCTCCTAGATCCTATGCAAATCAATCATATCCAGAAGCTCCTTCTTCTCGGCTTCAAAGGATCTTTTCCAATCAGCCAACCCTTTAGTAGTTGGGCCTTTGGTGTCATCTTTCGCTCCCTTTTATCCCTTACCCTTAGTCACATGCTCCTTCTCCATTAATTTAGAGAAGTACAATTTATCCTCCCTTAATTCACTAATATTTTTGAGCAGGACTTCCAAGGATTCCACACTATTTTTAACAGAAATATGGCATGCATGCAACAAATTCTTAATGTCTGCATTGGTGCCCGCAACCTTGGCTTCCAACCTAGCCAACCGATCATTACACAAAGATTTGAAATCCTGGAACAAACCCTCTAGGTCCACAATTTTATCAATTAGAATGTCTGACACTAAGCTTTTCGACACATTCTTCAAGTTCTCCTTCAAACCCCTAATTTTAATGTTAACTTTATTAAACTCCTGAAGAGTCCACTTAGTTAATTTAAAAGTTCCAATGGTCCTAGCCCTTACCATATCTAGCAGCTCATACATTGAGGGAAATTCATCATTTAAATAAGAAAAGTCCTCAAAGAGGGGATCTACCTTTAGGGGTTCCGATTTAGCATTCATCTTCTCAGAGTCTTCCTCAACTTGACCCTTATTTTCATCCTGCAGAGCATCATTGGTTAAGTTTTGAACTGACGAGTCCTCAATATCCACTGCCTTTTCACTAGTAGCCTTCTCCTCATTTGGCACCTTGGCATCCTTAGCAAGAGTATTCAAGACCTGGTTTTTCAACTTAGCAATGTGTTTGGATGACCTCCTTGGTTGGTACTTGGCTTCTGAGACTGGAACACTCTCCTACAAACCCTCCTTCTTTCCTCCATCATCAATTTCAACCTTCTCAACAACCAACTACACCTTCTTGGGAGAGGAATCATCTAAACCCACCTCCATATCCTTGCTATCAGAGAGAATAAGATATCCTTGCTATTAGAGAGAATAAAGTGCTTAGGAGCACAACTATTTTTAAGGCTACCCTTCTTCCTTTTTTTCAAGGAGGTGGCCTCAAGGGACGAATGACCCTCCTCATTCTCTTCTTCCCACTCTTCATCTTCGACATTGTTGGTATCTAAACCAGAAGAATTAGACCCATCACTTAGAGTCTTCTCCATACCCATAATAGCAGGGTCAGGGAGAAGGGACTTAACATGCTCCATGAACAAAAGGATGAGACCCTCATGGAGGATCGAAGCCTTCCTATTTTTAAATGTGCATACATTGAAATATCCATGGACGATAGCAAAAAAAATGGAAAAGAAACAAACAATCCATGTTTGAAGTGATTTAAGAGGGTGAAATGGTGACCTAGAATAGCAATAAACCTACCTTCCATTGTTAATGAATTATTACCTCGACCACCTCTGCCCAAATATTCTTGAGAGACTTGCACTCATAGCCCCAACTCTCCATTTTAATCAACTTCTTCCTCTTGTCATCTTTGAAAAACTGAGCCATCACATCCTCATTACTCTTCTTGTCCTTGAAAAACTTACAGCCAACCATCGACATCCCTGTCATAAAAGCAATCAAATCCTCATTCACCTCCACTTCCAAACCCTTTATCTGAAGCTTATGGTTATGCGAGTAGGAAAAAAACTCTGTCGAGGCATTTGGGTCGTGCCCATGCAATCTTTCTCGAAATGACATAAAATTCCCGTGACGCAATATCTTCCACAGTTTCTTTTTCTTCCTCAGACCTGCACAAGAGTGTGGCTCAATTATACTTCTGTCACCACCCATTTCTTCAGACACCAGAAGAGGTAAAACCTTGTGAAAATTGCTCAAATGAATGCCAACAATCTGATTGAAACCCACAAAGCATGTGAGTCGGAATAAGGTACTTAGGATTAAATGTCACCACTGCATAATCTCATCCATGCCAACATTTCTCATTAAGCTCCTAGCTTTCTCAGGAATGATAGATCCCTCCTCCCATGCACGAAAATCATTCAATTTGACAGCCTCATCAGCAAAAAAATCTTCTAATGAGTTTCCTTCTCGGAAGATGTGAGATATGCGGATCTCTTCACAAGCACTTAACATCATTATACTATCTTTAATCAATTTCTCCACATTCCAACTTGGTATATGGGTGCCACATAGGTAATTAACTATGTTTGAAGAATCACCTTCAACCCATAATTTGGTATATCCCCTGTCCAAAGAAATTTTTATGTTAGTAATGATGGTTTTATTTTTATTTTTTGATTCATAAGAGGAGTATTTTATTAAATCATAAAAATAAGGTACAATAGGTCAACCAGGTGAAGAATGAAGGAGAAAGGAGAACCCAAAAATTATGAAGAGAAGAAGAAGAGCCTAAGAGGAGCTAAGGAAAGAAAGAGAGATGCAGATCCCAAAAAGAATCAAGAAAAAAACCAATTACAAATCACATGAAATATTAAGTCCAAACCCAAGAAAAACTAGGCTTTTCTGTCATGGTGTGAAATAAGAGCCTCCATAGTCCATTGAGAACCCACTTCCACAACATCCATTCCTTCAATATGGAGTTTCTTTGCATCTGATTGGTGCCCTTTCTTTTTTGCATTCCTGAAATTTGGTTTGGTTTTGTTGCAGTCCCTTTAAGTAATACCAAGATATCGAGGGAGAGCCAAAACAAAATCCTGTTCAAAGTAATTAAAATTCTTTTCCAAATCCTCCATGAAAGGATAAGTTCCATCTGAATCGAAACCAACGTCCTCAAGAATAGGTAGGGGAACATCATCATTATTGGTAATCAGAACAACAAGAGGAGGGGATTTGGACCACACAGGAAGCTCAGAAGTAGACCTCAAAACTGCATTAGAAGGTAAAAAATTCTCGTGATTCTGCCAGATGAAATCATCATTAGGGACTCCTAACTTTTTCACCCATTTTTTGAGACTGATATACCATGTTCCAGATAAGCGCTTGGCAATGCAAGCCTCAACTTTGTGTCCCAATTTATTGCAGAAAAAACATCTGAAGGGAAGCCCCTCACAATTCAAGAACTGCGTCCAAGTGCCCATTGAAGAGTGGATCCACATGGAATGAGGAAGAGGCTTAGAGATGTCCACCAAATTATAGGACCTAATAAACTTGCATGAGGGATTAACTTCATCCAAATCAATTTTAACAAAAACACCCACCTGATTGATCAGATTGTTAATGAGATCAATAGATCACATAACAAGAGGAAAATTGTACAGCCCGATCCACAAAGGGATGTATGTGACCTTAGTAGTGGCAAGATCAAAAAAAGGAGTCCAATAGGATAGAAAAATGCCAGAATTCCCATAGAACCATGGGCCATTTTGAACCACAAAATTGTAGTCCTCAATTGAGCTGAAGGAAAATAGGAAAAACTTAAAATCTAGAGGATCAACCATAGGAAGGGAGAGATTATTCCAAGTGAATTTAACCCAATCTAGAACTGAATCAAGGGATGGACACCTGCACATGAACCTCAAAACCAAAGAGCGAGCACCAATATTTACAAAGATGTCATTGATGCAATTGTCAGAAATGAGGAGATTTGTAGGTTCATTGGAGAAGGCCACCTCTGCATCGCCAAAAGAAAAAGAACAGTCCTCAAAATGATTCCCAGGAACCACACCAGGGTTAGTAGCAGCAGATGAGGGAAAAATGGGAGGAGAGGGGCTAGGCTTAGCCTGTCATATTTGAGCCAAATAATAAGCATTGCACTCATGATATAGATTCATCTAGTTTTTTCATTTTACCAAGGATTCGAAGGCCAAGTCAAGGGAAGCCCCAGCCGCTGGTAGCACCATGCCCCTCACAACACCTAGTGGGTCAAAGCCCAAATCAGAGGTGTACAAGCACATGAGTTGTTGAGAGAGAGAGAGAACTAGCGGAAGATCAGAGAGAGTACCAATTCTTCTCATCCACCTCTATTGCTCGATCCAACTTCTTCTTTCCATTTGCTACTTTTCGTGCTTTTGATCATGTGCTTCTTCCTTGTGCCAGTCCGTTACTGTAATGCCCCGCCACACAACCCTAGAGGAAGTTTCAATTCACTAAACAAGCGTACTAAATTTTTTTAAAAGAAGTGAATTAAACCCACATGTTCAACTATAATTGACAACATCGCCTAGGGTTACATAACTGAGATTACTTAAATCCCCATTAACATACAACATCTAAATTACATTGAAAGTAAATAACTCAAGTAAAAACATTCAACAACATAAAAAGATACGAGATATAAATGAAGCATCCATTACATAAATCTATCACATATATCTATTACAATCGTCATTTCTGGAATGAGTCAAAATACATAAGTATGATCATTACAAGGTCCACCTCATAACACAAGAGGGGTAAATCAATATCATTACAATATGAGATACAAAGTACAAGAATTAAAAGTAAGAACTGCGAACTATCCATCTGGATGTCTCGCCGCCAAGTGCTGAAGATCAAGGGGGACCCAACGGTTTTGGTGCATGTTCCACCCAACCTAGTGGTACCCGAAGGCCCACCCCCCATGCTAGGAGATAGTAACAAAGTAACATGGACGAGAAACCTACTACCTCAAACCATAGGCAGACTCATACTGATACAAATTGACTCAACCACACATATGCACAATATAAGTCTAACTCTAATCATGGTTACATTGCTTCCAGACATATTATAATCAAGTGTGCTAAAGAAACATACGCACAACATAACATGGTGTTATCCTAGATAGAGTGTCATCACAAGGTTTGTCATGAGATATCCTCTGGGCATTCTTCATAGGCTCCGGTAATCCTGGTGGCCTCAACCGAATCCCGGCACTCATACTCACTCAAGCGGAATCAACTACCTCTCATAAGGACAAGATAGTGATCTTGCCATTCCAGGCCTTCTCACTCACCCCAAGTCTAAACAAACCCTTGTGTCTATGAGTGAGGTTAATTTATCTTGGTTAATGTGAACTACATCCTAATCCTCTAAGTACATTTACTTTAGTTCTCAGTTGTTAAAATCACTTCTGAAGGTTTCCCAGTTTACCTCTTTGGGCTCCGGCCCCTAACAAAAGTCACTCTTCTAATTGGATAACACACTACACAATCTAACTCCAAGGGTTACTCAAGTGTTACAGAACTGAACCAACATGCTTTCTCCTATCCTAGGAGGCAACCACAAAGAAATCCACTCCAACACTAGGAGGAAACTAAATACTTGTAACACTACCCAAGGGAAAATCAAAACAATAACTAACAAGGGAATGACCCACATTCACTGGAAGACTTTACAATCCAAAACTCAACACCCATTCTCAAAGTAATCATTAAAAGAGAAATCCATATAATCATGCATTGGCAATGAAAAATACTACATTTGGTTATCCTAAAACCATGTTCCTAACTAATGCTTCTCACAGGAAATAGAATAATACCATTCTAGAATTTACATTGAGCAATAAATTTCCATTAAATAAATAATCTCCGCAACTTAATCAAATCATGAGCAATACTAAATTCAACTATAATTAGTTGTCCAAGTCGTTGCATATTCCTATGTTTAACAAGGTATTAAATATGAATTTTTACAAGAGAAAACACCTTATATTAAATATTAATATTCGCTATTAAAATACAACTCATATTCTCATTTTAATCCAGCAAATCAAACTATACAAAAAAAAAACTTTAAATAAAGTTAAATATATTAATATATAATATTAATTACATACATAATATATATATATTAAATATTATATATATTTATATATAATATTAAAAAAATACATATAATATATATACAACTTAAATATTATATTATAAAAAATAAAAACAAAATTAAAATTAAATAAAAATTAAATAAAAAATGATTAAAAAAATAATGGCAGGGCGGACGGTACCGCCGGTACCTACCCGCGCACAGTCCGTAGCCACTGCCAAAGCCTGCGCCGACTGTACTCTAAGTACAGCGACCGGCAGCATAAAGGTAAGGGGGCCGCAGTCCCCACGGGACAGTGCGTCCCCCCATGTGGTGGGCGCACTGCCCAGTGGGTACTGCATACCCCAACGAAAGGACAGTGGGGGCCGAACCCCCCCCACACAACAGAAATTTTTTTTATCAAAAATTTAAAAACAAAACTTCGTACGCAGACGAATTAACTCGCCGTTATTTTAAAAAAACAACACAATAAAACTAAAATTATATAATATAAATATAGATTCTGTGTATCATATTGAAAATATGATACATGTAATGTATATTTACATTTATATATATATATTTTTTTTCAGAACCAAATTTACTGGTGAAATTGAAAGAAATAAATCTAAAAACCAGAATAAAATTTGACAATGACATAATATTTTCATACATTCAAAAATTTAAAAAAAGAATCCCAAAAGAAGCCATAATTCCATGTTTCAAATAATTTAAACAAAGGAAAAGGCAATGCATTGTTTTTGAGTTTTTTCAACAGAATTTTCTAAAGAGGGTTTGTGTTTTGAAAAACAAATCTGAATACCAAAATGTTGAAGTTCAACCTAGGGTTTCAAATAAATCACCCATTTGCAATTTCTTATCATTTAGAAAATAGATTAAACTAGAAACAATAAATCAAAGAATTAAAAGAAAACCTGGTTATATGAAGCCACAGGAAATAGCCAAGATTCTTGATGCAGAGCTTCCCTTAAAATCTTCACAATTCCTTTTCAACAATGCAATGAATTTCCAGCTAGCTTTGATCCAATAGCTCCACCTTCTTCACAAAATTTTCTCTCCTTTCAATTTAATTCTCCCAACAGAAAATACTTCCAAAATCTTTCATGTGCAAACTCTCTCCAAAATTTTCATGCCTGTGAAAAAAAGAAGGAAGAAGAATCCCCAAACTTTTCTGCCCTAATCTTATAAAACATCATTTCCTCAAAACTCCAAAATAACCTAATGCAACCCTAATTCACATTTAATGCAAAAATTGAATTTAGATATTAATTTCATTTCCCCTTTTTTAGAAGGCCCTAATTTTGACTTTAAAGTAAAGTTTCAGTTTCATATAAATCCCTTTTTGATTTAATTTAATTTAACAATCAAATATACTTACTTAATTATTATTAAATTATCTAATAACTAAATCCAATCCCTTGAGATTTGAATTTAATTAAATTAAATAATTTAACTTTAATTAACTTACTTACAATTATTTAATAATTAAATTTAATCCCTTAAGATTTAAATTTAATTAATCAAGTAATTTAAGTTTAATTTCAATAATAATTTTAAATATAACCAATGAGCATAACATTAATACAATATAAAAATAAACATCTCTTCCAGCCAATGCAATTTTCTAAAAGAACTATTTAATAAGTCAGCACTTTTCAAAACATTACCTGACATCAAATAAGATACAACATGACTCAATAATCAAGACTGACGACACACTAAGGCTAGGGTGTAGGCCTGACACATGTTACCAAGCTACTATCTCCCGTTCAACTTAACCGTTGGATTGACATGCTCAAACCTGTGAAACCAGGTGGAGTCGATGTCATGTACTTGCAACCTAAAATCAAGTAAACAACATAATATATCCAGCATATAATTCACATCGTGAAGAAGAAATCTCGGATTCGCAGGGCGCTCACAAGCGAGTGATGCGAACCCGTCTTCTTCACCAATACACTCATCAAAGACTGACACTAATGTCATAAACAATGCTCACATAAATAATCTCATGATAATTCTACTGACATCATTAATTCATCAAAGCATGTGAAATAAAATCAGATAATCACATCACACAATAATAGTTGTCCCTCAAGAGTAGCGATCAAAACATCATAATAAAAATGTATCCAGTATCAAAGTAGCTGTAACCCAAGCAAAGCATAAAACAACAAGAAACGAGAAGTAAAACGGAGGGGTATTACAGTTACTCCCTTCCACCATCACTAGCATTCACACCATTGTTTTTAGCAGTGTGGGGGTTGTTAGATCCCTCACACATATTCGCTCTTCCCACGTAAAATATATAATCAATTATAATAATATATAATTATGGTGTTGTATTATTATAAGGCAATAATAAATTATTATTAAACCCTAGAGATGGAATGCTGATATAATATTATATATGTTATCCCAAGGAGTAAGCACCAATCTTCTCTAGTATCCTTATCCATTCACATAAAGATAAATTAAGAATTACACTTTGATGTTGTACATTAGTTTAGATATTTTTGATATGTTATGTTGTAGTGTAGGAAAAAAGTATCCCTTTTTAACACTTAATTTGGGAAATATTGGAAATATTAATAATAAAATGAACTAAATTATGCCTTAATTTAGTGTTGTAATATGTATTTTATATATTCACATTAAGTTTAGGGCCTTATTAATTAAAGTGGACTTAATTGTTCCTTATTTTAGTGTTGTAGAGTGTACCTTTACACTTTCACATTTATCTAGGGCTTTATTAATTAAGGTTAATTTCCCTTAATTGGCTCCCTTAGTTCAAATCCAAGCCTAATTAATTACAATTTTTGAAGAGGAAAACTCGACATTCATCAATACCATAGCATAACACTTATCATTGAGCAATGTGTGTCTTAGGTAAGTGAACTAGGACCCTAATTTCAAATATGTTTTTGGCGGCATTTCAATTCTTTCAAATGTATATTCACATGTCGGCTTGTGTTATTTGAATTTTAGGAATTAAAGTTAACATATGTATAAATAAGAGGTCATTTCACTAAGTTTCATCCTAGAATCCTAAGACTTTCAAGAAAGATAGCAAAATTCAAGCTATTATAGGAGCATTCAAGTGAGCATTATCAAGAGCATTTCAAGGCATTTAAGGGAAGATTTATTGAAGTATTATTGCAGCAATCAAGATCCAGTATCATGTCGAAGTCTTCTTGCATCATGCATGTTATTTGAGCTAATATGTTGATGTAGTTTTCAAGATCCATTCAAGCATTCAAAGGCATTGTTTCAAGTCAAGTTTCATGATCAAGATCCACATCCATTAAAGCCATCTCATGCAAGTTGCAAATCCACATTCCAAGATTCAAACAAAGGTTTGGTGAGTTGTGACATAGGCTTGTTCATTCATCATTCCTTCATGCTATTTCATTTTATTACAAGGTTTAATTACCAAAACAAGGTTTGACCAAGGCAAAATTCCATTCACCAACAACAAAATATTTTTCCCTCTTGATTTGTGTTTGCATATTTTAGGTGGAATATATATTGAAGAGAAAAATTGCAAAGTTATCAAAGTTGTTATCATTCTTGCAATTTCATGGAAACTCACCTACAAGATTTATTTCCAACAGTCCGACTATAAAATTCAGGAATATGGGAGTGCAAACATAGTAGAAGAGAACCCAAAAACCATTTTTATAGAGCCCTAGCTAGGACCCATTTGGCATAGGGAAAATGAGTCCTCATTAAGATTTGAAAAAGCACTTTTGGTGACTAGTACACATCACTTTCCCATTCTCAGATCTATATTTTATTTTCTGGTTCCATTAGAATTGAGCTTAATCTTTTAGATGCACTTTATAGATTGCATTTTGGAGTTTTTTTTTTCTATTTTTAATCTTTCTCCCCAAAGTTTTGTTTAATTAAGACCCCCACCCTTGCATAAAAGGGAAATTTGCATATTCCTACCTTTATTTGACTCACCTTTTGGGTCGATAGTCACTTCATTGTTTGGATCTCATTTCCTGAATGAAATTAGAGAAATAGGTCCATCATACCCCATTCTCACTTCATTCCCATTAATAAAAACCCCATTTCTCTTTGTTTCATTTTGGTGAACATGAGTTTGATCATTGCAATATTCTAATTTTGGAGTCCATTTGTGCCCTAGATTTAGATCTTGCATTCACTTGCATTTCATTGCATTGAATTTAGTCTCATTTAGGGTTGTTTAGCTTGCATTTACTTTGCATTTCATTTAAGGATTTTAGGATTGCATCTTTGCATTCTTTCAATCTAAAAAATACAAAAAAATCAGTCATTTTACAATATCATTTACATAGCTTTGCATCAACATTCAATTACATTTGAAAATTCAAACAAAATTGTACATCAAATTAGGTCTCATAGTTTGTCATTTTGTCATATTTTACACTTGCATTCAACATTGATTTCACAGAAAATTCAAACTGTAACTTGTTGTTTCTGATCAAAATCTAGAAACCACTGAAATCATCTCAGAAATCTATAAAAACATTTTAAAAAACCCTAACCTAGGACCCATTCGCCCCTACGCGAATGAGTCCTTGATCAAGGCCATTTCTTGAGCTTTTGGCCACTAAAACATCTATTTTTCCATTTCATTTTGTTGTCTTTAGTTTTTTGTTTCAGTTTACAGATTTTTTGTTAAGTGGAATTCATCATATTTAGCTTAATTTGATAGATTTAGTGCATTGTGTGATTTCAAAATTATATTTACAAGACATAATTTTTAGGTTTATACATTGTGTAATCATAAAATTACCTTGTTTAGAATCTAAAAATTACATTTACATATTACATTTTAGGTCATTGTATTTCATTTCACCCTTTTTCCATTTTGGGTTTACACTAAGTTTGTGAATCTTGTATGAGCTTTACAACTTGGTGTCCTATTAGCAATACTGTTGTGAGACATAATTTGAGACTCATGTCATCTCATGATACACCATTCACCATGGATCTTGGGTTTTCCAACACTTACACTACTAGTGTTGATAATCAAACCTCTATGGATCGTAGCCTTCATACCTCATTTCCAATTACTTCCTTACCTACAAACAATGTGCATGATGTTGTCAATATCCTGCAAGAGAACATAAGAAGGATAAATGAAGAAATAGAGAAATTGAAAAACTTTGTGGCTTCTGAAAACATGACTAGTAGTGTCATTCCTGCTTTAGATAAAGTGAGGAAAATGCTTGAACAAGAACATGGAATAGAGATTATGTGAAGTCTAGCTCATATTATTGATACAAATGTCCCTACGTTGACTAGTTATGCTCAAGCTTTGGGGTATACTCAAAGCCAATTTGGAAATTCAATCCCTCCTTCCATAACCCTTACCTCTATTCCTACATACACTAGTACTCATGTTACCACAACCATTCAACCTACTAGCAATGTCAATACTTCCTTAGGTATTTCCACTGGGAACCCTTCTAGCTTTGTGAATTCAAATCTCATATCTCCTCAACCATCCCCTCTCACAAATCTACAATTCACTTACCCTCCACGAATATACACCACTCCACCCTATTCCCATTCATCTCATAATACCAACAATGATCCCATCCTTAACACACTTTTACAAAATATGACATCCCTTCAACAATTAATCATCACCCTAAATCAAAACAACAATGGCCAACCTCTGCAATACATAAAAAAACTTGAGAACAAAAATGCCACAAGGTATAGAGGTTCCTAGGTTTGAGAAATATGGTGGGAAAGGAGATCTCGTTAGTCATGTTTCTGCTTATACAACCCTATGTAGTGACTTCATTTTTGAAGATAAACTCTTGGCTAAGCTATTTCCTTGATCTTTGAAAGATACTGCTTTAGAATGGTTTTTCTCCCTACTGAATAATTCAATTGGTTCATTTAATGAACATATTGATGCCTTTGACAACCACTTCCAAATGCACATGGGTCCCAAGATGACCTTAGCTGATTTAATGACATGTAGACAAAAGGTTGATGACAAAGCTAGGTTCGTAGCATGATATCAAATGCTTTATTCACAAATAAACATTAAGATTCCTGATGTCGACCTTCAATGAATGTTTATTTACAATTTACAAGAAAATACCCAAACTAAGCTTAAAATGTTGAGATTTCTTTCCTTCACACAGTCATGCACAACCCTTCATGATTACCAGAATTTGGTTAGTAGTCATGAAGTGAAAATTCCCTCTAGCCATCCTAAAAAGTCTGAATCAACACCTCAAAACAACTACCAACCTTTCAAGAAACAAAATAAGGGATTCCTCCAACTTAATCCCCCTCAATCCAATCAAAATGTTAACACCCAAGTGGCTGCTATAAAGACGACAAAACCATATGCCTTTGCGGAAAGAAATTGACAATTTACACCTCTACTCGATACCCTTCATTATACCATGTTACAGCTCATAGAGAAGAATTTGATCTCCTTACCTCCTATTAGAGATCTTGATCCTACCAAGCCTTTACCTCCAAGCTATATACCAAATGTCTATTTTTATTTTCATTGACAAAATGAACATGATACAAAATATTGCAAGCATCCTAAACATCTTGTGCAAGACCTCATTGATTCTAATCATATCCAAATTGGAGGTGTGAATGATCAAGAGAATAAGTTTGTAGTTCCTCCTAATCAAAATTTACAAATATTTACCAATCCCATACCTAATCATAACATATCCTTTGTCAAAGCTAGTGAAACAAAGAATGATGTGATGAATGTTGATACAGATGATGAAAATACAAAAGATAATGAGAACAACCTTATGGATGATTTAGTTGAATTTATTGACGCTAAATCTCGTAAGGGCCCAACTAAAATGCCGCTTGATATTGCTTTCTCTTGACAAGATATACTTAAACATGCACTTGATGGTCCTCTCTACATAGTTGGAAGAATCAATGACAAGCCTACTAATGGGATATTAATCGATCTTGTTTGTGTGGAGAACTTGGTCACTGAGGAATTCCTATTTATGCATGAGATTTATCCAAACACATATGAAAAACTAAAAGCATGGATCAAAACACAAAATGGTTTTACATGCCCTACGATTGGCTCGATAAATCTCCCTCTAAAGGTTAGACTAAAAGAATTAACTATCTCATTCACCATCATCCCATCGTTGGACCAATTTCATGTGAAGTTAGGCTATCCATGGCTTCACTCCATGAATGTCATCCCCTCAATTGTGCATAAATGTTTAAAGTTTCCATTTGGAAAAGAGATATTTACTGTGTACCATAGTGGCTTTAATCCTATGTCTTTTCGCGGGAACTTCTCATTGGATTTCTTCTGGCTTGAGCCTATTGAACCTATTAGACCCCGCGAAGGCTTCTTTTTCAAATCCTACCAAAAATTTAAGGCAAAGCACATAGAAAAATTATCCCTTAGCAATATGCCTCAACCCATGATTGAGCCTCCTATCCTTAAAGAAACTATGATTGAACCAAAATCCCTTCCAAGTAACTAAGAGCAACCTATTATAAATCCTTCACCCACTTCATACAAGAGACCACGAGATAACCAAACAAATCTTGTTGTTCCTCCTAAAGTCAAACAAGTTTACAAAGCCAAAGAGAAAGTGGTTGAACAACCTCCCATGGTTCCTTTCATTCCTCTCTTAAGGGAAGAAAAGAAACCTATGGTTGATAAACCCACTCCTACACAAACACAACTTGAAAACCACATAAAAAAAAACCAAAATGCTAGAGAGCGTAGGCATAGATGTCATGTTAATACTCATTTTTGACAAGCAAAAGAACAACATAGAAAATAAAAATACAAACTTATCTCCAGCAAGGCATGATGCCTCTTCACCCTCGCTGCAACATAAAAAACAAAAAACTTCAATGGATATTATCATTAGACCTCCCATTGTGATTAATCTGGATGATGATATTGAAATTGCTAAGATTTATGAGGAAGTGCATAATGAGCTAAATCTAATGTTTTCCTCTTCTATAAACTTAAATGATGATTCTACTAATAAGAGTTTTGAAATTGGTTCATAGCCTAGTTCCACACTTGTTGTTGTCCCTTTGGCTAGTTGTCCTCCTTCTATATATACTGAACAAGATTGGGATGTGAACGACCTGCTATAGGTTAACTTGCATGTTCCTTACTAGTATTTTGCTTTGTTTTCTTGTGCATGTTTCTTTGTGTGATTGCATGTGTGTAATGTGATCCCCCATACTTTTCTATTTGGTTTATCTCTCTTAATGTGCATTCCTCTATTTGTACCTACATTCTTCTTTATGTCATAAACCTTTATCTTTTTCATTTTTCTTGTGTTTTCCTTTTGGGGATGATGCAAGGCATCGAGACATTTAGGTCTCTTCCATGTTGACTTGAAAGCTTTTTCGTTGTTTTCGCTCTCTATGTGTCATTCTTCTAGTTCTGTGAGTATTTGGGGAATGATGATGTTTCTGAGCTCTATAACAACATTGTAGCAAAGATATATTGACCCCGAATCTGTAGATCCCTTATGCATTTTTGACGGCAACCCTTTTTATGATGTAGCTTCATTCAAAAATATATGAATTCGCATAGGGCTTTCCGAGTAAGATCTCATGTCTTATTTATGGTTAGCATAGACTATTTCCTACTTTAAAGTTATTTTTATCCAAATATGAAAACTTAGTGTATGAAGTTGATTTTTATCCAAGGCTTGATGAGTTACATAATTTGAAGAATTGGCTAATAGTCACTGAAGATAAGGTTGTGTCTGCCCTAACTCACTTTGATAACTCACATAAATTCATTGAAGAGCTCTTTTGGAAGGTATGGGTTTAGAAGAGACAAAAGGGCATTGAAAGGGGATCCTCTTGTAGATTTACAGGTAATCAAACAAGCCTTGAGAATAATGAATTTAAATTACTTGCAATTTCTTGCAAATAGGGACCATGTTATCAAGTTGGCTAAAGATAAGCAGAAAGAGATTGTTGAACTCAACCTAAAATTACATTTGGCTCAATTTTCACTCTACAAAGCTGAAAATCAATGATCCATTGTAGCTACTCCCAAGGAATAAGAATCTAACACAAGACTCATACAAATCAAGAAAATAATTGATGAAATTAATGAGTTTCACAAGGATTACAATTTGGAGCCAAGATACTCTTGGATACATGAAGAAGAATGCATAAGTGATAGAATAATGCATAATGATTTCAACATTCTTCATACCACAAAGTTTCAAAATGATGATAAATTAGGGGAAGGACATGAAGAGTGTAATCTCAAGCAAGTGATTGAGGAGCTTAACCAGATCCAAGAAGACTTTGATTTAGAACAATCCTAAAATTGCATGTTCAGATATGGGGCAACAAGAGGGTTGGTCTAATTTTTAAATGGAATAATTTTTAGTCTATTGATAACCCACTATTAGTAATAGGTGTTGATTTGTCTTTTGAAAATCCACTCCTTGAATCAGAGGATGAGATATATCCTATTTTTGGTAACACCAGTGAGATGTGAGATCCAGGTGGTGTGTGTAATTATGAGGTGAAATTAGTTTATTTTCCTATTGGGCCACCTACGAGCATTGTTGGTTTACTTCCTACAATTGACTATTGTGGATTGGATCATCATGGGCTGATGGTTGACCTTGTAGGGTTACCACAAGGAAGAGAGTTCTTTTGTGGCCTACAACTTGATAGGGTGGATACCATGGGTGTTGAATCTCCAAGCACTATCACATCTACTCTTGGCAGGGTCCACATGGAAATCAGATTAATGCAATGTCAACATGGTGGAGTTACTCTTTGGGTTAGTATCTATGCACAAGATCTTTTTTATGGGATATTGGTGACTAGCGATGATGGAAAAAATATACCTTAGAATATTATGGACCTAAAAGGTGATAATAATGTTGTTATCTCCTTACCTAATCATCATGCGAGTCCATTTGAGCTCCTTCAACTGGACTAGAGGGAGATTATGAGAAAAAACTAATATTCTACCAAGTTGGTGGTTTGTTGGGAGATATTTCTAGCCAAGGGAATGATAAAAAATTTCATGTTGGCCAAGGTTATTTAGTATTACAATGATTTTTATTCTTTGCAAGTGATATATTTTGAAAAATTAAATTTAAAGAGCTACATATTTGAGCAATTTTAGTCCAATCGGCTCATTGACAGGGTCACTTTGGGGTCTTAGATGGAGAGGATGATGGGGTCAATATTGTGACTTTTGGGTTGAGTTGGAATTGCTTGAGGATAAGAAATTTTGGGAAGGGAGGACTGTAATGTCCCCATTTTTCGGCCACTTCAATCTTGATGTTAACTCCAACTTTTTCATTGAGTGCCAACTTTGTCAGAAGGGAATTCAGTGGCTAGCATTGAGATTTGGGGTTTTTGCTAAGCTTTTTGATGCTTTTCGAAAGCAAATTCATCCTAGCAGGTGCATTCCAAACATCTTGGAAGGAAAGGTTATTTTGGAAAGTGCCTATTTTTAGTAAGATAGGTTCCAAGTGAGTTTCAAAATTTATCAATGTCTTCGATTTTCAGTTCCAAGCTATAGTCGTATTTTTAGTGTCTTCGGTTGGGGGTGCAGGAAATAATTAATTATAAGATGTCGAATAAAATAAATTTTAAATGATGACTTAAATTAATTATTTATGAAGTAAAGTGACTAATGTCCCAAAAATATAAAATATTTGATTTTAAATTCATTTCCGGAGCAGTGAGGGATATAAAGTGAAATTGGAAGCTCATTTGGGGATTATGCTAAATATTATTCTACGTATGATTTTGGAGAAGCTTCTCTAAGTTCAAAACCCTAGGATGAAAACCCTACGAGTAACTGGATTCAGTGGTGAAATGATTCTACCCTAGCCAGTTGTGGATCAAATGCTCAGATTTTTATGGGAAATTCTCCTAGTGGAGTCGATAAAATTTATGAAGTCTCTTGCAGAGACAAATTTCCAAGAGAAGATTTCTAGTATATAAGCGGATCTGATTATAATATTTTTTGTTTCTTCCTTCTAGACATATAGTTCCATATCTCAGATTATAGATAGGTTTATCCTTGGAAAAATATTATATATTTTGGAGTTATGATTCAATTCAACTTGAGCATATTAATTCCATGGAACCGCTACCATCTAAATGCACATCATATTATTTATAGGAGTTATAGCCTTTTATTATTAAGGTTACGTATGAGTTTGAGGGTCTTTTGGAATGTGATGTGGAAAACATAGTACTGTGGGAATTGCAAACTCTTCTAACATCGCAAATTCTCCTATCAGTGGTTGTCGCACCATACTTCTCTTAATCATTGCATACTAAAAGAAACGGCTTCATTAAAGAGTCTTTGTTAGCTTGAAAGGCATCACATGAGTCAAAAGGGGAAGTGATGTGGGGCCCAATATTTGCTCTTGGTGTCATCTCTTTTCCCTCAGCTACCCACCACCATTATTTGGGAGTTTTCAGTGCAAAGGTATGTGTTAATATTTGGAGAAGTGGAATGCTCTGCTATAGCCTTGAATGTGACCGCTTAATATCTACAGTTTAGCCCAAAATATTAAATTAATTATTGTATGTAAAGGCTACTGAAATTTTATATGTTGAATGATATATTTTGGAGTTAAACAAATCAACCATTCATATATTTTGTCATGGATATCTATGTGGTGGATTTTTAGTTTAATAAGGAAAAGATAAATATATGAAATGTATTATATATTCTTTTTTGGGTATCATGAAACTATAATTCAGACTCAGAACAACACTCTTATGAACTGTTTGGTGAAATGCCAACACTATTAAAGAGGTGAAAACAAAACAATTTTACACTCAAAATTACGTTGGGATAATTCGATGAGTGTATTAGGAAAAATGATTAGTATGAAAATTATATTAGATATCATTGTAAAAAATTATTAGAATTTCCTAAATTTCTTTGATGAATTTTAAAATAATAGAAAAGACACACGAGATGTATTATAAAAATGACCTTGAAAATGTGTTGATTGAGCATAAAAAAAATTCCCATCAAGCTCTACCTATCTTATAGTATAACCTATAAAATTGATAAGTACACCTAACCTGCTTTGATACCATGTTAGAAATTAAGATCTTAGGATATTAATCATTATAAACAAGATATAAAATAAATAAAAGGAGAATCATAGAAGCATAGATTTTACACACTACATGGGATATACATGGGAAAATCATTTTGACTTAAAAAACCTCACAAAACATCATTTTATTAAAAACACTTACAATAATGATCTATTGTAACATAGACCAAACTTGGGGAACACTTCTTTGTACTTCCACATGGCCAATAATACCTCATGTGCATAGTGATAGAATTCACTATCAAACTCCAAATTCACCACATCTCAAATGAGAGGAAAGAAATAGTGGCATAATACCTTAAGGGGTATTAATCACACCTATTCAAAATAACCATTCATAAATAATTAATAATCTAATATTTATTAGACTATAATTATATCAAATGGTATACATGTTTAATAAAGAATAATATATAAGGTTTAATAAACTTATATTAGAACATTATATAAATGTTATGAGGTTATGACCCCTAATAACATTATGTTCTAACAAAATAATATTGTAAAGGTACATTTTACGAAATTAGTATGTTTGATTTATTAGTTTTCAAAAGCAATTAAAGTTTAGTATAGAAATAGTTAAATTCATTTCAAGGGAAATTAGTATTAGTCAAATTAGTGCAATTGCAAAAGTAAATTTCAAAGCAATTAGTATAGTTTAAATTATTTTGGAAGGAAATTAGAATTAGTCAAATTTATTTTCAAAATAAATTTATATTAAAATAATTAGTATTATTATAGTTTTATTTGTAAAAATAATAATAATCATATTTTCTTTCTTTAAAAAAAAACTTCAAACAATATTTTGAAACTAAAACTAGCAACATTTGGTATTAAAAGTGCCTTCGGCTCACATTTCGGGAAGTATTATCGTTGTTACACTCTATTTTTGTTTTACCAAGTTACTTTTAATTGTTTACATTAAAATGCATTTTGATACCCGATGATGACTTTATCTTATTTAACATTATAATGATATTATATGCAATACAATGTATTTCAATTTTGATGATTATATGTTATTGAATCAAGATTATGATGATGTCATGATTTATAATGGCTAACTACTTGAATGATTTCTAAGTCAAATGCATAACTATTTTTCTTGCCCTCTAGAAGGAGAGGGAGAGTATCACTGGAGAGAGGAATATAGACTTCAAAACAAACTAGGCTATTCCATTTGATTTTTTGCACACACTCACGTAGGTCTACCTTAATCCTATCGTTGAGTCAATTTTTGTGTTATATCGAAAATTGAGCTATGTCGAATCCAATCGTTAAGTTAAGTCTAACCTAGTCGAGTCTTGGTTTATTCATTTTTCAATAAGGAAAAATAATTTGATCTGTGTTACATGTTTTTGAATCAAAGTAATATCAATTTAGTCATGTTTTAAACCAGGTCAAAATGATTATTAATAAATTGTATTAAATAAATTACGTATATAGTATAGATATATATATGCATTAAAATAGATATATGTGTGTATATCAATATGTTTGATTTAAAATTGATTTTATATATACACATATATAACTTTATCGGTGAGATATATATTATATATTATGTAATTGTTAATTTAATGGTAGAATTGCCATGCTTTAACAGAAAAATAATAAAGTAAATTATATGCCAGCATCGAGAGGCATATAAGCCTCAATCGATGGAATATTTGAAGGCATATTGTTTGGAAATAAAGCCATAGTAAAAGCCACATAAGTGGCATAACTTCTAAAATAGTTTTATGAGGTGGTTGCACTCTGCCTTTTTAATAACTTTCAATAGCCCATATGGTGGGGCATATGGATCTGCCTGTCGAGCCACTTAAGCGGTTGTATAATTTTCCTCTAAAGTGTTTATTAATAATGGAGGAAGATTTAAAGGCTGCAAGTCAAGCCACTAAGTGGCAAATATAACTTCTTTGAACGCCTTTCTTTTCAGTGTGTTAATGTGCCATAAAGGAGTCATATTATGGTCTTTAAGTCGAGTCATATATGGGTGAACTTTTCTATTTTTGGAAAGTGAAACTAATAAGGAGGTTTTGAATTTAAGTTTCAGTTAATAGAGGCAGTGAATGATAAAGTTATGTGTTATTTTCTTTTGCATATGTTATATGAAATTTATAGGGAGAATTGACATTTTGAAAGGGAGTTAACTCATGTGTTTATTTTCTATCATTGATTTAGAGTATAATCAAAGAGAGTGCAGAACAATTAGATAGAAGTTTTCTGTTAGATTTTTATTTCTCTAAGTTTTGTGAGGAGTGCAAACTAGAGAGAAGAAAGTTCATTATTCTCTTTCTCTTTACTTTGATAAGAAAAATATCATTCTAAATAATAAGGATAGCAAGAGGCAAAGAGTCTTTATCAAGTCTATTCAGAGATTCAAAATTTACAAGTTTAATTTTATTGGGGGAATACTGTGCAAATCACTTTGACTCTGATTTGGAGCTCAAGTGCAAAGCAGAGAAAGAATATGGCAAACATTTTTTATTAGCATTTTCTTTGTGCAATTCTTATTTTGCATTTTATAAATTTTTCAAATTTTTAAAGAGGAAGATTAGTTTTCTTGTTGAAGAATAAACCCAGTTAAACAGAGGAAAAATAGTTTAATTTTCCAGATTGAAATCAAAATATTTTTTTTCTTTTTCATTTCAAAATGAGCAGAAAATTAGAAAGATAATTTGTTATTGTGTTAGAATGGTCAATTTATTTCATTTTCTTAGATAAAGATTATTTTATAAGTTTATGTAATGAATATTTTACGATATGAGATTATTAAATATGAGATAAGCAAGACGCTTTCTCAGCTAAGATAATTATTTAAAGACAACTTCAAAAACTGATTTCTTGAAGAATATTCAATACTTGAACATAGTTTTCCTTCAAACCAAAAAAGACGTTATTGATATGTATTTTACCAAAATTATTATCATGTTCTTGAAGAATGGAACCATAAGGTAAAATATTGAAAAGTTAGAAATATTATTAAAAGAATAAGAGGTCTTTTATTAGTGTTTAATATTATATTATTGTACTTATTTTGACATGTACTCATTATTTAAATATGAGATCAAGTGTCTCGAGTCGAAGACAATGTGTCATCATCATTAACCATATGTGCATGAAAATAGGAGAGTAGTTTACTATCATGGTTTGAATGCAAGAACTTGAACAAATGGCAGTTGCCAAGTCCCAAGTTGCTACGAGAGCGTAACATGGGTGTTCAAAGTCAGAAAAACATATCCATCCTAGTCATTTGCCGACTTAGTGAGTCATTATTTTATAAATAAGTAATGCAAATGTCTGATTACATTAGTTGGTTCACTGTGATCTAGATTGTATAACCAATCAGATGGATCATACTTAGTTAGAGAAGTCTATAGTTGTATGGTTGATTGGTTATGTAGGACAAAACACTAGAAACTCAGATGACATACTTGTGGGTTCCTTAGTTTATACTCTTTGTGTAGGGTAGGGCCACTTCCAGTTGGAAGGTGTGTGGCGGACCGTCGATCTGTGGTTGGAGGTAAAGCGCTCAGGTGATGCTCTCCCTCTTGCAGACAACAAAGTCAAGGCTTGTGAAACATAAGCATTGTCCAAATATGGAAGACTTGACTTTGTAACTATATTGTTATGTGTAAATTTGTATACTTGAGATATTATCATGTATGAAATATATTGAAAAGTTTTATCTCATTATCAAGTTGAAATATTATCTAGTTCAAATTCAAAAGTTGTTTTATACTTTCACATTTGAAATGTGCAATAAATTATGAATGAAAAAGAAAAAAATTACATTCCTATTTTTAAGAAAATGCTTTTATTTTCTTCTATGGTAAAAACCAAAGTAATTACTATGTTGTATGAGTGAGTATGTTACATATGGTATCAGAGGTACCGAGTTCAACACATGAACCTATGAGCTCATTGCAAAATTTTTTCCTCAAACATTATCAATAGCTAATGTTTGAAATGTTCTTATGACAGAATGGTAGGAAAAAGAAGAATTGGGAAAATTGCAAGGAAGTCAATTCCCCAAAACTTGCCTAGTTTAGTGGCTAAGAAGGAGTCATCTCCAGAGCTCAAAATCCTTGAGAATATTAACTACACGGGAGGTTCTTAGCTTGCTAACTTTGAAACCCTAGCTAATCCACTCAAGCATATTAAGCCGGAGAAGAAACAGTGGGAGAAAGAAGCAATGAAGGCCATTGTACCCATCCCTATTGTCAAACTAGTTAAATCGCCTGCTCATAGGGAGATGCCTTTTGGTTGTGGTCGTAATGCACCTATGTGTGAGATAAGGGGGATTCGCTACTCATGAGTCTCTTCGTTATCAAGAGAATCCCAAGGAGTGAACTTCCCTTAACCACCTCAAATGTTGTTGAATGAAGAAATTGCAAAGAAGGTCATATACTGAATAACTATTGAAGACTTTTTGAGAGTTTGACAGAGCAACATTTCAAGATCTCTGCCTTAGGAGGAATAGCTCTCAGTTAGAGGACAACAACACAGTATTAGGATGCCAGCACGATGCATTGGAGTTCGAAGGTCGCGCTGACATCCAAGGCTAACAGAGAACCAGAGCCTTGAATAGAAATACTAAAACCCTACCATCGTGCACAAATCTGAGGTCTATTCTGTTGAGAAGTTGTTGATGTGGAATTGTTGTCATTGATGTCAAAACCTGGGATCCCGATGGTTGTTCTCTGGATGATATACAAAAATGATCTATCTTATCATATATGCTATAAAGTTGTGTAGTGTGGATGTTATCCTTGATCTAGATATGACAGTACTTCTTTTTGGGACATCTATGGAAGATAGTTAATGTGGAATAATGAAGACTAATATTTTTGATGTTGGTTGTTGTGCCTAAATCTTATTCCGAGTATCCTTTCCATCCGGACATTCATGTAGCATGATACAAGTGTTGGTATGTATAATTGCATTTCTTCAGTTGATACTGAAATTGATGTTGATCGAGATTTGATCTTGGTTGTGGCATTCCTATCAATTGATGTTGATCAAGATTTGGTCTTGGTTGTGGCATTCCGATCGACTCCAGAATATATCTCATGTAATTCAAAGTTAGATATCTTTTGGTAATAATGATATATCTTATGTATGACTTATTTATGGGTCCTGGTGTAACGTGGTAAGAAGATCTTTATGTGCAACCTATCTTTTGGGTCCGGTGCTAGCATGCCAAACCTTATTGAATATTTCAAGGTTGTTCTTCAAGCCGACATGTTTTGCTAGGCCGACTCATTTTGTTCTCCGGGTGTGTATATATATACATATATGTGAAACATCTCTTGGTATCCGAACAAGAAGTGTGGTGTGTGCGAATAGTGATAAGGGTGCAAAGAACTGTGTGACAAGAAACAAAGAAGGAAGTGAAGGAAAGTGATAGGAAGAAGCAATCTGTATTGCAGAGGTTGTGCGAGGAAGGTGTGTAGAAGATTCTTCATTGGATTTGTTGTAGTCAGATATTGTGCTCTTAACCAAAACTAAATTCATGCATATGTAGATGCAAATTCATTAGTTCATATTTTATCTATTTTTGTATCAGTGATTTTTCTATTACTCGGGTAGTGAGCCCACTGGTAGTGAGCCTTACCTGCAATTAGCATTTTGGCAGTGAGCCCTTGTAAAAATCACCTTAATCGATGCTTTATAATTGCGAATTAGCATTCTCTATGGTTTTTCCCATCTTGGGTTTCCACATAAAATCTGGTGTTCATTGTGCATGGTGTTGTTAAGTGCTTGCATGTTCATATCTATTTTAATTAATATATGATTGGTATAAGATTGCTTCAGATTAATTAAATAAAGGAAAAGTGTTTTGTTATAATTGATTCACCCCCCCTCTCAGTTATCTGGGCTGTTCAACATATTCAACAAAATAGATAAGCAAAAAATTAAAAAATGATATAAAGTACAAAGAAGAGCCGAGAGAGAACTTACAAACGACCGTGTGCTTGAAATCCTTCCTCCAAGCCTCACTCCAATGACCTACACACAAGACGAATGAGGAAAAATGTTGGGGTTGTTTCGGGGCTTTCCATAGCCAAATCTCCATTTTGGTGTTCCCACCTCCACAGACAACCAGATAGATAGGGAGAGTAAATAAAGTAGACAAAAAAAGAGTGGTGAAAATAATCCTCACTTGAGGAGGAGAAATCACACCTCAAAATAGAAAGTAAGCAAAGTAATCTATTCACAAATTGATAAGATCAAGATAGTGTTACCAACAGTCCTCAACCCCCTTTTGAACACACAGATGCATCGTTGAATGCTTGGAAGAGAACTTTGGCTATTGGAGGGACCTTGGTCCGGTAGAGCTTTGCTTGTAGAAGTGATATTGTAAGAAGGAAGAGTAGAGAATAGAGTGATATTGAATAAGTGAAGTGCTAGAATGAGAGAGAGCCCCCAAATGAGACCAAGAAAGGGAGTTTTGTTGCTGCAAGGGCAAGAGGAGATATTACACTCATAAATTTGACTACAAGGACATGTGTCACAAGTCAAGATTATGATATTCCTCATTTCAAACTCGAAAAATTGCTAGGATGCTAATGTGTCATGTAGACGTCCATGCACTGCGCAGGCGTCCAACACATCAGTTTTCGAGAAATGAGGTGGCAGACTATTATCGCTTCATCATTGGACCTCGTGGGATTGGAATTGTGAAATTCTGACCCATGAGCCTCTTATCATAAATGTGCTTAGGTGTAATAAATGCAAGGAAAAGTGCTAAAATGTGAAATTTCTCTTAAGGTGCAGTTTTGTGACATTACATTTTGCCCCCACTTGAGTGGGCTTGATTTTGGGAAAAATCAGTCACACTAAAGTAGAAAAGAGAACAAATGCTAAAAAATTGAAAATCTTACAAATTTACGTTCCAAAAGGATACTGTAGAGGATGTAGAGGTCAAGCAAGTAGGTACAAAAGATTCCCCCAGCAATCAAACTCGACAAAATATATATCTGTTGTGAAAATGTGTGCAAAGTTTGATTATGCAAAACTCAAATTTTAAGTTAGTCCAAACAATTTGAAGGAAGCTACCAAGGTGAGAAGAATGATTAAGAAAAAAATTGATGGTTCAGAAGAAAAATATGGCAAAGAGGTAACTATATGCCCCCTCTTGAGTTTTCCTTGAGCCTAGTGGGGTAAAATTAAGAGAAACAGGGGGACCACGATCACCAGGAAAATGGGCCCCGGGGGGCTTATTAGAAGGGTCATTCTCACTATTCATCACGTGAGTTATGTTGAATTTTGTGATAGAAAAGTCATCAAAATTCCAAATAGACGTGAGTACAAGGTGGTGCCGAGATTGGACTAGTTGTACAGCAGGATATCGCCAAGCATGTCGAGCTAGACCAGCCAAGTCCTCAAACTTCATTTTTAGTACATTTTTCAAGTTTTTTAGCTATATTTAAAAAAGGAGTGCAGGCATCCCAGTTATGCATGCGTGTCCTCGTCGTGTGTTAGAACCCCACCAACGCATTGGGATCCTCAGGTTGCATTGGCGTCTATCCAACTCTAATTGTAGACCCTAGGACGACATCGCGTCGCGTAGACGTCAGTGTGTCGTCCCTACGTCCCATAGGTGGTACTTAGCAATTTTCAAAATTATCTACATCAAATAGTCTGACTTGAATCTTTTTTCACTTTTGCAGGACTATCTAGAGATGAGGGAGCATCCAGGCGGGCTGGTGCTACTCCTTGTCTGAGATCAAAATGAGCGACTATTTGATGGAGAGGAGATGCTTCTACAATGGGTTGGTCTATGGAATGTTTATCGGATGCCAAAGATTCTCTACCACAACCACATATTGATGGTGCTTATGGAGTAGTGGGATTCCACCACCTCGACTTTCCACCTCTCGATGGGCAAGATGACCATCACGTTAGAGGACGTCTATTGCATTGTGGGTCTTCCTATCCATGGGAAAAGAGTCATTATTGATGATACACACTTGGCTTGGGAGTGGGCAGACAGGGTCTACTACTGCTCGGGCCGCACTAACAGCAGCGATGGGACCAACCATATCTATACTTGTTGGTTCGAGCAGGGCAGTGCTTCAGTGCCCTTATTACGATGTATTATGGTTATCACCATGGTTGCATGAGTCATGATAGATTTGTGGGGCTCCCATCTTCACGAGGGCCTCATGCACACTATTAAAGAGATGGAGGAGTAGAGAACCATCTTCCTGTGGGGGCACAACATGCTCGCACACCTGTACTAGGAACTGGGTAGGCATGTGCATTATGAGTTTCAGAGTCTGACCGCATGGACCTTACTACAAGTGTGGACCTTCGCTCACATCACATGCACGCGGCTAGTGGGGTACCCCTAGGCCCATGATTATTTAGTGCCTATGGCTCATTGATATGAGCTTATCAGACAATGGAGGCATGGTGATTTGTAGTTTTGGTGGTTATAGTTTGATGTTTTGAGATCTAATCAGGTTAGATGGTGGCCCTACCGATGGTTTTGGTGGGTTGATGATAGAAAGTATCTCAAGAACCTACAGTGCGACTGCTTTTTATTATGTCACACAGATTTTTTCATCATACCCTCTTATTGGAGGAGGGTTATGTGCAAGTTCAACATCATCTAGACCATCCCTCCCACAGTCCCTTCCTATGCACAGGCCATGAGGAGCGTGACACAGTTAGGCGACCATCGAAGGTCATTGATCACAAACATTGTTCCTTCAGATGATGATGAGATCGATCGAGACCAGCTAACAACTCTCACTATTAATGATGTAGGTGTGGCAAGAGGCTTTAGGACCTGGTGGCTCACACATCGCTCCACACTTGTTTTTCCAACGGATGCGCCCAAGGGAGATCCTGACTTTTAGGGTGATGCACCACAAGTGCAAAGGCGGAGGTAGAGAGATGGAAATGGAGGGCAGTAGGAGGAGGCAACAATGAGCACAACAGAGGCAAGGCTGAGGTGGCAGTGGAGGATGTCCTCTCCTCCACCCACTGTCTTGGTATCAACAGCGGTGCTAGCACCTTCTGTTGACCCAGTGGTGACTCTACTGGCTTCGAGAGTGGCACTTGATGTGGGCGATGCTGGTCCTAGCATTGCTCCACCTCGATATCCACATTGGTAGCCAGGGGACCCAGGTACAACAGTTGTTTAATGTTATTTCATTTCAGTAATGTATACACTTCTATTTTGGTTTCATGTATATACATCTCATGATACTGATAGATCTCTTCTCTAAATGGTTGCAGTGGACACACAAGGATAGATTGGGTTCATAGCTCAATGCATATCAGAGGTGGCCCTAACCGTGCCAGTCTAGGGGTCCGTCCTCGACACCTACCGACTAGTTTCAGTAGGGTGACATGCCCACCTCTTCGATTTGGTCGTTCATCTTAGATGACCTATGAGGAGGCACATGTAGAGATTGTACAACAGACTGCTAATGCCACCACTGCCCAGGGGCAAAGGGATCAAGTCTCGACAGAGCTACGGGTCACCCTATCCAAGTGAGATACGGTCGTGATGAGAGCATATAGTGTCAAGTAGGCACGTGACACTCTTCAGAGCTGGCTCGATGACCTCTTAAGGCAGGCACCAACTGAGATTCTAGCAGGAGGCCAACAAATGCAAGATGCATTGAGGTGAGCTGAGCTAGAAATAGACTCCCTTTAGGGAGATATCAAAGGGCTACGTGCAACGGTATCAGTCTCTGGATCTCACAGGTGTCACTTTGTTTCCACTATCTAGCCATAGCGCTAGCAGCCTCTAGACCCAAAGGGCTTAGGGAGCCACATGCCTCGGGGCGTAGAGAGCCCATTTTGTATATCATTTTTGTAGCGATGTTACATATATTTTAGAGCATTCTTGATGTATAAACATTGATACAAATATACAATAGTCACTTTTTTTAACAACAGTGGCACGATACATATACATGATATTTGATATATATATTTATACATGAGATACTAATTTTGATATCATTGTGTTCTTCATTTTATGTGTATGCTTCTTTTCTCTCATGTATTATTATGTGATGGATGGTGTATGTATGGATGTATGTTAAATTAGATTCTATCATGATTTAAGAAACACACATGGATGTATGTTAATTAAATATAAAGATGATATAATTTCCTAACCAAAAGATGTAATGTAATGCAAGGATATACATAGCATAGTAAAACACACACATGTATGTCTCTCTCTCACACACACATGCTTACATAATATCACAATTTTTTTCATGTGTTAATGAAGGAATGTCAATATGTGCGATGTTGCAACCCTGAGGGGTGAACGTTACACATGTGACACATACACACTACGCGTAGTATCGACAAAGGTGCATTGCATTAACAAGTTCTTTTAGAGGCATCCCATCCATAGATGACAATCCATAGGCACCAGAACCATACACGAAGATGAAAATGTAAGGGCCTAACCAATTAGAACTGAACTTTCCCTTTTGATTAGGGGGAGCATTTACATTTCTCTGATTCTCATAGAGAACCAAGTCGCCTACCTTGAAAGTTAGGTAGGAAGAACACCTTGATTATACTGTCGAGACAACAATCATTGAAAGTCTAAGTAGGAAGGCTTTTTCCTGACAACATTGACTTGAAATATATTTCTTCCTTGTTCGATGCAATTATTTGTTGTGGCTCAGTGAGTTTTTCAGCTTCTTATTGAATAGGGTCCTATCCGTTAGAATAAAGTTTTTATTGACTAGAATTAGACAAATTCAAACAATTGGAATAAATTTTACAGTAATTTGAAGAATCAAATTTCATTGGAAACAAAGGAAAAAAAAACATTCGAAATTCTAACCCTGTAGCCTTTTTTCCAAGAATCAAGTATAATTGCACCTGTATAGGCCTTTGTCCCTATTCCAATTCAAAAAAATGGTTTCTATTACAAGGAAAATTTAAACAGATGATCACATTTAATGAGAAACAATATGCTATGCATAAACATGAAACATAAAATCATATGACAAAATTAACAGTAAAATGCAAACTGTCTCACCCTTCTGACAATATGCACTTGATGTGCATGACTTTTAGCCCAAAGGCAAGTTACTATTGTAATCAATCCATAGTCACTGCATTTGATGCATTCACAATTAACAAGACCTTGCTCAAAGTATTCAATTTTCCATATTTGGCCTTCTTTCCGACTTCTACTATTTCATGCTTATGAAAAACATAACATATGACATCTACTCTTACTTTGGTAGGGTTGCAATATTTAGTTGCTTTCCTGCAGATGGCCCATGCATTTAAAACTATAATATGCTTTGTTCTACCTCAACGTCCTTCAAAAGATTTGTAGACTACATTCTAATGCATCAATCAAGGAACAAATTTGTTTCAAGTCTATATTCTTACATGGTTACATGTAACAGCCTTAGTATTTTCACTATCCATGCCCTTAGTAAATGTCTGGAGGGTATGCAATAGAGGAAAGCAATAGTCTTTTAAATACAAATTGTGTAAGATAATATGTTATTCATAAACATGAAAGATAAAAACATACGATAAAATTTGCAAAAAAATGGACTAGCACAATAAATTTATAGAATAGAGGCCATTAAAGTAATGGATCAAGGAAGGGAAACAATACTGAAAAGTGTCTTAGAAATTCCAATACCTTGTAGGTTTTCAATGGTAAACAACTGTAAACAGGAGTGCTTGTTTATGATGTGCTAGTTATACAATTTGCCATTTTTTGCAAGTTTTTCCATATGCTCGTATGTTTCATGTTTATGAATAAGATATTATCTCGCACAATTTTCATGTAATAGACTATTGTTTTTGATCTACTGGTCATACCATTTAATGCATTGAATATGTGTTGACTACTTCCGCACCTACCATCTGGCAACTAAATCTTGCATAGTTTGCATCCAATGATTAGATATTTGCAAAATATATAATTATTTTCTGTGTTTCATGTTTATGAACAACATATTATATGTCATGGACTATGCTCATTTGTCTAATTTTTCCTTATAACAGGAAGCATTGTTCGCAATTGGAGTGGGAGGCAAGCATCTAGACAACTGAAAATATACATGCTTCTTGAACAAGGAACTGGAAGGTCAAATTCTTGTATCATTTTTCTCCTTTGTTTCCAAAGAATTTTAAGTCTTCCAATGTGCATAAAAAATATGACATGGAAGATTTGTGAACAATAAAGGAGAAGCCTAGTTCAAGAATCTGACTTATTGAATAGATAGATGAGCATAGTGAATGACATGCTATGTAATTCATAAACATGAAACTATTTGTTGCCCAAAAGCAGGTTGCTAAATTGCAATTGTTGCATTCACTTTTGAAATACTTGCTTTGGTAGGGAAATTGTATTGTTTAAAATATTTTTGTCTTTTCCTATAGTTGGGATTTAAGCAGATATGTTTGCTCCTACAAAATTATGTTTTATCTCTTTTCCTATTGGCTGGGGTAGGTCTATAATTGATTTTCGTTTAACTGAATTAGGAAAATAGGAGGAAATTATTGAAGCAATGAATGCATGTTTAATCCATTAAATGCAAATTGTGCGAGATGTGTTGGAAAGCTGGTGGGTATGTAAGCAGTGAGTGCATAGCTAATTCATGAAAACTCGGGCGAGTGTTGGGTTTTGTTTTGTTTGCTGGGCTTTGTTTATGGTTTTGTTTGGTTGTTGTTGACTATGTAGGAATTTAATGCATTAAGTATGTATTCATTGCTTAGGTAGCCACTAGCCTATCAACAAAGCTCACAAAATAGATAATGTCCTTCTGTGTTTCACATTTATAAATAACATAATATATGTCAATGCAAATTGTACGAGATGTGTTGGAGAGCTGGTGGGTATGCAAGCAGTGAATGCATAGTTAATTCACATCCAATGATTCAATATTTGAAAAATATATAATGTCCTTCTATTTTCTTAATCTACTTTTACAGTGAACTGTGGATTTTTCTAGGATAGGTGCTCTCTTGCACTTCTAGTGTTTTACACCTAAAAGGAGAAAGGTATCACACAAAGGAATCTAAGGGTTCATTCAAGGCTAATGTAAATATGATTGAAGTATGTCTAAATGGAATGTCCTAAATGCAATAAAGTGATAAAAGAGATTGAATACTAATACAAAACTAATGAAATGCAAGACGTTTGAAAACACAATGTGAAATGAAAAATGACCTAAGGATGTAAACAAACAATAACATAAATGAAAAGGACTGGAGAGGTGCACCTGGAAACTAAAACTTGATGTAGAGAGGCTCTGGAATCTTTCAAAAAGTGTTGTTGAAGTCAATTGGGACACTTACGCCAAGTTGGGTGACTTAGTCCTGTTTCGAGGAGATTCTGTTGGAACAGGTTTCGAGAAACTAGGTATCTAGAACTACAGAAATCACTTTTCAGGCCTGACAGTGGGAATAATTTTCCACTGATGGTGACTTAGTCCACCTTCAAATTTTGGGAATCTCGAAGATGCAATTTGTAGCTTTCGGTCTGTACTTCAGATCCTGACAAGAATCTGGATCCGAATCTATGAAATTTGACTTTGACATGTGGGTGGTCTCTAAGCTTCTTTTAGGGTTTTGTTGACTTTGAATGATGTTGGCACCTTTTAACACCTTGCTCTTTGACAAATCTACATACAAGACCTGAAAAATACACATGCAAAGAGGGAAAAAGGGTTGAGGGTTAGAGAATAGGGGTTTGCCTTAGTCAAACCCTTAAAAATGAAATGAAATGGAAAGAGAATGATGATTGAACAACATGCAATGCTACAACTCACCAAATCCTTGAAGTAGAAATCTGAGGATATGCAAGTAGAATCTCCAATGGATGAATGCTTGATAATGCCTAAAGTGATTGATAATAGCTTAAATGCTTAGATGCTTGAAGAATGAATTGTTCGGGGGTGAAAATGAGAGGAAAACCCTTTATTTATACATGATTGTGCCCTAATTCCTAAAAATACCTCATCATAGGCTGACCTCAAGGTCTAGAGAATAATATCTCGCCAAAATTATAAAATAATTTTGATTTTAAGCCAGATGGGACTAAGTCGCCCCATGTGGCGACTTGGTCCCACCAGGGCAATTTTACTGGGTGTCAAAATTAAAGTGTATTTAATGATGTTTAACAAGATTATTCTCAGGAACACTTTTAAGTATGACCTGTAAGTGCATTAAGAGGCCATTTACACATAAGAAAGGGTCAAGTTATTGATGACAAGCCTAGAAAAGTGTGAGAGTTTGTTACAACTCCTTACAACACTTTGAAATAAGGCTTGGTAAATGATAAAAAGAGGTTATTTAAGTGAAATACATTAGAAAGGTCCTATAAAAGTGTGAAAGTGTGTTACAACACTTCACAAAACCTTTGCAAGACATCTTAAGGGTTTTATTGATTTACAAGAGTTCAAGACCTAATGTGAATGTGTTGGCCACATTACAACATTAAATCTAGGCAAAATAAGGCCAAAATCCATAAGAAAGGCCCAAATGACCGTGAAAATGTCCAAGGATACATTTTTCTATGTTACATTTAGCCCCCACTTTAGTGAGAGGATGAACTTGCTTCAAACTCATAGTAAAGTATCCAAACATGCACATCAAGAAGGAACCAAATGTACTCATCCTAG